>WNWU01000005.1:37661149-37686734 GCA_012654045.1 Ptyas mucosa
AAACAAATAAACAAATAAACAAATAAACAAATAAACAAATAAACAAACAAATAAAGTTGGAAGAGCATTTTACATTGTTTAAATATTAATCGCATGTATAGCATTAGTATCACTTGACCAAACAGAGGTTTATTACTGACATAAAAGCTTATGGTATTCTATTCATTCATTCAATCAGGCAGTTTAGTCAATGTTTAGGGACACTTAGACATGACATGATTTTTGGGCAGCTAATAACAAAGGAAAATAGCAAAAAAGGCATAATAAGACAAACATATTGCACTTAGGATATGATATACAATTCACATGATGCAACAGCTCATCCCAGCTACCCTACAAAAAAGACCTTGACTATCTGTCAAAATGGTCAAACAATTGGCAACTCCAAATCTCAACCAACCAATGCTCTGTCTTACACATTGGCAAAAAAAATCAAAACACAAAATACAAGCTGGGTGGATATGACCTTGTAGATGACCCTCACCCTGTCAAGGACCTTAGAGTACTCATCTCAAATGATCTAAGTGCAAGAGCTCACTGTAACAGCATTGCCAAAAAAGCATTAAGAGTTGTAAACCTAATCTTGTATAGCTTCTTCTCCGGTAATATTGAACTGCAAACTAGGGCATACTAGTTGGTTTTTGCTAAACCAATTCTTGAATACAGCTCATCTGTCTGGAACTCGCACTGCATATTGGACATTAATACAATTAAATGAGTCCAGAGATATTTCACGAGAAGAGTCCTCCACTCCACTGCTTGCAACAGAATACTTTATGCCACCATTTTGGGCTTAGACAACTTAGAACTTTGCCATCTTTGGTCCGACCTAAGTGTAGTACATAAAATTATCTGCTACAATGTCCTACTTGTCAATGACTACTTCAGCTTCAACCACAACAATATCTGAGTGTCAACTCGCAAAGCACTTCCATGTCTGTTATTGACACATAATACACATAATAGATACAAACTTATGGTAAACCATGCCAAACCTGATTGCAGAAAATATGACTTCAGTAACAGAGTTGTTAATGCCTGGAATGCACTACCTGACTGTGGTTTCTTCCCCAAACCCCAAAACTTTACCCTCAGACTGTCTACTGTCGACCTCATCCCCATTCCTAAGAGGTCTTTAAGGGGCAAGCATAAGGGCACCAGCATGCCTACTGTCCCTGTCCTAATGTTCCCTTTTATTCATATCCATTTCATGTATTCATAATTACGTTTATACTTATATCTGTTATCTAATACATGCTTGACGAAAATAAATAAATAAAAAATAAAATCTGAATTTCGTGGCCCAGTATTTAGTGGAAGACATTAGGAAAAAATCCTAATGGTAAGAGCTGTTCAGTAGGGGAATAGGTTGCCTGGGGAGGTTATAGAAGTATATAAACACAGGCTAGCTGGATATATTGGAGATACTATAATACATAAATTGGAATCTTTTTTGAACATTCCACAGGCTACCTTGAACTCCAATTAACCAGAAGCAAATTTCAGGAGCAATCATGTTTCAGTAAGTACATGTAACCTAGGTGTTTACCAACATATCTTAGGCAATGCCACCACAATTGCATTACCATGCACCCTTCCATTCTGGAGTGGGTAAGAAATCCTGCTACCCTAAATCTTGGTGGCCACAGATCCTGCCCATTTTTATTCTGTTGAGAGCCAGTTTTGCATAGTGTTTAGAACCCCAAAGCCATTAGTTTTGATCCAGGGGTGAAATGTAAAATCTGTTACTACCGGTTCTGTGGGCATGGCTTGGGGTGTGTGTGTGTGTGGGGGGGGGGGTTGTAATGTGACTGGATGGGCGTGGCCAACTTTTTTTTTTTAACTTTTCAAAGCATTTTTTCTAATGCTTTGAAAAGCCTCTCTGCCGATCAGGAACTCAGCTGGGATCGTCAGAGAGGCTTTTTAAAAAAATGCCTCTCTGCCGATCAGGGAACTCAACTGGGATCGCCAGAGACTTTTCAAAGCATTTTTTTTAACCACCTCTTCGGCCAAGAGATTGCAGAAAAAAATGCTTTGAAAAGCCTCTGAGATCCCAGCTGAGCCGCGCGATCATCAGAGGCTTTTTTTTTTTACTTTTAAAAGCATTTTTTTAATCGGAAGAGGTTGTAGAAAAAATGCTTTTAAAAGTTAAAAAAAAAGCCTTGATGATTGTGCGGCTCAGTTGGGCATGGTGGGGGATGCACAGGCATTTTTGCTACCGGTTCTCCGAACCACCTGCCACCATTGCTACCGGATCGAGCAATCCAGTCCGAACCGGGAGCATTTCACCCCTCTTTTGATCTCATCTTAGGTCCAAAGCCAGCCAGGTAACCTTGAGCCAGTCAGCCCTAGGAAGAAGGAAAAAAATCAAGACACTTCCAAAGCACTTTGTCAAGAAATCTACAGGGACCTGTCCAGACAGTCACCAGGAGCCAACACAGACTCAAAGCAACACACACACACACACAAAAGTTTCTGTTACAGTTTCCATATGAAAATATGATAACTTCAAGCAGCCAAATTAATGAAAAAAGATAATTTTTGTAAAAGGAACATTTCCTTTCTTATCTGTGGTGAAATAAAAATGGCTTTTTAGCTTTGGATTGGCTTCATCAACACATAATTTGCCTAGACCTGAAAAGTAGGCTGAAAAATGGACTGAGAAAATACAAGGCAACACAATATAGGCATGCAGGGAAGCAACTGCTGAACATCTACTCTGTCTGTCCAAATCTATTTCCTCACTGTGGCATAACCATAGAACTAATAAGCTTCGAGTTGGCATGGCAGAAGATCTATTTACATTTAGAAAGAAAAAGGGTTAACCTATCAAGAGTTGTTAGAGCAAGAATATAAGATGAAATCAGGAAAACAATTGGCTGCAGAGAGATTTAGTTTGCAATGGTTTTTCATGCACAACTAAGAGAAAGATTCAAGGTAGATAACAGGATATTTGTAAACTGACTTTGAAGCTAAATGATGTACAAATGCTGAACATGCAATTGCCAAAATGTACAAACTCCTGCTGAAATTTGAAATGGAGGACGAACAAGTGAAAGGATATATGAAAAAAATGGGCTAATAACGTTGGATGTAACATATTGTTGGACCAGTGGAAAAAAAGTGTGTTCAAAAGGATTGAAATCCACATTGTTATAGCCTAAAATAGATTTTTTTACAAAATGTTGTACCTTTGACATGTGACTCTAACAAATTATCCAGAATTTATCTATAAGGCTACTTCAAATTTATATTGGAAATGTGGGTAACATGAAGAGTCATTTTATCATGTCTGTAAAAAAAGCCAGACAATTTGGGGTTCAAATACATACATTGATACAAGACTACAAAAAGCCATGGAAGGCTATTTTTATATAAGATTACTGTTGCAAGACTATTGTATGCACAAAAGTGGAAAGAGTCTGGTATACTCACAATGGAGGATTGGAGGATGATGAAGATAGCAGAAATAGCAAGATTAACTTTTTGCTTAGAAAAATATCAACTATTACATTTGTTAGTGACTGGAAACCTCTTATGAACTTGTGATTTATGGATATGATGATTAGAAAAGATTGCTTATGGAAAAAGAAAATTATGATATAAATCTAAAGAGAGGGAGGAAAATACAAATGCATTTGTAGTCACTGTCAAATAGCAATGGCACTTAGACTTATATACCATCCCAAAGTGCTTTACAGCACTCTCTGGGAAGTTTACAGTGTCAGCATATTGCCTCCAACGATCTGGGTCCTCATCTTGCTGACTTTAGATGGATAGAAAGTCAGTCTTGAACCCCATCAAGATTAAACTCTAGGCTGTGGGCAGAGTTCACCTGCAATTCTGTATTTTAACCACTGCACCACCCAGACTCCTTTCTTTTTCAATCCTTTTTTCTTTTTCTATTCTCTTTTTTGCTTATTCGCTGTTCTTTATTTTCTTTGTTTTCTAATATTTGTACTGCTTTTATCTTGTTAAAAATTCTTCAGTAAAATTATATTAAAAACAGATTAGGGAAAGTTATATAATAGGGCCTTCCTAGGATCACTTCAAAATATGCTTAATACTGATGATTATTTCTTTATTATGCCTCGTTTCATTTAATTTTTTTGGATACATGGAGTACAACTTATTCTGGTTTATTAATTCTTTGCTGTAGATATCTGAATATACAGAGATAACAAAAAAGGGAAGGAGAGAGGGAGAGAGAGGATGATGTGATTCAATTTGGCTTTATTTGTTAGAGGGAAACAAGTGCTGCTAGAAATACTGAAGAGAGAACAAAACCAGCAGATAAGGATTTATGCATCAGTTTGTAGTCTTCTTAATATTTAGCACTCAACCTATCTGGATAATTGTTTAAAAGCAATGTTAAACTATATATCTTCCTGTCATCTGGTAATAGATCATTTAGTAGTAGCACAAGAAATGAACAAATGTTGTTTTTTGAATAAAAGTTTTCTGTGTTTTATTTGTGACATAAACTAGAGCTCTGAGGTCATAAGTAGGATATTTTGTATGGAGAAAAACAAATTTCACTGTGACAAATTCTCTTGTATCCAATTTTTCTTACTCCCATCTATGCAAAAGTATGTATATTTGTGTCATAGAAGGTTCTGACCAATTCTGGAGAACCAGTAGTGGAAATTTTGAGTACTTCAGAGAATCGGTAGTAAAAATTCTGATTGGTCCTGCCCCCATCTATTCTCTGCCTCCCAATACCCAGCTGATCGAGAGGAAATGGGGATTTTGCAGTATCCTTCCCCTGCCATGCCCACCAAGCCACGCCCACCAAGCCATGCCATGCCCACCAAGCCACACCCACAGAACTGGTAGTAAAAAATTTTGAAACCCACCACTGATACATACATACATACATACACGCGCACACACACACACACACACACACACACACACACACATTCTTCCTAACATTTCGAGTCCAGTTATAAATATATAATCTTAATTGACTATGAAAAAGTCAGAATAGAGTTTTTAAAAGAACTATTATAAGTGTGGAAAGATGAGTAGATAGGAATTATTTCCATTTGCTTTGGTCTTACATATTTTATTTATATGTCAACTTAAAATTAATCTCAAATACCTAGCTTGACAATGTATGTGTAATTTATGTTGCAATATTTAAAAACACTGCAAAATAGATATATTAAAAGAAAACCTTGATACATTAGGCCAATAGCCTACCAAGGGCCACATTTATCATTTAAGCTATTCCCATCTTCAGTTCAAGAAAGCTTAAATGATCTCTTGAGTCTAAACTTCATTAAAAAATCTTTGTCTGAATTGCGACACATATGTTCAATCTGAATAGCAAGCTACACATTCTGCTGTTGGACAAATTCTCTGCTGCTATGTTTTCCCACATTCCTGATCCAGGAAAGCAATAGCCAATCACTTTTCTTGCTCTGGGAATAGCTTTCTGGACATGAATAGTTTTATATTAGTATTTGTGTAATGCTTTTACCTCAAGCAATTGGAGAAATTACTTAATGCTGAAGTCCTAGACTTAACAAATATTTTTTAAAATTCCCCATCTAGTCAGGGAAAAGTAAATAATGAAATGATAGATATTTAAAAATCCAGATTCCTATATTTAAGAATGTAAATCCAAACACTTCAATCCAGGGGTGAAATCTACTTACATTCCCTACCGGTTTGGAAGTGCGCGTCATGTGCAATTTTGTACCTTCTTTGCATGCGCAAAGCCTTTTACGCATGCACAGAGAGTAAAAAACAGGTTACTTTGACATCTGAGTGGGTGGGTAGAACTTCATGCTGCCACCGCTACCAGTTCACCGAATCATGTGCTGCCACTGCTACCAGTTCACCTGAAACAATGCGAACCAGTAGCATTTCACCCCTGCTTTAATCCATATTAAAGCACCCCATACAGATGGATGACTAATTTATGCTTGAACACATCCAACTGTTGTGTCTTCGGCTCCCGAGCCCGGACCTCCGGAGGAAGAATCCTCCGAAAGTGAAGAGGGGGAGGAGTCACAAAGCCAACGCCCCACAAGGTATAAAAGGAGCTGACCTTACCTTGTTGGCTTTGTGACTCATCACCTCGTGCTCGGCCCCACCCACTCCTTTGCTGAGCCCGTCTCTCTGATCGTCGCCACCTGGGATTAATCCACTCCCTCTCCTCATTAACGTCTGACTCAGAGGAGCTTTCTTCCACAGGGCTTTCAGCTGGGGCCTGGGGTGGTGCCAAACCAGATGGGCCAGGGGAGGAGGCCCTTGCCTCCTCCTCCTCTTCACTTTCGGAGGATTCTTCCTCAGAGGTCCGGGCTCGGGAGCCGAAGACACAACACCAACAGAGAGGAACTTGTCACTTCTCTGGGTTGCTGGTTCTCCTTTTAACTGTTCTGACTTCAGGAATCTCCTCTCTTCTCCTCTGGTGGTGGTGGTGGGGAGACATCCAAGTAGAATTTGCCTTTCAATAATTAAATTTATTGCTTCAGATCCTGCCCTCTAAGCAGATCCTTTACACTCTTCTCTGGGTGATTTGTTCAGGTTCTTGAAGACTCCATAATGAAGGTCATTTCCCCCCCCACTTCCTTCAATCTTCTTTCTTTCTTTTCTTTTTTAAATTTGATTTATATGCTGCCCTTCTCTGGAGACTCAGGGCGGCTTATAATGCGTTAAGCAATAGCCTTCATACTTTTGTATATTTTATACAAAGTCAGCTTATTGCCCCCACAATCTGGGTCCTCATTTTACCTACCTTAGAAAGGATGGAAGGCTGACTCAACCTTGAGCCTGGTGGGAATTGAACTTGCAGTAATTGCAGGCAGCTGATGTTAATAACAGTTAATAACACTGCTTTAGTCTGCTGAGCCACCAGAGCTCAAGCTTTCTTGGTCTTGGGTCATCCCTGCTGATTTTTGCTCAAGTTTCTCTGAATCCTTCTGAAAGTCTGATGCCAGAAATGGACACAGTATTTGAACCAGGGTTGAATAATACAGAATAAGATGGAACTACTATTTCCATGGTTTGGGGACATGATTTTCAAAATTCTTACAGATTGTAATATGATATGATCTAAAAACATTCCCAAATCAGTATCAGAATGATTAGATTGTTTATTAATTTGTTTACTAGTATTTACTACATTTTAAAAATAGTAGTCAGAACAGAATTAATATAAGTACACAAGGAACATCACATTATCATTTTAATATGCCTGAAGAAAATTTTGATATAATTTAAAACTGGCAATGAACCAAATTTATGTGGTACATGGCATAATGCCAGCCTATTTGTAGAATCATCTGTCTCCTATTTTTTCTGCTTGGCTCACCATCTCTATCAGAGAGGGCATGCTCTGAGTTTTTCCGTCAAACTGTGCCAACTTGTTAGATCCAAGAGTTGTGCCTTCTCTATAATAATACCTACTTGTAAAACAGCATCCCTCTGAAAATTCAGATGGCCCCCATCTTTTACCTTTTTGTAAAACACTGAAGGTGTTTGGGCCAGAAGGTTAACTGTGTTGGTAATGCTATTTTTATATTATATTTTTTAAATAATTCTATATACTACTTAAACACAGATTCCTGTAACCCTTAACTGGATGAAACAGTGCACCATAGGCAGTTTTTTTTTTTGAATCAAGGTACTTCAAATGGCTAACTTATAAAATGCATCCTATGGAATTGAAATTTGACAAATTTTTATAAAACATTTAATGACATAAAATTATCATAAAACAGTTTGTGACATAATACAAAATGTCATAAAATGTTTCCTGTGCTGAGGTTTGACTATATTATACAGTTTAACATGGTCTGTTTCCAAGGCAGATATATTTCTGAATATATCCCAGTTTTTCCAGTAAAGGCAGTGCATTAGAAACTGCCATTGTTAAAGACATTGAAGAATTTGGTAGGGAAATATCTCTGAAAAGATGACGTAGGAGGTCATGGATTATCTAGTTGTGTTTTATAAGTTGTTTTGACATTGAGCATCATGGTTTAGTTAGTTAAGCACTGTTTAACCCTGTACATTATCCAATGTCATGAGATAGGCAACCATATAAATTATTTAATAATTAAAAATCTATGCCTTATATACCTTGGCTTATATTGTATTGGAGGAAATAGATTCCCTTAGCATAACTGACTTTGTTTTTCTTCTTATACTTATTGGTTTAATGGATGAATATTCTCAATGTTATATATATAGTATGTCAGTTATGATATCCTTATATTTTGCTTTTTAATGAATTGTGGTTTTTAACTCAACTCGTCTATATTTGGCTATATATCAGAGTCATCCACAATTGAAGAAGATTATAAGCCAATAAAATTAATAAAGAAGCAATTGGATGAAGTTCCAAAAAATATTTGGAAATAAGTAGTTGTAACCTTAAGCAAAAAACCTTCAACACATCTTCTACTTGCTTCTCCCTAGCCAAATTCACTTTTAATATCCACTTTATACAAACAATCATTTTGATATATATATATATATATATATATATATATATATATATATATATATATCTTTCCCAATAACCAGGACAGGACAATACTGGAGAAAATTGGCAAAAATATAAAGGCAATGCCAATGATGTCTATTTTAATACATTTATTGCACTAAATATGAAACTAATGCAACAGATCAAATTTCAGTATAATTAGAACTAACAGAACTTAAGGCAGCATTTAATTTTGATGTTAAGGAAAAACACTTTGAGAATTATTCAGCATTATATATGTTGCAGTGTGCTGAAAGGACTTTTTTTTTAAAAAAAAATTATTTATATGCCGCCCTTCTCTGGAGACTCAGGGCGGCTTACAATGCGTTAAGCAATAGCCTTCACACTTTTGTATATTTTGTGCAAAGTCAGCTTATCGCCCCCACAAACCGGGTTCTCATTTTACCCACCTTAGAAAGGATGGAAGGCTGAGTCAACCTTGAGCCTGGTGAGAATTGAACTCACAGTAATTGCAGGCAGCTGGATGTTAAACGCTGCCTTAGTAGGAGGCATTAGCCTCCTACGCCACTCAGGCTCTTGGACTTGATGCTCACATAAGAATTTGAAAAATAAATGAGCCACATATAGCAGAAAAAACAAAACAAAACTGTAAATATTAAATAAACTGTAAATGTAATAAAAAATTGTAAATATTAAATAAACTGTAAATAAACTGTAAATATACAAGCCAGTACTATTCTACTGAACTCCAAATCAGTATAGAGGACTATATTAACATTAAAAGAAGCACCAGTGGAAAGGGATCTTTAAGGGACTTTAGACATCCAAAAATGCTTTGTGAGAAATGATTCAGGAATAAAATTAGAAGAAGCAGGAGATAACAAATCAAATATTAGTTGTTTCTTAAACTGGATCACTGTCTTTTTTGTAAAATAATTTGCTTAGGTAATTTGCTGAAAAGAACAATATAAACAACAATAACTAGGGAGTAACATCATGTGGAAGTTACATCATGTGGAACTGACTGGTGTTAGACTTTAAATTAATATGGTAATTATTCTTTTTCTCCTCTTGCAAAAGTTCAATGACATCACATGCACACACACTGCATATGCAGTTCCTGGAATTCTGTCTCTTTTTCATGCTGAATCACCGTCTATTCTGATAGGAACAGAAAGAAGGTTACCTTTGTTTTCAAAAGTTCCTACTCAATTTTCTGTTATTTACCTTCAAGTTGCTGTTGAGACATATACTTCACAGACATAACCATTTTTTCTTGGTAACACTATGGAAGCACTTCAGAAATATTTTCTTCCAGGTTATTTTTTTATGACCTCCTAGTTTAACTCTGGTAATTCTTGGTGATCTCTCATCCAAATATTGACAAGTACAAATGGGCAAGGTATTTGAATGGTATGGCCTGTAAAGTGATGGAATGATAACAAAACACCTCCCTTTGAATAGGTAAACCAATCACATTGATTGCAAGATTTGAATGGCTGCTTCTCATGCAGAGACTTCTAGGAACAACTTGAAAGCAACTGTGTGAGTCTTGTCCCAGACAAGCTGTTTTAATAAGTTAATAATAGAGGTGCATCCTCTACCTCCCAAATAATTCAAAGCACTTCTTTTGAACGCTTTGCACAACTCTATTTACCAGACTGACTTTTCTTAGGTTTTTTTTTTAAGATATAACAAATGTCAGCTGAATGCTGCTAGCCAGCAGGACACCGACTTTTTGGGGATGAAGTAAACAGAAAGCAATCTCAGTGTAACAAATGGCAATTGTGTGTATGATCTATGTGTACTGTCCAAATAGGTTTCTTCTACTAGATATTATGGTGAGATCTCATGGAATGACAATAGAGAATATTAAGCAATATTGTCATGCTTGTCTAGATAGAGTAGCTAACTGGTCAAAAAGAACATACTTTTCATGAGCAGTTAAGTGAACATAAAACAGCAGGTGAAGTTCCTCATAGAACTGTGATAAAGATTATCATCTGTCAGCTAAAAACCCTATTCCACATTGCTGTTAGGGATATATAGCTGTAACATTTAGAGGAGAGATTTTTTGGAAAGATATACTCTTGTGCTTTTAATAAGCATGTAAAGAGAAAATAAACTCTGCTGTTCAATGCTGCAAGTGCTTAATTTGTGCTCATCATAAATCTCTCACAGGAAATTCATCTGAGAAAAAGTGAAATCCTGAATTCTAAATAACATAGAAGAGGAATGAAGGTCAAGATTGTTGTGCTTTATAGGTATGGTGACAAGATTTTCTTGAAAAATAAAAGGACGAACCTGAAAAGGGGGCAAATATGAAAAATAATTTATTCATAAGAATAAAATCTTTGCTTTACAAAGAAGAATTCAAGAGCAAACCCAAGAAAAACTTTACAAAAATGCATATTCTAATAAAGGACAGCTTAAAAACTACCTTTTGTATTAAAGGATATATGATCACTGTACCAGAAAACATTCACCATAAACTAAAGCTATAAATAAATTTTAAAAATGTTTAACACTCTAAATAACTTTTTCTTTTATTTTGTACAAGTTGACCTGTTTAATCACTTTAACACTAACTATCATAACCAGAGTTCTAGAACTTCAAAAATTAATGACTATGCTTTTTTCTTCCATCACATTCTGGAGGTTAATAATTTTGCAAAACAAGCCTTTAATTGTGGATTCATCAAAGATCTATGGCCTAAGTCTAAGATGAATTCTAAAAGGCTGAGATGAAGATTTAAAGATGGAGTTGCTGGATTTGATGTACAGTTTATATGAATTATGTTGTGTCATCCTTAGAATAGCAGTGGTCATTCAAAAAGAACAATCGAGTATCAGGAGCACTCATGAAACCCCTGTTTAGCAACTCTATCTACTCTGCATGATTGTAGAAAATTGTTTCATTACCATGCTTCCCAATTTAAAATTTGATACATTCATATGTTAAACAAGGATTCAGTGATCCTCGCAAAATCCACATTAGGACAATGAGCTGAAAAATGTTGTCAAATGGAAGAGTGTTAATTGCAAAACAAGAACAATTTGCATATGAGCAAATTTTATCTATTTTGCTCCACTTACCGCTTTATATTATTTCTAATCTTAGTAGTTTAAGGCTGTAAACATATATTGCATTAAACTCAGTATAACATATGGTACTTCAGTGTACAGGACCAAATCACATATTTTCACTTTACATATAAAAAATTGCAATTCTGTAGCCCACTTTAATTTAGCTATCAGTTTTAATATCAGTCTCATTTATTAAAAGTCCAACTTGTCTTAAGTCTAACAATATGGATTGCTTCTGTAATTGGAGCACCAAAAGCTAGAGTCAAAAAGCAACATTTAGAAGAAAAACAGCTTTTATATGATTTAGCAGCAAAATTATTTCTATTTTGGTCATTATTTTTGCCAGAAATGGCAGCTGCCAGTCAGGACCGATTACTTGTAGCTATTGTTGCATGGGATGAAACACAATGGAGCAAATCTTGCTTTATAGTCTGAGCTGTATTAGCTCTGCAACCCAGCCTGTGATTGAATATTTTTTAAAAAATCATTTGGTTCAGATAGATACCGAGATTGTGCCGTACAATCTATCTTTCTACTTGCCACCTTGAAAAACAGCAATCCTCATGGGATGAGACCTTTGACCATGAATTTATAGCAGAGCTAATCTGCTCAGGATTTCAAAAATCTTTTCAGCTTGAAACTTATAAGAAAATTTGTTCCGGCGGTGTTGTCATCAGCACTGTAACTCCAAAGGTAGACTGCTCTGATTAGCAGAGAAGGATATCATGGAAGACTATAACTTAATTGCTACAAGGAAATGAGGTCATGGAGATGGCTAGCCTTTTCTTTCAGGGCATAGTTTAAGCAAGGAAAGCAAGGTACAGCAATGGAGGCCCTACCTACTTCACTGCCATGTCAGTAGCTGGCAACTCATTTATTATTCAGGATTTAAAATTGAATGAAAGTATTGTCCTGACATGTACCATGGAGTTGATGCAGTTTGAAAACTAGAAATTAATCTCTCCCAGCTGTATCTGTTCAGCTACTCTGTATAAAACAGTGTGATATTGGAGGATGGGCAGGTAGTGTGTCAGTTCTCCAAGATAGACCAATCTTGGAAAGTAAAGACGGCAAGCTAACATTATTTTTATTATAAGGTTATGGTAACAGAACCTTGCAAATCTGTGTGTGTTTTTCCCTCTCTCCCTTTAGCTTCATTCAAACTAGAGAGGGTCATATCTGAGATGCTTTCTTAAATTACATTTCTGCCCTAGACTCAGATTTCTTTTATCTGATACCTTTTATATAAAAATCTTTTATATTCTTTCATCTTGAGCATGGCTCTTCCTCCTGTTCTTCAGGTTTATTCCTTCTGCCAATTATGTAGCCGAGACAAGATACAAAGGGATCCCATCTCATTATTTGATGTTTTTGAATGAATTGAATTGTTTGAATGACTATGACCAACCTCTCTAACAAAATCTCCTAATGAGAGCTGAACTGATTGTTTGTGTAGCCCTAGATAATTCTGGACTCCTTTTCCCAGTTATTACAATGGCCTATTTGAAGTCGCCCAGTCAGAATCATCAGAGGATGTCATGCCTTCTGTTATGACCCGCTGCAATGGGTATCTGACCCCACATACGCGAGCACATTTGGTATGTTAGTTTTTGAGCTGGTGCTCTGTAGATAGAGGAGCTCTCAGAACTGTGCAAAAAAGATATCAGTTTTATTTCTGGGAATTTTGGGGATTACATCTGAAAAGTGCCTAAATTTAGGAAGGCTGCCTTGTAAGAGCAACCGTATTTCAAATGAAGCTGAACATTTTGATGCTATCTTTGATCAACAACTGTTTCTACATGGATAAACATGTTTTTCTACCTTCACTTCCACAAGTTGCAATTCTAGTGCCAATCACAACCTTCAAAAACAACTTAAGCAACAACTTCTTCTCTTCCTCCTCCTTGCTAGTGAGTCAACTAAGCCATAATACACAGTTTTCAGTGTGTCAGTATTTTAGTCAAATTTGGCTGAAATACAAAGAGCTATGTGGCAGTAATTGTCTTGTTCTGCCATATCATTCCTCATGTTTTTGAATAACATGTTTCTTTTTCCATTTCTGTTTTATGTGCCACAAACTTGATGAATATTCAATTCCCTGCATCCTTCACAATATTTAATTTAGCAGAACTGAAATTTTTCTAGTTCACGATAATAAAAAGGTAACTCTTGGTAATAGACAGGATATGGGATATAACACAGGGTGCTGCATAGAAAATAAATCACATTCAAGATCATAGTGCTTCATAAAACACATATAAAATATAAATTTATATTCCATCAATTTTATGAAACATTAGCAACATATAATTAACAGTCACATAAATTCACCTAGTTAAAATGTCAACCATTTACTTACTGAGGAGCAATACAAATTTCATCATTTTAAAGTAAATGTTTATATACAGATTAATCAACAAGAAGATCTGTGTAACTCTGATTTATAACTAAAATATCTATTGGAACTAACCATTCATGAAACTATTAATTGAAATTAGAGGAAAACTGGACTAAGGAAAAGAGACCTGCATATATGTATGTCTGTCTATCTAAATTTCCTTCAGACCTATAAATAATTATCCAACTTGCTAATTATCAGATCATTTAACTTTCCTTAAATCCAACTAAAGCCGCATGCTTCTAGAAAGAGTCTAAGTAGGACAATCCTTACCATCCCACTGCAAGCAAATCTATTTTGTCGCCTAATAAATTAATGTATAATAATGGAGTATAATACATTAAGTCTAAGTCCTGTAGTTAATCATTGCTACCCATAAAAAATCATGACTAGGTTTTCATATAACTGTACTGCAATATATAAGTTCATATTTGTCTTATCCCTTTTTGTGCAAGGTGACAACAATTTCTCACTGCTTTCCCTAGAAATTCTGGGGCTTGTATATTACTTCCCCAATGACTTATGCCATAAGCCACTTGGGGAATCCTTTTGATTACGGGAGCTCATGTTCATTATCTCTAGCTGTACCCATAGATTTTTCTGAGCTATGGTAGGGAGAGTAAATAATAGAAAAAGTATTTTTAGCAGAATTTATATGGATTGTACTCACATTTGCTTCCCTGTAGAGTTAGACATTTTTCTGATATGCCAGTATACATGGTGTTTTGTTTATTTATTCATTCACTTGTTTAAAAAAGAATTCTACTCCAACCTTCTCTCTTTCTCATTCTCTCTATCTCTCTCATTCTCTCTCTCCCCATACATGTGTATCTATAAACACTAAAAATGGCTTACAACAATCAAAAATACAAAACATGATAATAAAATCAATATAGTTAAAATAAATTACACTTTAACCTCCCCCCCATCAGTTTTTTGAAGGTAAGGAAGTTAGCTAGGAAAAAGGCAGAAGAACTGCCAGTAACAAGAATTGTCATTACTGTTCTTGAGCTATTGACTGATTTAAAAATGAGGCATGCACCTCCTCCAGTAATTAGATTGAAGTGTATTTTTCAGCATTTGACAGTAATGACCTGATGAGATTTATAACCCTGCAAGTGGACCCACAAAGAAAACCACTGAATTGTCTAATCTATGCCTAGTGAGAAAAACAGCTCAGTTTTGAAGCATTATCGCTCTTACTACGTAAAAAGTTTATAGCAGCACCAGAAGTACCTTAATGTTATTCAGGCATCCTCTTTTGTGTAAAACAGCCTGGGTTTTTTAAGAACAATTAAGAAACTACAGAGCACCCTGAGGTTTATTTTCATTATGCCAGGTATACCTATCTTTTTTATTGCTCTTCTGCCCTATTCAAATCACAGCTCTAGGGATGTTAAACACCTTAATCTTTGCCTGAAATCCTATAACATTCAGAGTGCACTTTTTTTTGTTATTCCTTGTTGCTTTTATAGCTTTGAATTGTTATACCTAGAATAATCATCCTTAATGCTTGTGAGACTGCACTGTGAACTGGAACTGGAATCAAAGATAATGAATTCCTATTTAGAGGTTAGAACAATTAGTCTCCCAATCAGTAAAATAAGGCTTCATAAGTATGATATTGTGCCCAAGGTATTGTTAGCTTCCACATATTCATTGCATAAGAAGTTTGTATAAACATTTGAATGAGAGACATGTGACAGCAATCTTGGAAAAGTTAGCTGACAATTGTGGTTTCATCTGGAAACAAAATCCTCCTTAGATTTATTCAGAATCAGAATCAGAATAGAGCTGGAAGGGACATTGGAGATCTTCTAATCCAACCCCCTGCTCAAGCAGGAGCCCCTATACCCATGATGGCGAACCTATGGCACGCGTGCCACAGGTGGCACACAGAGCCATATTTGTGGGCACGCGAGCGTTGCCCTAGCTCAGCTCTAGCATGCATGCGTGCACTGGCCAGCTGATTTTTGGGCCTTCTGGGCCCCCCAGAAGTCGGGAAATGGGTCGTTTCCGGCCTCCAGATGCCCTCCGGGGAGTGGGGAAAGCTATTTTCGCCCTCCCCAGGCTCCAAGAAAGCTTCTGGAGCCTGGGGAGGGTGAAAAATGGGCCTACCAGGCCCACCGTGCCATCGCATGCCAAAAGTGGGGGGAGTGAGGGGGGGATTACATGCGCATGCACCGGGAATGGGGCGCATTGAATTATGGGTATGGGCACACGTGCACACGTGACTCCCACCGCTCCTCCCACTTTTGGCACACAATGGCAAAAAGGTTAGCCATCACTGCCCTATACTATTTCAGATAGGTGGCTGTCCAATCTCTTCTTAAAAAACTCCAGTGATGAAGCACCTACAACTTCTGAAGGCAAACTGTTCCACTGGTAAATTGTCCTCACTATTAGAAGTTTCTCCTTAATTCCAAGTTGCTTCTCTCCTTGATTAGTTTCCATCCAGTGTTTCTTGTCTTGCCTTTTGGTGCTTTGGAAAAGAAGTTGACCCCCTCTTCTTTGTGGCAGCCCCTCAAATACTGGAATACTGCTATCATGTCCCGTTCCCCCAGTCCTTTTTTCTAGACTGCCCATCCCAATTCTTGCAACTGTTCTTCATATGTATTTATCTCAAGTCCCTTAATCATCTTAGTTACTCTTCTTTGCACTTTTTCCAAAATCTCAACATCTTTTTTGTAATGTGGTGACCAAAACTGGATGCAGTATTCTAGGTATGGTCTTAACTAAGGATTTATGAAGTGGTACTTTATAAAGTACTAATATTTCTAAATTATAAATATATTTATATTTATAAAGCGTTACTAATATATTGAGCTAATGTGACTATTATGAATGTGACTATTATGAATGTAATTAACAATAGAACTGGGCACATACATTCTTTCAAAATTGTCTACCAAATTTGTGAAGAAATTTAGGTGGATATTTTGTACACATTTCTCCAGAGTACAGTATCCCCAATAGTGTTCATAGTAAGACTGCTGTGATAAAAAAAAAGTGCAATGGTAGGAATTATGATGACTTCTCCTGGGATTTAACTGAAAAATGGGAAGGCAGGGAAGCTGCAGCCACTGCTCCTTAGACAGGACATTCAGATGTATCTTTTGATCATTTATTACATGCAGTAACTTCACTGTACTAATGAAGACTTCTCTCACATTCTCTTCTCAACTGAAATACTTTTTAAAGCAAACTTTCTTTAATGAAATCAAATGAGAATTATTAAGAAAAAGTATAGGAGAATTTATCTGCCTAGCACTAATAAATCATATACAAAAACACCTGCTAAAAGTTCATATGACAATCCAAATCAGGTACATGAGCTTTCATCTATCTCCTAGTGATGACAGAGGACTACGTGATACTGACAGAACATTTCTTCCTTTCTCTGCTACAAGTATTTATAATTACAGTGCAACTAACCTTGCCTGTCAACAATCTTCATAACATCAGATTTAACTGACATTGCTGTATTAGCATTTGTACTTCAGTGTGCCTATCTTTCTCTCAGTTTTAATTCTAGTCACATCAACATATTTACCATGACTCTGGATGATCAAGAAAGGTACCAAGTGCATCCACCCTACTCAGCGGCTAGCAAAACAGAAACAAGACGTGAAAGTTAAGACCCCAGAACTGGGCCAGGTTTCAACAAGTTTCTGAAGTGCATTGTAACTGGGTTATTCATAATCTGTTCAGCAACAATTAGCTCTCAAAGTGCAACAGCTGCATGATGCTGAGACTTTCCAGATGCAAGCAAAGGAATTAAATCAAGAACTAATTCAATTGGAAAATTGGGTGTAATTATGGAGAATGCACAGTCTGTTAGGCTCCTTGTGGTGATTGCTCACTATTTTAAAAATAGCCTGGTCTTTGCACAGTCCTCATTGCATATAGATAGGTAGCTATGTTTGGAGAAATCTCATTTGGTTTCATAGAGATAAAGATTTAATGTTATTAGAAATGTACTTGATGGCATCAATACAAACTTCTGCTTGCTACCCTTTTATTGGCATGAAAGACAGTAATCCAATATCACTTGCACACAGCATGATAATACTTTGCACTTACAACACTTTCCATCTGGAGAAACTCAAAACTAGTATTTTACAATAAAACAATTTGCCTATGAAATTTGCAATGGAGATTTGGGCTTTATCTACCTTTAAACTAATCAGGTCTTTCTGTCAGTCTAGTCAGCCTATTAACCTCAACACAGTTAAGATACCAACCGTTCCTGGAACAATTCCCCTGAAATCAGCACGTATATATGATTAAGACTGGAATGCAAGTCAAATAATCAAATTGTATTTTGGCACAGTTCAGTGCATTTTAATATAAAAATAGAAAGGATGGGGTGATAAAAATGGACAAAAATTATGGCTCCTAGAGGCAGTCAGTAGCACTTAAATCTTATTGCAATAAACCATAAAAGTGAGTGTAATTATAGGTTAAAATATTTATAAAACTCTTGGGGCATGGGCAGGGAGAATATTAATGGCTCTACCTATCAGAACAAGAAGCAATGGGTAAATAATATTATTTAGGAATATCAGATGTAATAGAAGAGCAACTAAGCAGGGAATAAACTTGATAGGTGGGTCAGGCAATAGATGGAAAGGCATCAGTCAAGATGCTTCATATTACAGACATGCTCTCTTGAAGGGTTAGGGTTAGGGTTAACCCCAACCATAACCCTAACTCTAAACAATCTATGGAATATTTTCACTCATTGCAAGGAGGTAGTTGATAGTCAAAATAAAGAAGCACCAAACCTTAAAAACAAACAAACCCAGCATACTATATTTTTGGTAATGAAAAAATCACCAAGAACATTCAGGCAATACTACTTAAAATGAAGCAAATCTATCACAACAATAAAAGCATATCAAGGAATTCACCATTACCAAAGGGGAATATTGGGGTAAGAGCAGGAAAAGATATTCATTTTCTCCACATTCCAGGAGACTATTTCTGAAATCTGTAGGACTTGCATTCTTCTTTATAAACAATTCATCAATTCAATTTTATCACAGAAATAATGTTCAAAATCCATTTTAAATTAGTTTAATACCACATTAAAGCTTATAAAACTGCTATCTGGCATTCATACAGAATTACTGTATAAAAAGGTGAATAAGAGTGAATTACAATTAGATCACTGTTGTAAGCATTAGTCATCTTACATTTTAGATACACAGGGGTCATATAATTAAAGAAAAATAGAATAAACATTTAAAATGTTATTTGAAAAACAAAATATTTTAATGTGCAACTATATTGATTTGAAACTTGGAATTGTGCTGATCTTTTACATATTTCCAGAAACAATTTTGTTTTGTCTAATGTCATGTTGTCTGCTTATAAATACTATTATAATTTTTAAAAAATGATTGTGAAGTATTACTTCCAGTCAACTATGAAACATTATAAGGTATTAAATGCACAATTAGAATCACAGCAAAGCTGTGATTGAGACTTCATGAAGTGTGAAGTATCCTCATAGTGGATTCTGGGCTCAGCATATGATCTTTCTGAGAAAGTGCACAATAAAAATCATAAAAGTAATGCAGAATATAGGTAGTCCTCGAGTTACGACCACAATTGAGCCCAAAATTTATGTTGCTAATTGAAACATTTGTTAAGTGAGTTTGTCCCATTTTACGACTTTTCTTGCCACATTTGTTAAGTGAATCACTGCTGTTTTTAAATTAGTAACACTGTTGTTAAGTGAATCAGGTTTCCCCATTGACTTTTCTTGTCAGAAAGTCACAAAAGGTGATCACATGACCCCAGGACGTAAATGTGCAACCATCGTAAATGTGAATTGGTTGTCATCCAAATGTAAATCACGTGACCATAGAGATGTATTGTGGTCCACCAGCAGCCTGCGGAGCTGGCAGAGTCGGACAGTGAGGTTGGGGAGGAACATGGGCCAGTCCTGGAGTCTGGGGAAGGCTTGGATAAGGGCTCTGCATCGGAGGCAGAAAGGGGTCCAGGGCCATCTTGGAGTTATGTGCTGCCTCCGAGCCTCCAGAGTTGGACATCAGTGAGGCAGAGAAACAGGGGGAGCCTGTTCCTAGTGCGTGCATGCGCAGAGCTGCAAGAAGGCAAGAACAGTTAAAACAAAAGAGATGACTTGGGAGTAAGGCTTGGAGATGATTGGCCCCTCCCATAAGACATAAAGGAGGAGTAAAGGCACATGAGCCTTTGCAGGAAGCAACTATGTTTGTTCTGGTCAGTTTAAATTCTGAAGCTCCGTTTTGACTCTGCTCCGTGTGGCTTTGCGAAGCTAATTGCCAATTAGGTCTTTGGCAGCGTGTCAAGGGAGATAAAAGTGTGTGCTTATCAGCCCTATCCCAAAGGACTGTGGCAGACTTCTGTCGGACTCTTTACAAACTATTTGTGATTCATTACAGGCTGTGAATGAACATAATTCACAGCCTTTGAAATAAAAAGAGGGTTTTTGGGACTAATTGTGTGCTGTTTACTGTCTCAGGAAGCCTACTTCAGAACAGGATGCTGCAACAGCTGTAAGTGTGAAAAATGATCATAAGTCAATTTTTTCAGTGCCGTTGTAACTTTGAATGGTCACTAAGTGAACTGTTGTAAATTGAGGACTACCTGTATATCTTTTTAACCAAAGATTAGCCAAGAGTTTATCTGAAAAAAGTATTGAAGATTATTTATCCAAAGCATACAAAAGGATGAAAGTTGCCAGCATCAAATGTTATCAAACGCCAATCACTAAATAATAGCAAAGACTTCCAAATTAAATATTATCATCATAATTAGTCAATGTGAGATATTGATTTCAGTTTGGAGTATTTACAAAGAGTGGTTTGCAGACTCCTTAAATAGAAGGGAGATTTATTTCAAAATTCTTTAGCTAAAAATAAAGTGAGCTTTGCTTTAGACCAGAGATCAGTAGGATCTATGTTTCAGTCATTATAATCTAACAGAATTTTGATGGAATTGAGATTTTGAATTTGTGAGATTAAAAACATAGAAGGGAATAAGTGTATTTCTTGGGATATGATTGTTATCTTCATTCCTTGCTTTGTTATTTGCTTCTCTTTCTTCTTATACTGCATGTGAAATTTTCATAAACTTGCCAAGAGTTTGGAAAAAACAAAAAAGGCTAACATTAAAGTATTTTCAAAATTGCTTATGCATGAACAGAAGAGGAACTCTGTTGAGCATAATTTTAACACTTTTGTTTATTATTGACCTGATTTTTTAAAAAAAGTAAATTGTCATAGTTCCATATTTTGAAGATCACAGCATGCCTAGAATCTGCGTTTTTTTCAGTTATTTTGTGACTGATGTACTAGAAAAAATAAAATGTGTATTCATAATTTACATTTCTACATTCTGATTGATTTTGTAACAATAGAAAGTATAAATACACTCAGATGTTTAAAGACATAGCCTAAAGCCTTAGCGAGCCCTCTTTTGACTGATTATGTGCTAGTAAGTCAATATCTACTCTTGGTGACCACAGGAATAAATATTTTCCAAGATGATAAAAGCTATTACTATTGTTTTAGCAAATCAGCTACTCTTTTCTCCAGTTTAGTTACATCTTTTTAAGTTTTGAAAAAACAGATATGGGGGGGGGGGAAATATGCAACCAATTCGAAGATGACAGAGATGTTCATTCCCGTTGGTCTTTTCTGAGCTTTGAAGAATTCATAGAAAGGGCAATCATGGCTTTTGTTTTGTTCTATCTTATTAACAAGCTATAGTTTCTGCTTATCTCTATATGATTGTAGGTAGACATTTAAGTTATTAGAAATCAAAGCTGTTGCAAGGACAGAGGGAGCATAATTGTGAGAGGAAGGAAAGAAAGTATTAAGGTCGTTTCAGCCAGAGAAGAGAACAGCAGTGATTTGTTGTCTGCTATGTTTACAACAGTATATACTGTGACTAATAAGGTTATTTTAGTTACAGAGCTCAATAATTCAGCTCAGTCACAAGAAAATGTGGGATTAGGTTGATAAAAATGACTTACTATCAATTACCCAACAAGTTAATTAATTTTTGCCAGTCATCCCTCTCATCAAGTCATTCTCATTATAATGTGCATTTGTTTTTGGTTTTTTGTGTGTTTTTTTAATTAACTGAATAACTAGAAGGTTCTAGTTTTTTCTTTCTTAGATCACCTTTAGGATGGACACTAAGCATGATTATTTAGAGGACATATCATTAGCATGTATAATAAGTTCACTGCTGTTGTTATTCTGCTACCCAACTCCACAATTGAGTGCTAGTCTACTTCCATTGCAGAGAGGACAAAAATATATTCAGGTGACTGCAATCTTTGCTCTTCAGGGAGTGAATTCAGCTACATTCAGAAGAAGACTGGTAATCAATAGAACTTAATCCAGTGTATAATGGTAATGTGTTTCTTCAATGCCATTGTCCAGTAGAAAACACTCAGGCTAAAAGATGGTCATCACTCCCAACACATTCTGTAGCCTATTATGGTCTCTTTAATTGTGTATGTAATCTATTGATTCAAATACATATAAATTGGACTAACTTTTTTTTTAAACAGTTCTGTTTTCTAGTACAGGTAATCTTCCTGTCAACTTTGAAATGAATCCTTGTGGCCACAGCTATCTTCTTGTTTCTCAGCTTGCCACACAGTATTGGGGGGTAGGTGGGTAGGGAGAGGTTTGGAATGTCAGGCCAGACAATAACAACTCATCATCCTGTGGGAACCAAGGTCATCTCAACAGGGGCTGACCAAAGTCTAGAAGGAGTTACCCAGGAGATGCCAGAACACCTAATTGGACAATGTGACCTGTGACAAGGAGGGAGGAGAATATCTATTATTTATATGAAAACTATGAGAAATAGTTAGAGTTGGTTTTGCTTTCATGCATGCCGAAATGATGAATTCAATGAAACAGTTCTTATAGAGATCTGATCATGTCGGAGTGCTGGCTTCGTTGGGTTCGTCAGTCGGAATCTTGACACTTCCCTTAACAACTGCAACTGGGACCAGCAACTTTGTGACTAAATGACACAGTTATTAAGCAAGACATCATGTATGGAATGACCCTGAGGGACAAGGGAAAGAGTGTCACGATGGACTGAGATGGACTGAGATTCAAAGACTGACAATGAGAAGCCAGCTCCAGAATTACCAGATGGACTGCTATCTGAGCTGGCAGAGAAGGGGGAACTGTCCAGTATCATCAGGCACAGCTGATGCCACTTTCCAAATATGAAAGTGCTGAACCACCATCCCCTTCCAACACAATGGCTTGTCATGTTGAGAAGAGAGTAGAGCAAAGGCATGCTGCAAGACTGCTCACAAGGACTGCTCACCCTTCTAAATTAGCAATGAAAACTGAGCTGCAAACTCAAGCCCCTCCTCCGATAACAACCACCTGTTAACCCCACTCTGAGTGCCCTGACTCTTGATGTATGAATTTCATGACCCTGACTTTAAAACCAGCCTAGTTGACAAATCTTCTACTAAGCTCTGATCCTCAGACTTCGCCCGACTACTCTTTTGTTCACTGTTTTGAACTGGAACTCTTGTAAAGCAAACCTTCTAAACTTTAGGGGGGAACTTGTTTCCTTACTGCATGTGTGTGGGTTTGCACTTGCTTGTTTACTTACTTATAAACCTCATTTAGTAAAGTGTGCAACTACCTCTTCATGCACTTGTGTCTGCTTTGCCTGGGACAAGAGATGCTGCCTAGAAAGCAATCAAACAAGAGGGGAAGGAGCAAGATTCTATTAACAAAGCCTTAAAATAAAGTAGAATTAGGTCATGTTTCCTATCTGGTTTACCTGGAAGGGCTGACATCTTATGACCACAACTTGGAATTTTACTGCCAGCTTGGAAGTAAAGTATTGGAAACCATCTGTGAAAGATGCAAATGGTGATTGTGTGATTGTAGGTATTATAGCAGTTGTAAACACCCACTGATTGCAAAGTGTCTGGATCTCGATCATGTGACCACAAGGACTAATCCTAAAGTCACTTTTCCAGCACTGTCGTAACTTTGAATGGTTGCTTAACAGGGTGATTATTAAGTGAGGCCAATCTGTAAATTCAAACAACTGTAAAAACAAATATTGAACCCATGAAATGGTTACTGAAAAGTAAGGTGAGGCTATTTTTCAGAAGGTATGAGGAAAAATCTCAAAGATTATGCACAGATATGAGTATACAAATATAACTAATAATTAGACTTTCCAGATTTTTGGAGGAAAAAGCAGAGGTTCAGTTTTGTCCCATTCATTCAAACTAGGAGGGGTGCCATATGGGGACTGATTCTGATTGTGTGTGCCCACTCCAGGAAGCATAAACACTGTGCTTCCTGCTGTCCTTTGCTTCCAAGGGGATGCTTTATGATTGGAGACCAGTTGTTGTGCAGCTCGGCATAATCATATACATAATGGATTACCAAATGCTTTTTAGCACTCATAGAGTTAAGTGTGGAATGGGTGGACAGGGCAAGGAAGATACACTGTAGTTTGTTTTTTGGAATGGGAGGAAGAGAAAGAATGGGAGAAAATTGATTTTGTTTAATAGGCAGGTGCTTAGGATGAATGTTGAAGTTCTATTGCAAACAAAATGGAGAGAGGAAAAAAAGAAAGTGGAATTGGTTTTTGCCTAATTTAGACAAGAACCTTGGGCAAAAATGTTCTGCTTGTGAAGAACACTTCAGAAACAAGCAGGGTTGTGAACAGATAATATCAAATTGCTTTCTACTGGTTGCTGGAGGTGAATGTATGGACACTCTAATAAAGCCAGACTTTGAATGCAATTTTTTTTTCCTTTAAGAACATAACCTTCTCTTGCTTCAGCAAAATAGCAAGGAATTTTGCATGCATTTCTGACAAGGGTGGAAAATTGGACCACAGTTACAGATTTCTGTAATAATCTCTGGTGTCCATCTACTGTATACTAGTCATTAAAGACAATGGAAATAAGACACCTAGCTTACTTCTCAGTTGAAGGCACATGTATGCACCAAATAAAATAATAATTGGATGATATTTATTAGATTTGTTAAGGATGCGATCTAAGGATGTGATCCCAAGAAGACTCTGAGTGGCTTACAAAATATCAAATACTGTATATAATTAAAAATACGACATAAGAAACACAGCTGCCTGGACAGCAACAACATTCAAAAAAATACCACTGAAGCACATAAATTCTCTATCCCAAACCTGCGAGCAGAGTGGGTCTTAAAGATTTTCTATAAGGCTTGTAGTATCAGGTGCAAAGGATCAGGACCATAAGTTGACTGGTCCTGGTCAACTAATGGTCAGCACTAAATTAGCACTAAAGATCAATAGAATTCAAGGCAGGCTAGACTTGGATCTCTTATGACAATGCAAGAACTCTAAATTGATGACATGCCCTCCAGCTCTGCCTGCTCTTTTCCTACATGGACAGGGGTAGGTGTATGTATATTTGGGGGATGTTATTCCAGAGGGAAGGGAAGGCAATAGAGAAGGTACACTTCTTTGATCCTACAAGATGTCAACATTTAATTGAGAGGCCCTGAAGTGCACCCACTCCGCCTAACTCCAAAAGTGATATTATTATTATTATTATTATTATTATTATTATTATTATTATTATTATTATT
>WNWU01000005.1:37686744-37706806 GCA_012654045.1 Ptyas mucosa
TTATTATTATTATTATTATTATTATTATTATTATTATTATTATTATTTAATTTAATTTATATGCCGCCCTTCTCTGGAGACTCAGGGCGACTTACAATGCGTTAAGCAATAGCCTTCATACTTTTGTATATTTATACAAAGTCAGTTTATTGCCCCCATAATCTGGGTCCTCATTTTACCTACCTTAGAAAGGATGGAAGGCTGAGTCAACCTTGAGCCTGGTGGGATTTGAACTTGCAGTAATTGCAGGCAGCAGATGTAAGTGGATGTTAATAACTGCCTTAGTCACCAGAGTATAACTGCCTGAGCCACCAGAGTATTAGTGGATGTATTAGTGGATGTTACTAGCAATGCCTTTGCATCCTGTCATCTAAAAATTTGTGGGTCTCTTCACTTTATGTTTGATACCATATTCTTTTGGAATATGAATATATACTGCATGCATAAATTGCTTTTCTGTCTTCAAAGCTCTCAGCAAGTCACTTTTACCATGTGGCAACATTGAAAATGTTTGCTTACCTCTTCCCAGTTTCTCCTGTTTTCTCCGGTTTTCCATAACAACATTTCAAATTCCCTAACAATATTCTATACTGATGGCAGGTAAATAAAAACAACTCATACAAACACTTTTACAATGTTTTCCAACATTAAAATCTCTCTTTGGTAGAAAGTGAAATGTCTGGGCTATAGTTTGTGACTTTTATACACTGGTTTTCTTGTTAGAGAGCTTAAGAAAAATCTAAAGGAGCCCTACTTCCTGCTTATAGAGCAACTTTGATGGAGCACTATTGAAAGCTAATTTCTTGAGCCATCACACAAAGATCTAATGATCTCCTTGTCCATGGAAAGTACAGTATCAGTTGCAGGAAAACATCCACAAAGAAATATTTTAAGGAACACAATTTGGAATTAGAATTACCAAGATTTCAATCTATCATTGCAAATTTAATTGCATGAATTTAATTGCATGATTTAATGATTTAATTCATTTTCATTTAAACACAACCCCACTGTCCTGGCAATCTTCACATTTACTTATGGACAGCACAAATTTATAAATTTATCATGAGTATTTACTAATCAGTTTTTAAAGAGAAATTCTGGCCTTGTTTTATGAAGCTTACTTAATTATAAAAGACAGAAAGACAAATAATTAATTTTTAAGGAAGCTTCATTTTCGAAATGGAAGCATCTGGCAACATATTTCATTTGCTAAAATCATTCCTGATTATAGAGTCCAAAGGAATACATTAAAAGCAAAATAAACAAATACTGAAACTATTAAATTTTTTACAACGGGAAAATAAACCTGAAACAAATGTTAAAAGCAAGCCTGGGTGGGACATTTTAAGTTTATTATACAGATCACTAATTTGTGAATTACTGTGATTTTGTTTACATTGGAACCAAAGGCAGACAAGATTATTCTTTGTTACCCAAAACATGTTGGCTGTATATGGAAAATTCAAAATTGCCTATGCCATAGCATATAAAATTTGAGACAAAATGTTTTTGGAAGAATGACATGGTACAGCGTGTCTGCCCAGTCCAAAAATTCTAAAAGCCAGAATCATCAGCTCACATCAACAACAAAGCTATAGCTGTATCTTTTCTCACAGAAACTACGAGGGTCAATGAAGTTAGTACCATTTATCTATACATGTGTATTACTTGAAATCTATACTTCTTCAGACATTAAACACATGAAGCTACATAGAAGTCCTGCCTGATGGAACTAGCATTCCCACATGAGAATTAGTCCCTTGTGCTAAATCTCATAGATCTGAATTTCACACTGTGAAAATGGATCTACTGAGGAAAAGATTTTGGCATTATATATCTTGAGAACTGGAGTTAGAGACCCCACACAGCCACATACCCACTGCTTAAACTAGTCTGTTTCTTCCCCATTCAGACTTCAGTTATGCCCAGCTATTTGTTCCCAAAAACAACCACCTTACACTTGATCTTATTAATATTCAGGAAGTTGTGTTTACAGTAGAAGCTAAACTTATACAATAATCTTCTGTTCCTCTCAATTTATGAGACATTACTAATGTACTAGCTGCATAGAGCAGAATGTTTACATGATTATTTTTAATTTTAGAAGACTATAGAAAATCACAGGAAAAATAACTTATCTAAGGTAAGATATCTGAAGAGAAGCCATGGGAGAGATTTAATAAAAACCACCCCCACCCTATACAGCTCTGATGCATTGATCTTTGCACAGATAAACATATATTCCACATTCAATATATTCAGCATATATTGAAGCTTGTTACAGATTAAATTGTAGATGATAAAGACTTTCACTGCTGTCCTAGGGCAGACGTGAGTTACAAAATGTGTGTCATGTAAATACCATTGGAACAGAAATAAAAAAGTTGTGTCATGACATCACAATGCACTGCTTAAATTTTTGGTTAATACTAAACAATTATGGAAACATTTGTTTTTTATCCGCCATGGTGGTCGCCAAGCCTAACACAGAGAGAATGCATGCAGGAACCAATTTCAATAGAAAGTAATGCAAAAGGTATAATAGACCCAGCTTTCAAATAGAAAAGCATCAAGCATTGATGAAATACTCACTGCTTAAAGGCCGCAAGAGAACAATTAGCTAAAATGATATATCAACCTATCGTATATGGCTGTGTGTCTTAGAATTTAAAAAAGACATACAAGCATCTACCTACACTGAAGAACTGAGATGTAGAACAATAAACTCTTAAACCACTTCATTGATTCTGCATATAAGCAACATTTTCCTAAAGAGTTTCTAATAAATAGAGCCATTCATACATAAACATATATGTACACTGATACTTACTCATTGTGCTATACTCTGCAGGTTGACAGAGTTATGCAAAGTGAAGGAAAAGAGTAAGAATTCTATGTCAAATCAATGAAATAAGGCAGTAAGCAAAAGATACAAAATAAATGCCTTAGTGTTTTTTGTTTTTCATTAGTTTTTATGCTGCTACTGTTTGTACATTTTCTAATCATGGCTTTTATAGACAGTTGGAGGGCAACATATTTTTACCTGTGGTTTTGCTTCTTATAAATTGAGTTAATTATATGGCATATAAACTTATGTATTAAATAAATACATTGTCAGGTTTCAGAAAAGGCAAATGAACTCAGGTAAGATAGATTCAGGGCATCTTGCAATATTCTACAGCCATCTATGCTCCTTAGTAAATAGAGTCTGTCAATGCCACTGCATAAATTAAGGGCATGAGTCATTATTTTTCTTGTCTTCTTATTCAGGGCTTCTACATTAGACTAATCGAGTCTCTACTT
Organism: Ptyas mucosa; assembly: GCA_012654045.1. Lineage (NCBI taxonomy): Eukaryota > Metazoa > Chordata > Lepidosauria > Squamata > Colubridae > Ptyas > Ptyas mucosa. Next base: position 37,690,051 of record WNWU01000005.1, read on the forward strand.
ACTGAAGACCATAGGTGAGTAGGAATGTTGCAAGTATACCAGATAGTTGAATAAACAAAAATGGCATTAGAAGAATATCTGAAGAATAGCAAAGAAGACACTGAAGCTACTACACCAAAAAGCCTTACTTAATACCAAAAAGACTAAACTAGCTTACAAGGAAGACCAAATGAAGAACAGAAAAGAGACACACACCCCAAAGAGACACCCCCCGAAAAAAAACCCTCACCCACTGGAACCCCTCCAGACTTCACTGGATGTCTGGAAAGGGTAAGAAATTGTAAGAAAAAGACAGAGGGGCTAATTCTGGTTCCGCAACACCAAGTCTTAAGAACAAATGCACACAAAGCCAGAATTGAGAAGAAAACAATAGACAGCAAATCCTGCTTCTGCAAAGAAACTGAATAAATAGTAAACCACCCAGTTAGCTGCTCACATAGTTCACATAGACTGATGACAAGAAAACATGCATGACAAAGTAGCAACAATTGGTGCATTAGAATATCTGCAAGAGATAACATTCAACTGCAAGCAAAAATAGGTAAGATCACTAAATCAACAAAGTAATAGATAATGAAGATGATAAGGTGCTCTGGGACTTTAAAGTTCAAATAGAGAAGGATCTGCCATGTAATACTTGACAATTGTTGATAAGAAAGAAAAAAAAAGTCTGAATATGGGACATTGTAGTATCTGGAGAGAGCAGAATGGAAGAGAAAGAACTGGAGAAATATCACTAAATACCGAAACCTGCAATTAGAAGTAGAATGACTGTGGCAAAATTAAGGAAACATAGTATAAATAGTAATAGGTGCCTTAGGTGCATTCTTAAAACTCTTAAAATCAGCATTGAGAAAAATCACCATCAGTCAGTTATAAATGGCAGCTTTACTTGGAATCGCTTACATCCTGCTGTGACACCTTTAATATTATTAAACAATACCCGCCTCTGAGGTCCTTGGACAAAAATGTCCCAACATCTAGCTGAGTATGTGACTAACCATAATAATCTAAGAAGGAGGTATAACTTTGCTTATATCAAGCCTTAATTGTGTAGAACAGCATTTGGCAGCTTTCAGATGAATTTGTGGTAGTTGAAAATTCTAGATATTGGAACCCATGCATCTAAAAGCTGCCAAGGTTGACAAATACTAACATAGATCATACACGAAAGTGCATGATTATTAAAGAACTAATTTCATTTTTGAGGAAGCCTTAAAAATGTTACTATAAGAACCAAAGGTGGAGAAACAAAGAGTCACTGAGTAAGAAAGAGAACGAAACAAGAATGAATATGATCCCCATATTTATTCAATTTATACAACAAATGTAAGAAGGACAGAACTGCGATGGATGACGGTTGGAATAAAAATAGGAGGCCAAAATACTAACAGTTTGAGAAGTGCTATTAGAAGGATTTAGAATAGTTAATAGTGAAAATAAAAATGGAAAGTGAAAAATATGGTTGTATGTTAAATACCAAGAAGACTCAAATAAAGTCAGCCAGAATGCTTTAGTGCATTAAAAGTTCACTGTGAAGAAATAAAACATGAAGAGTATACTGGAGAAGTAGTTTTATTCTAGCAAGGAAGGCAATGACAAAATTAGACAAAATTATGATGGATATTCCTGTGACAGAATCATTAACACAAAGTTATACAGCTGGGAAAAGACCAGGGGAAAGAAAGTAGATGGAACCAGAATGGGTTATTAAGAGAAAGAATTTACTCTTGGTAATCAATCTTGGAGCAAAAAAGTCTGACTTCTCTCTCAAAGCAATGATCATCAAGCAGAAATTTACATTTTTGATGTGATCTGAGTAGATGATCAACTAGAAACATTATTTCTAGTTTATGATTATGCTTGGTAAACATTAAGAAGAAGGATAAGATAAGATGGGGGCATCAAATAAGTTACAGATTTATACTTGAAGCTCGGTGACATTTTGAAATGGGGAGCATTTATTCATGAAATCACCAGAATCAAGCCTAATTAAGTGGCATACAACTATTTATTTATTTAGTATATTAGTACTATATTGCTGAACAAAACATATTTGCTTTGCCCTTTCATTGTATAAATTTCTATGCACAAAATTTGAGTTTAAACATATTAGGTTGGGGAGAAATAAATATAATAAAGTTTCATTTTTTTCAAAATATCAAAATGATTTGCCCATTTAAGACCAGAGGTACACCTATCTCATTTTAGCTCACATTCTATAAAGGTAAGAAATTGAAAGTTAAAACTGATGCCTGAATAGGTACACTTATAATTAGCAATGATACCGTGTGAAGTTAAAAATTGTGTTTGCTTACAGCTGAGTCTCTGTCCATCAACATTTTTTCTTGAATTTTCAGATCCATATCTAACTGGAAAAGAAGTCTCAGAGATCAGAAGTTTCAACAATCTCAGAGATTGTTATGGTTCTACAAATCATTAGAGCTTTTTGTGTGACATTGTACAATGTCATTGTTGATCACTCTACTTCTTAAAGTACCAGCCTTAGTTTCTAATTACTTGGTTCACTTTGATCTTTACTCTGATCTTAAGTTCATAATGTCTTTTTTTAATCAGTGAAACATTCTGTTATTTAGAGCAATCATCACAATCTAATCCAAGTGAATGAAATGAATAACTCACCAGAGTAGACTGATTTAACAATGTCAAATGAATAAAAATGGAATTTGGCCCTCTGCCTAAATATAACTCCAATTAGCTCCTGCTTTATTAAACAAGACCAGCCAGTGCTATTTCTAAAGCATAATTGCCATGATAATTATAGCCCTTAAGATCCCATGAAAATGATGCAGAACACCACATGCAATTCATGAATTAAAGCAAAATATAATATAAAGTTTTCCAAAGAGACCCATGCATATGCCTTGATTATGCTAAAACAGTTTGTTGTCATTAGCTGCAGACCCTCTTGTGGGTCACTTTAACTACATTAAAGCTAATGTGATCATTTTCTGCTCTTAAAAAAATTAAAGCCCAAAATTGAATGTTGGGATGGTTTTGCCTCCTATTTTCTTAAATTAGAAAGCTGCTTGCTTGATGATGTCAGCCCTTGAAGCTTCCCAGTTCCCCTGAGGATATTTTAACTGTAAGAGTTTTATAACCATACAATGGTTTCAAAATGCATTTCCTATTTATCTTTCTGTACAGGCTGTAAACAATTACTTAGCAGCAATATATCTTTTATAGTGGCTTTAAAAATAGCATACTTCCTTGCTAACTTTCATGCAGGTATCAGAATATTAAGAAACCTTTGTTTTGTGTTCCATAGACTACAGCTTAGAAAAATTCTTTTTCTTCTTGGGACTAATGGAAAAGAATTAGCTTTCAGTGGGGTGTTTTTTTTCAAAAGGAAGGACAGTTTTGGTTAAATGTTTTTGGGGTAAACATTACATTCTTGACCTCATATAATTAAGAAGTATAGTTCAAAGATTTGAAGGAGGATTGTACCTCAATATCTCCACTGAGACAGAGTTGATAGGAAAAATCATATCAGGTAACTTCTGCAAGTACTTTATAGCTTTTTGAAACATTTTGAAGATTTGATCATTTTCTATTGCTTTTTGGGTGGCTGCAGATGGTACAAAATGGTTCAGTATTACTTATGTATTTGGACACTGAGAATGTCTGATCGAATTTATGCCTTTGAACTGTGGTGCTGGCATAAATTACTGTGTGCACCATGGACAACCAGAATAACTAACAGAAAGGTGTTAAATCATATGAATCCACATCACCAGAAGCTAAAATCAAAAGACTACATATGATTTACTGTGTCCATGTTGTGTGTGCAAATTCATTGGAGAAGGCAATGGTTAGTGGACAAAGAAAAAGGGTAAAGCAAAGAACATGCTGGCTTGATAACATCAAATCTGATACAAAGTTGAACATACAACAATTGAAAGAATCTGTGCTTGACAGAGTAGCATGGAGAGCACTTGCCTATGTAGTCACCAAGAGTCAGACACAATTAAATGGTTTAAAACAAAGCATTATTATGTAATTGTTTGGTAAGTAGCCAATGAATGTAGTCATCATTAAAATCCCTGCTTGGGGGTGGGTTGCAGGTCCAGTAATGGCATAGGAGTCTACAGGGGGAAGAGATATTGCAGAAAGTTGTCTAACATGATCAGAGTTGTACTATAGTAAACTGAAAAGAATATAAATTCTGTTCTGGAAGTTTCAACCTTGCAAGAAATTTATCACTGTAAATTTTATCAATTTTCATAACTAAAAGATAACATGGAATGTAGGAAATTATTGTAATACCCATTATTCCAACTTTGATATTATGAGTTGATGTGAAAGTTTTCAATGAAATCTGAAATGTATACAGGATAATGCACTGTGATAAAGATAAGAACCATGATTGTGTTTGTATGCATATATGTGTAGGTCTATGCAAATTCTGCTCAAATTGCTAGGTTGATATTTATGGTTATATAATTTCAATTCTGATGTGTATTATATGGAAGAGAGACTGCCAAGGCAATGGTCAGATAAAAGGGACTTAAGCCTGGTCAAAGAAAGTAATTCAAGAAAGCATTTCGGAAAGGCTTTTCCCTAGTGATAAAGATAAAGGGAAGGAGGGACAAGCATATCCAGACTTGTAAATTCTGTTACTATAGCTCTTACAGTAAAAGAAGTACATGGCATTGGTTCCTTAGTCTGCTCTATATTGAAGGACTGACAATTCCCCAACCTTGATGAAATCTGGGAAATCATGTGGTGATCATTAAGCAGTAGATTATTCCCACAATACAGGATCATCTACCTCAACTACAGGAATAATGTTTCTATCAACAAATGGAGGTAAGCATAAGAAGCCACAGCAACAAGCTTTTAGTATGAGATCTATGGATTCATCATATATTATTCAAGAGGAGACTTTGGTACAAATGTAATTGCAGAGTAGTGCAATTCATGTGTCAACCTGGCTGTCATTGTTTTCCTTCAGGCTTCTTGCCAGCTGCCATGGAAATGAATGGAGGAAAGCAGTGGGTACTTGGGAGGGGAAGCGTGCAGGTGGTGTGAGACTAGAATTGCTGAGAAGCTATGGGGAGGCTTGGACTCAGAGAGGTCAGCTTGGGTTGTTTAACATCTTCAAGGCCAACCATCCAGGGAATGGAATGCACGGAGGTGACACAGAGCGCTTGGACCAGAGACGTTCCCAAAACAATTTCCTGGCCGATGATTGGATTCTGGTTGCCTGACTACAGGGGAGCGGGATGGGCTTTGGGGTTATTTTCAATTTGCCTTTTTGCACGTGTTTGCTTCAGATTTTTTAAAAAATTTAATTTATTTTTTTAATTTGATTTATATGCCACCCTTCTCTGGAGACTCAGGGCGGCTTACAATGCGTTAAGCAATAGCCTTCATACTTTTGTATATTTATACAAAGTCAGCTTATTGCCCCCACAATCTGGGTCCTCATTTCACCTACCTTAGAAAGGATGGAAGGCTGAGTCGACCTTGAGCCTGGTGGGATTTGAACTTGCAGTAATTGCAGGCAGCAGATGTAAGTAGATGTTAATGACTGCCTTAGTCTATTGAGCCACCAGAGCTCTTAAGTCAGAAGTCCTTTGTCTGACAAGATTTTGTCTGACTTTTGCTGCAATCAGTTATTTCCTAGTAAAAGTACCCTTTCTCTGAATCTGTGAGTCAAGGGTTTTCTTTCCTAGAGTGATTAGAGGCAGCCCTGACAGTATGATTTCAGGATCAAGCCCAGCCAAAATTTTTCATTTTCATATTTTCATATTTCAATGTTGTCAAAATTTCACTGAAGTTGTCCTGAGAAGAATCCCTCTGTTCTACCAATAGACACAGAATCTGAACTTTTAAAATCTGGTATTAGTAGGAACTCTGCAATGCTTATATTTCAGTTTTTATGAAAAGAATTTCTATGGAAATGTAGTTTATGTAGGGGATATATAATTATTAGACATGAAACTTCTCCTCCTCCCATTAATCAACTTGGATCAGCTCTAGGTATTAACCTCAAATGTGCACTTATTCACAAAACTTTTAACATTCCTAAAAGATTCTAGTAGTTTCCACTGAATTCTTCAAGACAAGTTTGGAAGACTACCAATTTGAAATATAGTTGAGATTGGATAAAACTTGTCTACACATAAACTGTGATCTGGATATTATGGCAATTACTGTCTTTTTTACAACAGAAAATAAAAAGGCTGCTGATGAGATGAAATGGGATAAAACATTATTTTGCTTCTAACTGTATTTGTCCCATTGATTGCATGATTTTCTCCTCTAGCAATCCATGGAAACCAATCAAATGCTTTTATCTTATATTCTTAAAGCAGCCTGCATTTATTTTCACTATGCATTTCACACAAAAAAATGTTCAGTTCAGAAGTATGCTACCTTAATCAATTAAGCAACAAAACATAACAAAAGGAAAGCTAGTCAAAATGAGGAATACATTTATCAGACAATAACGTTATGAAAAAAAATGAAAAAACGTGCATCACAACATCAGCTTTTGATATTAAAGTACAGAGATGGACTTAAAGGAATTTAGCTGGGGAAGGGAGAAAGGAATGAGAAAGCAGGGCAGAGTTATCCTGTCTTGATTCTCTTTGGCATAAGAGCAAAGAGAGGGAGAGAAAGGAAAAAACTCTATCTGGCTTTCAAATTTCTATTATATTCTAAGACCTAGGATAATAAAATATAGTTTCTGTAGTCTCGGAGGCAGGTTGTCTGTTTTCTTGACCTGATCTACTTGAAGGCTAACACCTTTTGTGTTTGCAACACGTTTCGTAATTTGTTCCCCTTGTCGTCTTCATGGATGCCTATGAAATATATACTTGCTTATTGCAGCGTGCACTACAATACATTAATCTATGATAAAGAAATGTTTTCTTTTTGGAGGATAATGATTGAGAACAAATACTACACTAATAATGTTTCAAGTGTTCTAACTGATTAAGTTAATGCCCCTAAAAAAACCACAACAACAAATATTTATCTATGCTACTCTGTGATTACATCAGTACTTTCCTTTAAAAAGTCAAATGCACTCTTCTGATGTTAACACTTCTGCTGTATCCCTATTGAGACATCAAATATCCTTTCATCTTTCTTTCAGATAATCTGCATCTCCATATTTCTCTCTGGGTAGCTTTTTTTCCCCTTTCTTTTTTCTTTTTTGCTGTGCTGATAAAAGTTAGTATATGCATCCATGATGATATACAGCTAGAAGAATTGTTCATTTTGAATGGTAGACATTATGGGGCGGAATCCAGTCCCTTTTGTCTACAAAAACTGACAGACTATCTATTCAACTCTTCTCTTTCTGAAAACTTTGACAAGGAACAGAAAGCCATGCTAATTCTATGTATTTCATTCAATTGATTTGTTCTTTTCTGTGGAATGAGTATAAAATGCAGAGAGGATGAAAAGCATTTTTGCATTTCTGAACTTTTTGTGTGAGATAAAAAATCAAATCACACACACACTGATTGTACAGGGGGAAAAAAATCTTCAACATTTACAGCAATTTTAAAAACTGTTCTACTAGAGAAAGAAAGGAAAACAGTTAAATCAACAAATTAAATTTAAATCATTGAGAAAGTGAGTTTGATGTAATGGTTGAGACATCAGGCTAGAAATTGCAAGACCACTGGTTCCACCTTGGGCATAAAGCCAGCTGGATAACCTAGTCAATCTCTCTCAGACCTAGGAAGGAGACAAAGGCAAATCACTTCTGAAAATCCTTGCCAAAAAAACTGTGGGAACTTGTCCAGGCAGTCTCCAAGAATTGGATACAATTGAACAGAAGGGAAAAAAAAATACTGATGAAGTAAGTATACTGTATAATATTTGTTCTGAATTTTTATGAACCTCCTTGTCTTTGTCATTAACTTGGAACCGTGAAAAAAAAATTACTAAAAAGCCTTTCCAGTCTGAATAATGAATATTATTTGTAAATACACCTAAGTAGGTAGGTAGCAATGCTACCTATTACTTATTTAAATGACTCACGTCTCTTGCCACATAGAAAGGAAAGAATAATCTTGAGACTATTCTTACATCAAAATGTATGACAATTATCCAAAATGTGACAATAGAGAGAAACCTTGGTAGGGTTTCTTTCCATTGTAGTGGAAAGGTATATTTTTATCTAGTTGGCTATTTCTCACTATATTCATGTTAGAGAGCTTGATACTTTTCATTACTTTTGTGTGTGTGTGTGAGAGAGAGAGCACGTAGCTTGATTTATTCTCTCTGGTTGGGTGAATATATAATATTTTGTTCAGGATTATCACTTTATTATCCTGTAGGGTTTCCCTCATCACTCTCTGTCAAAAGGATCATAAATTAAAGTCAGTAAGCATTTGCAGTCCAATAAGTCATTGTCTCTGAATGCTAATATTCTCTCTGCCGAGTACATTTCATTGTGACCTTTATATCTCAGTAGCTATAAAAGAAAGAAAAAGGAAACATTTGAACAGCAAACCATGCTATTCTTTATATTTTATTTTATTTTCAGATATAGATGACTAATCCTTACAATCCGAAGGTTAATAGGGCACACATATCCCTCAAATGAAAGGATAGCCACTGTTTGGAGAAAAAACATGAGAAACCACTTCAATTAGTGAAAATGATAACATTGATCTGCATACATGACAGAGGTGGGATGTTAGACAAATTAGTTTGATTTATATTTTAATTACTTAATTATTCATATTTCCCAATACAGTAGTTAAAATGAAATACACTTTTCCAAATTTTATCTTGTTTCCAAAATTTTAAAGAAACACACTAAAATGCCTGCCTGCCTACACCCCCCCCCCCGCCCACCCGCCCGCCTGCCCTCCTGCCAACATGTACCTATAAAAAGTAAAGATCTTGATGGAAAATTGCAGGAACCAGTACTTAGGCAATTGGGGCTGCCTAAGTTCTTTTTAAATTCAGGCCTACAAAATAACATTTGGAAACATGTTTCCCCCCTCCTCATTTTAACACCATGAACCAGGAAGGGGCTTGAATGAGAAGTTTTAACAAGTGATTTTCTTGTCCCGCCTTTAACTGACTGTTTATTTGGTAGTGGGTATTCTTCCTATCCTTCAAGGCCCTTCCCTATGTCCTCTGCAGATGTTACATGGATGCACAGTCTTTGTTTAATGATCACAATTAGGGCTAACTTGGTCATTAAACAAAGTGGTTGCAAAGTACAAACCATGACTATGCTTGTGATCTTACTTCAGTTTTCCTTTGTTTTATAGATTTGTAAAGGTAGTAAATGTGAAGATTGCTCATAAAATTACTTTTTTGTTACTCTTTTAACTGTGAATAGTCACTAAATGAAGCAGTCACTAAATGAGGACTATCTTTAATAAATTTTCCCACCAACTCAGTCTCCTGCATTCAAGCATGGTGCCTTAAGCCCTAGACCTAACTGGCTCTCAACATGTCCACAGCTAGCAGACCGCCAGATGGTTCTCAAATGAATAGAAACTATCTTGTTTAAGGCTTAATTTCAGTACTTTGGTATGTTTGTCTTTTTCTTTACTTTTTTTTTTAATTCTGACCAATGTAAAATTGGAGCAAAGTGAATTTAATGCTCAGAAAAAGAGAAGCTAAGGGAAAATTAAATTTATAATCTCAATTGCTCCTAGGAAGATTTTTTTTCTTTTTGAAATTCAGTTTTGGAACCAAGTGAAATCATCTATAATTTCTCTCAATATATTTAAAATGGTTAAAGGTACATTTTACCATTTGCTTCATAATCACAGAAACCATAATAAGGGTTTCTGGAATTTGTGTGTATTTATCTAGGTTAAGACAGGACATTTCCAATCTTCAAACAATTCTATATAAAATGCTTGGAGATATAAACTAATAAAGACAGCTAAGCAGGATAACCAGTTGGGAATACAAGATTCAGGACAGCGTTGGAAAACCTAGTACATTAAATATCTGCTAAACCATCAGGAGGCCAAACAAAATAAGCAAACAAATATTTCTTTTGGGAAATAAGCAAAGTCAACAATTTAGAGTAGAACCAACTCATCTTAGCACACAGTGGTTCTTTATGGGAAGAAGCTCTGATGAGGGAAGAGATTGTCTGAGACTATGGACTCTTTTTTTTTTCTTAATCCAGGATTACATATGGGGGTTTGCAGAAACAAACTACCAGTGCATTTGTGACATTACAGGTGAATGAATAATTTAAGGGAGACAGTAAATAAGCAACCAATATCCAGAGAAACAAGGCAGAAGTAGAGTTAGTGGTGTGCATATGTATAAGGATCAAATCTACTTAAAAACATTATTTCCCCATTTCCTGGAATGCCAGATATTCAGCCTTTTCATTTTCACTTTCAAGTTGCATATTTATTTATATTTTTATTCATAACTTTCTTCAAGGAATGTAATAAATTGAGCATAGTATATTCTCCCTTTCCCCTGTTCCGTGAAATCTATGAAGAGAATTGGGCTGAAAGAGAATGACTGGCCCAGAATCACTCGATGATCAAACAATACAGTATGGCATTTGGCTTAATAGCATGTTAGTTTCTTTTACATAAGCAAACCTCATATAAGAAAAAGATCCTGGCAGGTATCAAGGAAGGTGTGTACAAACACACTGGCTCTCTTTACATGGCAACCTGCCATGTCCTAATGATCTTAACTAGAAGCAGACCAAAGGAGCACTTCCCAATTGATTTTCCTCAACCTTCTAGTGGCCTTTGATGCAGTAGTTCATTAATTTTATTGAGACAAGTGAAAGAGATACAAGATTCAGTGCAGGCCTTGTTACTGGAAATATTTTACTCACTATGGTTGAAAGAACCACAAAATATTGTTCTCCTAGGCATAAATGCTGAAAGTTGAGATATAGAAACCCATTAGAAACAGTTTAGGTGCATGTGTTATTTAATGGCATTGTAGTCTTTCTCCTTTCTCCTTTCCTTCTTCCTTCCTTCCCTCCCTCCTGCCTTCTTGAAGATTACTGACAATTAATTAAGAAGAGTCCTTCTTAGACATTTTTAATTCATCCCATTATAAAAGTCCACTCTGCAGTCTGAAGCATCTCTTATCAAATATATATTTGGAGCAGAGAACTTCAGGTACAAATTAAGACCCAAGAAAATACTGTTCAGAAGAATAACATTTTGTGAGAAAATATTAAATCTCAAGAAAGAAACAGTCCTCCCATTTTTTATGTTACAGGAATTATAACCTGGAAATTTAAATAACCGTTTCTAATAGAATCTTAATAACTATAGATACTGCTTGATATACTGACAGTGACTATCTTGAAAGTCACCCAGTCGCAACCTACAATGTTTTCCCAGGGTAGCTCCATGCCCTACTTACTTACATCTTTTATTCACAATCTATGAATAAAATTTAAATAGGAGGCATCTAATTGGAATCACATTTCCAGGAAGCAAGCAGTAGGGGTGAAAATTACAGTGTTTTAATAATCCCAGATTAAAGCAGACCACACATAAAGGTTCTCTGCCAAATAATTGCAATAAAAATGATTTTAAATTGAATAAGAAGTCATAGGTGAAAGAACAAAAAAATCCAAGTTATATTTAAATGGTGCAAAAGGAAACAGCTAATGGTGGATCATAAGTCTGATGCTCATTTGAAGGAACCCTGTCAGAGTTCACTTCACTGGGAAAGAATTATTAATGGTAAACTCTCAGTTTGATCTGAGTTGCAGATCAAATAATGTTTCTCTTTTCAGACAGTATTTGAAGTTATCATTTCTACTGGAATGTTTACAAGAAGAACCTTTGACTTCAGGTGTTTTTAGACCCCCTATTAATGAGATGTAATCTTCCAAATCCTAGTTTTCATTAAAGAAAATAAAAACCCTACTCACTAACCTTTATTGAACTGGATAAAATTATATTTTTTGTCTATTTTGCAAGAAAACCTGGTTTCTGCTTTTCATTGCTTTTAGTTAATGAACAATTTTAGCAATAAAGACATTTGAAGAAGGATTTTTGTTCCTCCTGAAGAGAAATAAATGTTTCGCGTATAGTAAAATTTAAACAAAACAAAACAATTAAGAAAAACAAAGAGTTTTTGATGTAGTTATGATAAATGATAGGAATCAGGAGGAAAGGTTTAACTTTCTAATTCAGTTTTTTTTAAAGAAAATGATGATTTTAAAATTTTTATATGCCAGGCACATGATCATTACACATTTGTAACAAAAAGCAGATCATGCCAGATAAATCTTATTGCATTAATTGACAAAGTGACAAAATTAGTGGACCAGAGGAATGCTGTGATATAATTTATTTGGACTTCAGTAAGGCATTTGAGTAGACTATAACCTACTACTGTACATGATAAGATAGCAAAATGTGAATTAAACAGCATCACCACTAGATGGATTAGTAGCTGGAGATAGGGCGGCATATAAATCTCATAAATCAAATAAATAAATAAATAAATAAATAAATAAATAAATAAATAAATAAATAAACTGACCAACTGCACTCAAAATATAGTCTAGTTTGATGAAAAGAAGGACTGGGGGTGACATGATAGCAGGGTTCCAATATCTCAGGGGCTGCCACAAAGAAGAGGGAACCAAGGAGAAATTTCCTGACAGAACAATCAATCAGTGGAACAACTTACCTCCAGAAGTTGTAAATGCTCCAACACTGGAAGTTTTTAAGAAGAGATTGGATAACCATTTGTCTGAAATGGTAGGGTTTCCTACCTAAGCAGGGGGTTGGATTAGAAGACCTCCAACGTCCCTTCCAACTCTGTTATTTTATTCTGTATGCATGATCCCAGAATTGGAATTGTTATGTCATATTCTGCTGCTGATCTGGAATTTTTAAGATGTTTCAGGAGAACAACAACAACAAAAAAAGATTGATCGCAAAATAGTGTTGAAGGAAATTCAAATTTTCATGCTGTTTGATTATTGTAATTATTCTGTGAAATCCTACTTGTTTAATATTGCCATGCTTTGTCTCTGTCTGCAAGATCCCAGCAATAACTATATTCTCATATAATAATATCAGATTGTTGAGCGATTGTTCAAACCCACTTCAAATGAAATTACTGGTTTAGATGGTTTATCACATACTTCTTATTTAAAAAGTTATGGATGAAGCTACATGCTATTGTTCTTATTGGTCTTTATTTTAATTTAATTCATTTATTTCACTGTTTAGCCTATCTTCTATTACAATTAATTCTAGGGGTCTCCGGCAAGCTTTCCATAGCAAATGTAATCCATTGACACTAACTTGTGTTGAGAAACAGAATGTAAAATCACCAATGGCTCTTTCTTTTCTTCCAAAGCAGTTGAAATGCTTATTCCATCAAAACCAAAAGATTTCCATCATTTTGCTTTATTTTACATGGATTTTATTCTGTTGCTCTTACCTTTTGTAGAACCTGCAGTGTAGTCTCTCTCTGGACCATCCAGAATATGAAGCTGTGAGAGCTCATCTGCATTTAGTCTATGCCAGGATCTGTTATGGCTCTCCCTCAGTGGTGGGGAATATTCTAGATCACAGGGTGTTTCAAAATTGCAATCAAAGACTGGAGGGGAAAAAAGAAAAGTGGAAAGACAGCATGTTAAGATTTAGCAAATAATAAGTCAGAACATGTCATATCTGAAAGTGGCAAAGAGAAATGGAAAGATTTCCTTCTTTCTTTAGATGGCCCTTTTTCCCTTTGCTTTTTTTTGAAAAAAAATCATTCTGCATTTCTGCATTGTATAGGTATTGTTTCATAATAAATCAATACTATATTAACAAAGTCTATGGAGATTCTCAGTCATCCAGGTCATGGTTCTCCCAAAGGTGCTTTTTCAAGAAGCAACTGGACTTTCTGGTTTTTCTTTGAAGAGGTTTTGCTTCTCATTCAAGAAGCTTCTTCAGCTCTGACTGGATGGAATCCTTCCATTCCCCACCATCCAGTCAGAGTGGAAGATATTTCTTGGATGAGAAGTGAAACGTCTTCAAAGAAAAATGAGAAAGTCCAGTTGCCTCTTGAAAAAGCACCTTTGGGATGATATATAAACTAAGATAATGGTACCTTCCCAAATATCTCAATTAGGTATCTACTGAGAATGGAAATATTTATGTATGTATAACTAGAAGTAAGATTTACTGTAGAAAAGGCTCTTCCTTGCTTTTTAAATGCAACAGGAGATGGCCAGAAGATAAGTGCTGTGTGAATAGTGGTATAATTTTAATTCCCCATTCCTATGAATTCCTTTTTGTGCTTCTCTTCTCCCTCATTGACATGGCTAATAAAAAGAGTAGCACAAGAACAAAAATGTGTAAACCCTCCTTCTTGTATTTTGTTTTTAATCTTTGTTTACAGCTGTAATTGCTTTTAATCAGTTTTATAGTATTTTTATGGTAGACTTTATTGTACTCATCTCAGAGATGAGTGTCAGATGGGTTGCCATATTAATGTAACAAACAAATAAAAAGCATAAAAAGAGATTAAAGAATATGTAGGACAAAGTCATTTTAATGCAGCATCCTACTGCTTTTATTCAAGAGATTTGTGGTAGGTTTTTACTTGAAATGGTGAAGACATTCTGGCTTGTTCGCTTCTCTTTCTCTGATGATTCACTTATGTTTTCTTTTAGCCTTTAGTTAGATCAGAAAATGCAGAGTTTTGGAGGTAGGAGGAGAAAATGTGTCCTTTGATGTTTTCATTGACAGCTATTATTCTAGTTCTGGAATAAAATTAACTTCCCAAACTGAAGTTGGCAATAGCAAAACTAGGTAAGACATTTTAAAAACTTCAATTACTTTCCCTATTAAATATCTAATTTCTTTCCAGCCTGTCAACATTTATGATTTCCCCCCATTCTCTTGGAAAACATACCTTTTAATCCTAAAATTAATGCCCCTGTCCTTTCTGTAATCTAATTCCAATAACTGTAAAACACCTGCATAATGCTAAATTGAAGCAAATTAATGCTTTTGCATTTTTCCTTCTTCTTTCCCATATACTTTTATTCTCCATAACTGTGTCATAGTTCCTTCTTCATACCAGGTGGCTACAAAAAACAAACCCGTAAGATATATTTAGAAGGACAAATATCAGCTCCTTTCACACTTCCAGAAACTATTTAGGCTGAATACACCTTGTTCCCTCTCCCAATGTGCACATGTTCATCAGCTATGTACATGTAGCAAGTCTGTATGTCATTTACATGCATATGCTCTCTCGCTCTCTCTCTCTCTCTCACACACACACACACTGTCTCTCTCTCCATACAAATGGGGAAGGCTGCAGATTACTTATGAAAACTCTCGTTGCTGAAACATCATCTTTGTGTCCACCAAATTCATTAGCTTCTGCAATATAGAGTTAAGGACAGCAGAATAATCTTGCTTTGTCTTCAAATGTTCATTCTAATCAGTTTCTAAAAATATTACGTGTCTCCTATGCATTGCCTCTGTTCTAATTCTCTGTTTGAAAGTGAATTTATAGCAAAATATAGCCTGACTCCCCAATGTTCTTTTTATTTTTTGCACCATTTACTTTTTTCTAATCAGAAATTTATTCAACATATTGAGAGATAGCATGATGTGTGATTGTATTACATTATTTTATTGATTGAATGACTGCAGGTTTTATAAACTGCTCCAATCAAACTGGGTGATTTACATTTCTCCAAATACATGACTTGGATTAAAAACAGAGAGAACAAATACACATCACTGATAACCCAAAAAATCAAATGAAGAATCATGCATCACAATTTGTTTGATAATCTATCAAATTGGGATTGATTTTTGGTAACCTCACAGATAAATTTTCTCCAGAACTATCTGTCCACAACTTGTCCTTCAGATCTTCCAACAGTGCATCATGTGCTACTCTAAGTTCATTAACATTGCTGCTGGTCATCTTCTTTTCTTTCCTTCAACATTATAGATTACTCCAGAGGACTAAATCATCACAGAATGTATCCAAAGTATAATAAATTAATCCTGCTTATTTGTGTCTCAAGTGAGAATTCTAGATTGATTTGTTCAATGATCCATTTGCTTCTTCAGATCCAACTTTTGCTTCCGTGGCTAGAGAATATCATAGTTTGCCTGATTCTGATCTTTATACATATAATCACAGTATTTAAATATTGATGGCTATTCTTCTAGTTTGTGGCATATTTCTCGATTGCTTGTTCCTTTCCTTTTGATGGCTGATCCTAAAAGGCAGAAGCCAGTCACCCCTTCAGTATAATTTTAATATCATTATCAATTCTAAGGCTGATTATTTTACCTCTTGCCATTTGTTTGATCTAACTTTAGTTCCATTTTTTTTCATGGTGCTCCTTGACATTTATTACTAGAGCTTGCAAATCCTTTATATTTTGGCTATCAGAGTAGCATCATCAGCAAGGTTTAGCTTATTTATGTTTCTTCCTCCAGTTTAAAAACCATCCTCATATTCTTCTATTTGGCTTCCCTCTATATGTATACAGCATATAGGCTGAACAAATAAGAGAGTGTCTCGATCCTTATCTCACTCCTTTGCCAACCTGGAGCCAGTATTTCACCATGCTCTGTCTAGATTGTGGATTCCTGACCTATCTATAGCTTTCTTATGAAGACAATGAGATGTTCTGGATTTCCATTTTTCTAAGTACATTCCACAGCTTGACACAAAGAACAGTCTTTCTATAATCCAGTGTTTCTCAATCTTGGCCGCTGGACGATGGGTGGACTTCAACTCCCAGAATTCCCCAGCCAGC
>WNWU01000005.1:37707206-37718301 GCA_012654045.1 Ptyas mucosa
GATGGGTGGACTTCAACTCCCAGAATTCCCCAGCCAGCTCTGCTGGCTGGGGAATTCTGGGAGTTGAAGTCCACCCATCGTCCAGCGGCCAAGGTTGAGAAACACTGCTATAATCAATGAAGGACAAACTTACTCCTTTATGACATTCTTTGACTTTCTCAATTATCCAGACTGTATCAGCAATATTTCATATTCTAGTGTCAGCTTGGACACCTGGCACTTCCCTCTTCATCTAAGGTTCTAATCTGTGTTGGATGATCCTAGGTATTTTTTAGCTAGCATGAAAAATTATGAATATTGTTCAATAGTTATTTAATGACCAGTTTTCCGAGGAGGAGCAGGAAGAGGTGGAGGAGGAGGTTACTTCAGAGGACCATGTGGAATAGCAACCTGTTTCAGAGAGCAGTAAGAAAACATCTCAGATTGATCTGGCTGCAGAACCTATGGAGCAGTTTGGAAGAAGCAGAAAATGGGGAGATCTGATCTAGGCTCCTCCCAGTTTTATGTCATGTAGGGTTGAGTGAAGGGCAAAACAATAAGGTCTGCATGACCCCTACCATGTTCATAAGACTCTAAAGACCTGGCTATGTGAATGAGCCTAGGGTCCTGCAAATGTTAGGGGCCCAGTTACCTGTTTGCATGGTTAATTTTTATGTAATTATTATGATAATTCTCAGTTGCCTATGTGGATTATTTGTAACTGTTTCTGTGTTTTTATGGTTTTAATTGTTGTGATATTGTTCACTGTCCAGAGTCAATTAGATTGGTTATTGCTTGCACCTGGAACCTCCATCTGTTGCACCTATCACTTGCCTATGAAATCTCTGTTCTTTCATACCGAGACCAGCTGATGACCCTGTGATGACTTTATGACTTTGGGATTGTGCCTTGATGATGCATATGCCTGCTGCTTGGAACTTTTTCTTACTAGGATCTTGCTTGTATGTTTCCAATGAATTTGGGGACTATTTAAGACTGTATGTGCATTTGCCTACATGCCCTGCCTATCACTGCTTTGTGTGTGTATGTGTGGGTATGGGTATATGAGAAAACTGGGATAGAACAATTAATATACCCTATTAAATTTCATTCCCTGGATGTTGATTGGCTTTTTCCCATTGGCTATTGTGTCATTCTTTAGATTTGCTGATATTATTTGGCTAGAACCTTTATAGATTTTTTCCCCATGTCTTGCTATACTTCTATAGATTTTCCATTAATTACATGAAGCTCTTTGATTAGGTAATAATCAGAATGATGATTCATCTCCCAAAACTAGAAGTATTAATAACCCATCATTATCTATCAGGAACCTACAGTGGAGCCTCTTAATTATTCAACTACTTTTCAATGGCAAATCCCATATGGACCAGAAAATGACTTGACAATAGCATTGAATCTATGCTCATACATCAGTTCAAAAGTCCATAAACTCCTGACTGAACTCTGCAGGGTATGCTTTTTGAAATTATCCAACATCAACCATCATGGAGATTCCAAAGCCAGGTTTAGGCCCAGGAACTCAGGAAGCAATCCTTCCAGGTAGTAGCCCAATGCCAATTACAAGCATTAACATCTTGTCAATCCAAAAAGGACTCCTGGTAATTTTTGAATTGCCTCTCTATAACTTTGGTGTTGTGACTGCTGAAGCACTGTAAACCTAGAAGAACACATTCTAAGAGGGCTACATCCCCACCAGAGGTGGGTTTCAGCAGGTTCTGACCAGTTCTGGAGAACCGGTAGTGGAAATTTTGAGTAGTTCAGAGAACCGGTAGTAAAAATTCTGACTGGCCCCGCCCCCATCTATTCTCTGCCTCCCAAGTCCCAGCTGATCGGGAGGAAATGGGGATTTTGCAGTATCCTTCCCCTGGAGTGAGGTGGGAATGGAGATTTTACAGTATCCTTCCCCTGCCACACCCACCAAGCCACGCCCACCAAGCCATACCACGCCTATCAAGCCACACCCACAGAACCGGTAGTAAAAAAAAAATTGAAACCCACCACTGATCCCCAACCTCACCTAGCCATGTTTTTGTAGAAGAACCAGTCCATTTCATCACCAAAATGTGCATAAATATGGTCTTGTTAGAAATGGATTTAGTGATTACCATTAGAATTTGAGATCAAGATAACTAGCCACCTAATTTCCTGGAAACAGGGATGATGCAGAAGCAGAGCTCAGCAATGAATTCTTGAATTCCCTTACCATAGAATAGCCACCCAGTTCCTCCCATGATAATTCTCTCCCACCTCTTAACTGAAATCTGCTTTCCCTTACTTCAGGGTCCCTAAATCATCACAATATCTATATATTTGTATTTATAAATACAAATATACCAGAAATCTAATTTATAAGCTGACCATAGTTTATAATTTCTTCCTGATTATTATTGACAACTGTTAAAATGTATTCCTGATTATTATTGACAATTGTTGAAATTAATACATAACATGTATTAATTTTTTTTTAACATTTCTGGATGATATCTCAATATCAGTTAGAAACCAGACTCTTAAAACTGAAGTACATAAAAATTAGTACTATAAATCTCTGTCTTACTTACAGTGGCAATGAATATACCCTTGGGAGATGTGACAGATTGTCTTGGAGAAAATCCATCTATCTATGTGGTCACTAGGAGTCAGAAACAACTTGATGGCACCTAATCAATTAATTAATATCTCTATGTAAAATGACTTACAAATCAGTAGTGATATGTCCAGAAATCTCAAATTATCATATTTCCTGATCAAAGTCAATGCAAAGATTACAATCTTCTGTCTAAATCTTGAATATTTTGGATGGGTCTCTGAATTTAACTAGACATTCATGTTCTAATATGCTTGCATTTACTAAGTCTAGATTTTAAAACAGGCTTTTCCACCACTATACATTCCAGATATTTTGGTTTTAAATTTATATACTGGTAATCCTTCAGTCAGAATGGGCACAGGAACTTAAATCCAACATTTTTGGAAAAGTTGAAAAATTCTGGTTGAATTTCCGTAGGGTATCTGATATTTTTTTATTACATTTTGTGAAGCATTCTAGGAAAAGAATATTAGTAGGTCATGATTATGCCTGTGCCATCATTCTTGAAAAATTCATATTCTCCTGGCCAAAATATAGCATGAGGTTTCTACTGCAAGGAGCAACAAAAGGTAAAGACATTTTCCATGCAAGTTTTGTAAACATTTAAGAAAATGGTTTGCCACTATCTTCTTCTAAAAGAAGGACCAATGACTTGCAGTTTTCATTGCCCTTGGAATTGTACGCTTATATAGCTAAAGCAGGAGAGACAATGTTAAGACAATTTTTGTAAACTATGACCTTTTAAATAAATATCCATAGATATGCATTAGGGAGGAGATACTATTAAATTGCTTTCTTGAGAGAACTCTGCTCAGTCAGCCTTGGGACCTCTATTAACCCTGTCTAACCTCTATATACTTAATTTATAAGGCCTATAAAGTTTTAATTCATGACAGAGAAGTGACATATTTATTTTTTTAGTTATTAATTCCAAAATGAAAACTGGCTCCCAAATTTCCTTTGTATCCAAGGGCATTGAATCTAGTCATCAATTCAATGTAGGAATCCAAATTAAAGTGTCCCTGCAGGTGACTGTCCAATCAATTTTGTGTAGTGGTTGAGATGCTGGCCTAGAAATCAGGAGACTGTGAGTTCTAGGTCTGCATGAGAGCCAGCTAGGTGACTTTGGGTCAGTTACTCTCACTCAGATGAATCCATTTCACAAGGTGGTTGAGGAGAAATAAGAGACAGGAATATTAGGTAGATTTCTGCCTTGAGGTATATATTTAAAAAGTGGGATAAAAATCTGTCAGCATACTGAATAATTCACACCATTGCTAGCAAACATCAAAAACATCTGTTAGGCTGTCCCACCTTCTTTACATGGATGATCTGAAGCTATATGAGAAAACACCATCTGAAATAGAATCGCTGCTGAACACCATCAATATATACAACCAAGATATTGCAATAGAGATTGGACTGTGCTGTGCTCACCATTAAACAGGGAAAAGTAGTGAAAATCAAGATGCCCCATGAAAATACCATTGAGAGTCTGGATAAAGACCATCATTACAAATATCTGGACATCCTTCAAGCTGACAACATCAAGTACACTGAAGTCAAGAAAAAGATTAGAAGTGAATACACCAAGAGAGTGAAGAAGATCCTAAAGTCCAAATTCAATGGAGGAAATACCATCAAGGCAATCAACACCTGGGCAATTCCAGTTATTAAATACATTAGATGCATTGGAATAGTGGACTGGACTCAAGCAGAACTAAAGGTCCTAGATAGGAAGTCCGCAAAAATAATGATGAATCGTGTTCTTCATCAGCACAGTGATGTTGACAAACTCTAATTACTAAGGAAAATAGGTGGATGTGGAATGCTGCAAGTTCATATGATGGTTGAAGAAGCAAAAAGGGCATTAGAGGAATATGTGAATGACAGTGAAGAAAAAGCACTAAAGCTAATATACAAGGAAGGCTTGCTGAATACTGGAGAGACCAACTTGGCGTACAAAAAAGATCAAATGAAGAACAGAAAAGAGACAAGGAAAGACAAAATATTACATGGACAGTACATTAAAAAAAAATTAGGTCTTTGCAGCCAAAGCAGATAATAACAAGACCTAATAATAGCTAAGTGCAGGAAGACAGAGGCACTAATTCTAGCTGCACAAGACCAAACTTTAAGAATAATGCATACAAAGCCAAAATTGAGAATACAGCAACAGACAGCAAGAGCTTTCTCTGCAAAGAAGCTGAAGAAATGGATTACCTGGTCATTTGCTATAAGAAGGTCTCACGGACTGGCTACAAACAATGGCATGACGAAATAGCAACAATGGTGCATTGGAAGATCTGCAAGAAATACTACTTGCTTACAAGCAAGAACTGGTGAGACCATAAAAGAGAAAGAACTGGAGAAAATAACAAAATACAAAGACTTGCAAATAGAAATAGGAGGGCAAAAGAAAGCAAAGGTAGTACCAGTAGTAATAGGCACCTTGGGTGCAATATCAAAACAACTGGAGTACCACTTGAACATTATCGGCATTGAAAAAATCACCGTCAGTCAATTGCAAAAGGCAGCTTTACTTGGAACAGCTTACATTCTGTGACAATACCTGTAACACCATCAAACATCAACTTCTATGGGAAGGACTCAATAAAAATGCCAAATCCAGTCTGAACATCTGGCTGACTGTGCAACGAATCATAACCTCTGTCTGATTACATACAATGAATAGCTCAACCAACTCTGGAGATAATTGGGTCTATTACAGGGGTGAAATCCAGCAGGTTCTGAGAGAACTAGTAGCGGAAATTTTGAGTAGTTCAGAGAACTGGCAAATACCACCTCTGGCTGGCCCCAGAGTGGGATGGGAATGGAGATTTTGCAATATCTTTCCCCCAGGAGTGGGGAGGGAATGGGGATTTTGCAGTATCCTTCCCCTGCCATGCCCACCAAGTTATGCCTACTAACCCACGCCACGCCCACCATGCCCACAGAACTGGTAGTAAAAAAATTTGGATTTCACCACTATGTGGTCTATTGTGAAATTGTTCTTGTTAGAAATTAGAACATTTTTCCTAACTTTCAAGTGGAATTTGCATTTCTATAACCCAAACTCATTATTTGGGCCCAACCTTCTGACATGATAAAGAACAGGTCTTTGCATTCATCTACATGAAATCTCTTCAGGCACTTGAAGAATGCGACCAAATAACATCTTAGTCATTTCCAGTTCCTTCCATCTCTTTTCATAAGGCTTAAGCTTCCAGTCCCCTGATAATTATTGTTGCTTTTCTCTGAGCCTGTATTCATTTCTCTGAATTCCATTTCCAGTGTGGTGTCAAACTTTACATATTACTCAAAGCAGAGTTTATCTATATAGAATACTGTCAGGTAGAATAAAGTGAACTGTTGCTTCCTATATTTAGAAATTATATTTCCATTGATGCAGTTTAAAATTGGATTTACTCCTTTTGCAGTCACATCACATTGCTGACTCATGTTTCTAATCAAATACTATTCCAATTTCCTTGTTACAGGTACTACTGGAGCTATCTAGTCTATTGGGACAGGTACTGTTACCAATCTAGCAAATCCCATTCTGTAGCTATGTATTTCATTAATTCATTTCTCTTTAAGCCTTTATTCTGTTACTTTCAGTCCATTTTTATAACTAAGCAAGACTGGCCTCGTGTTTTAGGTCTCCCACTTAATTTTGAGCATTCAGCAAATTTAAAAATTTAAAAATCTCCTCATCTAAGCATTAACAAAAAATCCTGAACAATACAGCATCCAGGATTGAATTTTATAGATATTTCCTCCTGATAAGGAATCATTCACAAACTGCCTTTGTGTATGAATAGAACAGAACAGAACAGAATTATTAATTGATTAGTCTTGCAACCTTATCAATAAGATAAAAGAAAAATAAAAAAATTAATCCAGTTCCAGGATGTAATACAGTGATAATGTTTTTCTTAATTCACTGTTGGGTTCCACTTAACTTTCATACCATCCAATTCAAACTAATTTCTAATTTGCACATTTAATGTGATACTTCAGAAAATGCATTGCTGAAAGCAAGTTATATTTACAGCAATCTCAAATCTACTAAATAAGTGGTATGTTGAAATAGTCTAACAGAATTAGTTTTTGACTATTCCAACTTCAGATAATACTTCAGATAGGTTCTTGCAGACTGATCAGGTCATGATTTGTTCTACAACCTTTTTATGACCTGTGTCAGGCTGACTGTTGTATAATTCCCTGATCTTTTTTGTCTCCCTTTCTGAAAATAATAAAAATCTTTTCAAATAATGAAAATAATAAAAAATACAGGAGGGGGGAGCGGACCTGGCAGCTATTACTGAGACCTGGTTGGGCCCAGAGGGGGGAGTCCCCCTGGTCGAGATGTGTCCACCGGGCTTCTTAGCGTTCCATCAACCGAGGGCCCAGGGGAGGGGGGGGGGGGCGGTTATTATTAAAGAAGATCTTGGCTCAAGGGAATCCACTGTGCCACAGATTGCTGGATGTGAAACCCTCTTTGTGAGATGGGGTCATGGGGTTCAGACGGGCCTGTTGCTCACGTACCTGGCTCCCTGCCGTGTGGCAACGGCCCTGCCCGAGCTACTCGATGTGATAGCCACAGTGGCAGTTGATACACCCAGGTTTATGGTCATGGGTGATTTCAATCTGCCATCCGTTGGTGAGACATCTGAGATGGCTCGGGCGTTCATGGCTTCCATGATGGCCAGTTAGTTCATGGCCTCACCCACAGGGGGGGGTCACACTCTGGACCTGATTTTTGTCTCTGGCCAGTGGCTGAGTGGTCTTGTTATAGGGGATATAGATATGGAACCGTTGTCATGGTCTGACCACTCACTCCTTCGCCTAGATCTTCGAACCGCTACACCCCACCACAGGGAGGCAGAGCCTACAAGATGGGTCCACCCCAGGCGCCTGATGGATTCTGATAGATTCCAGATGGAGCCTGGGCCATTTCCTGAGGTTCTAGCACATGACTCAGTCGGGGACCTGCTGGCGGCCTGGGATCAGGCTGCTAGCGGGGCCTTAGATCGAGTCGTGCCTTTGCAGCCTCTGACCCAGTGCTGATCCCTCGCAGCTCCTTGGTTTACTGAGGAGCTGAGGGAGATGAAGCGCCAAAAAAGATGCCTGAAGAGCGGTTGGAGGGCCAGTCTCACCGAATCTGATCGAACACTGGTAAGGTCACATATTAAGACCTACCTAGTGGCGATAAAAGCGGCGAAGTCTAATTACTTTTCCGCTCTTATTGCGTCATCAGAGAATCATCCGGCGGCCCTGTTCAGGGTGACCCACTCCCTGCTTCAACCGGGAGTGCGGGAGGACCCCCTGGAGGGCAGGGCTGAGGATTTCGGACGATATCTGTATGACAAAATCGCTCAGATCCGGCGGGATTTGGACTCTGACTGGGTAGATCCGGGCAGGATGGCGAGGAATAGTCTTGAGAGCGTTATCTGGGAAGAGTTTGACTTTGTGACTCTGGATGATGTGGACAGGATTTTGGGGAGACTTAATGCGGCCACATGTTTACTGGACCTGTGTCCCTCCTGGTTAGTACTGGCTTCCCGGGAGGTTACACGAGGCTGGCTCCAGGGAATTATCAATGCTTCGTTGAGTGAGGGTCACTTCCCTGCTGCCTTGAAAGAGGCAGTGGTGAGGCCTCTCCTCAAGAAGCCCTCCCTGGACCCGGCAGTACTGGCTAACTACCGTCCTGTCTCCAACCTTCGCTTTGTCGCAAAGGTTGTTGAGAGTGTGGTTGCACGACAGTTCCCACAATTCCTGGAGGAAACGTCCTATCTAGATCCGTTCCAGTCAGGTTTCAGGCCTGGTCACAGCACAGAAACGGCATTGGTCGCGTTGGTGGATGATCTCTGGAGGGCTCAGGACAGGGGTTGTTCCTCTGTTCTGGTCCTATTAGATCTCTCAGCGGCTTTTGATACTATCGACCATGGTATCATGCTGCACCGGTTGGAAGAGTTGGAGATGGGGGGCACCATGTTATGGTGGTTCTCCTCCTTTCTCTCTGACTGGTCGCAGTTTGTGTTGACAGGGGGGCAGAGGTCGACCTCGAGGCCTCTCATTTGTGGAGTGCTGCAAGGGTTGGTCCTCTCACCCCTTCTGTTCAACACTTATGTGAAGCCGCTGGGCGAGATCATCCATAGTTTTTGGGTGAGATACCATCAGTACGCTGATGACACCCAGCTGTACATCTCACCTCAGACCACCCCAACGATGCCCTTGAAGTGATGTCCCAGTGCCTGGAGGCTGTACGGATCTGGATGGGGGGGAACAAGCTCAAGCTCAACCCTTCCAAGACTGAGTGGTTGTGGTTCCCGGCATCCCGATATAGTCAGCTGACTCCATCGCTATCGGGGGCAAGTCTTTGGCCCCCGTGGAGAGGGGGCGCAATCTGGGAGTCCTCCTGGATACGTAGCTGTCCTTGAAGGAACATCTGATGGCTATAGCCAGGGGGACCTTTTGTCAGGTTCGCCTGATTCGCCAGTTGCGCCCCTTTCTTGATCGGGATTCCGTTTGCACAGTCACTCATGCCCTTGTCACCTCTCGCCTGGACTACTGTAACGCTCTCTACATGGGGCTCCCCTTGAGGAGCACCCGGAGGCTCCAACTGGTCCAGAATGCAGCTGCACGGGTAATTATGGGAGCTGCATGGCGCTCCCGCATAACACTGCTCCTGCGCGAGCTGCACTGGCTTCCAGTGGTCTTCCAGGTGCTCTTCAAGGTATTGGTCACCACCTTTAAAGCACTCCATGGCATAGGACCTAGCTATCTCCGAGACCGCCTTCTGCCACCGACAACCTCCCATCAACCCGTATGTTCCCACAGAGAGGGCCTCCTCGGGGTGCCATCAGCCAAGCAATGCAGGCTGGTGACCCCCAGGGGGAGAGTCTTCTCTGTGGGGGCTCCTACCCTCTGGAATCAGCTGCCTCCAGAGATAAGGAGAATCCAAGACCTCCATGCCTTCCGCCGTGCCCTTAAAAACTTCCTCTTCCAACAAGCCGGGCTGGCCTAACAAATCCTTTTAGATGATTTAAATTGGTTTGTCTTTTTTAAATCTTGGGCCAATTGAGATATTCCTTTTAGTTGTTCTTAATGTTTGTATTATGTGTTTTTACTTGGCTGTACACCGCCCTGGGTCCCTAGGGAGAAGGGCGGTATATAAATTTAAAAAAAAACAACCCAACAACATTTGCCTTCTTCCAATCATTTGGTATTTCATTCATTTTTCAGTATTTCTAAACTGTAGCACAAGAAGTAATTCTTCTGGCTTTGCAGTTTTAAATTTATTGAAAATAAATAAGTCTTTCCTGTCCATGTTCTTATAAATCGCAGTATTCAGTCTTTCCCTCCACAATTGCCTGATGGAACAATGTCATCTTCTCAGAAAGAAAAAGCCAAAATATTGAGTTGTTGTTGTTAGTTGCAAAGTTGCATCTGACCCATGGACCACGTTCCTCCAGGCCTTCCTGTCCTCTACCATCCTCTGGAGTCCATTTAAGCTCACATCTACTGCTTCAGTGACTCCATCCAGCCACCTCAATATCTGTCGTCCCCTTCTTCTTTTTGCTCTCAATCTTTCCCAGCATTAGGCTCTTTTCCAGTGAGTCCTTCCTTCTCATTAGGTGGCCAATGTATTTGAGTTTCATCTTCAGGATTTGGCCTTCTAAAGAACAGTCAGGGTTGATCTCCTCTAGGACTGACCGGTTTGATCGCCTTGCAATCCAAGGGACTCACAGGAGTGTTCTTCAGCACCATAGTTCAAAGGCCTCAATTCTTTGGCACTCAGCCTTTCTTATGGTCCAACTTTCACAGCCATACATTGCAACTGGGAAAATCATAGCCTTGACTATATGCACTTTTGTTGGCAGGGTGATGTCTCTGCTTTTTAGTAAGCTGTCCAGATTTTCCATAGCTTTCCTCCCTGGGAGCAAGCATCTTTTAATTTCTTGGCTGCAGTCCCCATGTGTGGTAATCTTGGAGCCCAGGAAAATAAAACCTGTCACTACTTCCATTTCTTCCCCATCTATTTGCTAGGAATTGAGATGCCATGATCTTAGTTTTCTTAATGTTGAGTTTCAAGCCAATTTTTGCACTCTCTTTCTTCACCCACATCAAGAGGCTCTTTAGTTCCTCTTCACTTTCTGCCATTAGAGTGGTGTCATCTGCATATCTGAAGGAGCCTGAGTGGCGTAGGAGGCTAATGCCTCTACTAAGGCAGCATTTAACATCCAGCTGCCTGCAAATACTGCAAGTTCAATTCTCACCAGGCTCAAGGTTGACTCAGCCTTCCATCCTGTCTAAGGTGGGTAAAATAAGGACCCGATTTGTGGGGGCAATAAGCTGACTTTGTATAAAATATACAAAAGTATGAAGGCTATTGCTTAACGCATTGTAAGCCACCCTGAGTCTCCGGAGAAGGGTGGCATATAAATATAAATAAATAAATAAATAAATAAATAAATAAATAAATAAATAAATAAA
>WNWU01000005.1:37720228-37748903 GCA_012654045.1 Ptyas mucosa
TTTTGGGGGTAAGGCTTATATTAGGCTCAGGCATAAAAATCGGGCTAGGGTTTGTTTTCGGGGTAAGTTGTATTTTTGGGGAAACACGGTAACATAACAAACATAATAGATCAGATAACTGGATCACATTAAAGCCTCGGGGAAGTGCCTCATAATACATACCTGAATAAAATGATAGAATATAAGACTGCTTACATTCCTGTTAGTCGATTCATCATTAGTTGAATAACACACATTTAATGCGCTTTCATTAATGGCACCACTTCAGAAGAAAGCATTGAGTGGCCTGTCATGGGGCTCTGTTCTGGGCCTAGTGCGTGACACTTTCTTTCATCAATGAGCTGAATTTAATCAGGTTTATTGATGACATAAATCTGGGAGAAGTTGTTGACATTTTATATGAGAAAAGGATCAAAAACATTTAGACAGGCTTGAGTTGAAATGAGGAAATTGAACAAGGAGCAATGTGAAGTTCTGCACCTTCATTAAAAAAAATGGAAGGTAAAAATAAAGTAAAAGGAAGATTTACTCTGTAGACAATTTAAATATGGCCAAGCAGTATGATGCAGTTGTTAAAAGGCAAATGCTATCTTGCAGTGCATTTACAGGGTTGAAGAAGATGAAGAAAAAGAATTGTCCCATTCTCCTTTGCCTGGGGAGATCTCGTCCAGAGTACTGGGTCTAGCTCTGGGCAGTTTAGTTCAAATTAGACAGCGACAAACTGGAATAACTCCAGAAATCAAGTGCTATGAGAAATGGTTAAAGGATTTGGGTACGTTTAGCCTATGGGAACATAGCTGAGGGAAAATATGATAGCAGTTTTCAAATATCTGAAAAGTTGTCAAGAGAAGGAAGTCTGGACTTATTCTCTATTTCCTCAGAGGATCAGAGATAATCAACAGGTTCAAACAACAAGGAAGGAGGTTTCGACTAGCCTTCAAACAAACTTTTTGACTGTATAAACTGTCAGTGGAACTGGCCATGACATGAAATGGTAATTCTTCTTCATTAGAGGTGTTTAAACAGAGGTTGGGCTGTCATTTATGACCGAAGTTCTACGTTGATCCTTCAGTTAGTTGGAAGTTGTGTTAAATGAAGTGTAAATCACTAAACTGATTCAGATAGCTGTGCCTGACCACACTTGTAAGTCGATCATAAGCTTTCTAACAGATGGGAACAGTGGTGGGTTTCAAATTTTTTTGCTACAGGTTTGGTGGGCGTGGCTAGGTGGAGGGCATATGACTGAGAGGGCATGGCTAACTTGACATCACTCACACCCACGCCCACTCAGTCACATGACTCCCCCCACCTAGCCATACCCACAGGAAAAGTAGGAAAATTTTTGGAATTTCCAATAATATACCCTGCCCTCCCTTTGCCAGTCGCCCGTGTTTCCCCTCCTTTAGTGGTCCCAGCCCTATCCCCGCTTCCTCCCTCACCACCGCCTCTTTCTTCGGGCTGCTTACCTTCCATGGCGGTTGGTCCAGAGTCCAGAAGGCAAGCTTACCAGAGTTTTTGGTGGCCCCCAGCCAGCCGCCACTGCTGGAAAGCACTGGCAAAGTGCTCTTTAAGAGCCACTTTGCAGTTGCAGTGGCTGGCCACATGCTACCAAAAAGTACTGGAGGTCACAGAAAAAGCTGCTGCCATCACCACCATGCGCATCCCATTGGACTTGCAAGGCAGTGGGATGCGTGTGCATGAAGAACATGGTGGTGATGAACATGGCGGGCATGGCAAGCGAGTGGTGACCGGGGGACCGGTTCGGGGGTGTGGCCAGCCAGCCATCGCTACCAGTTCGGCGACCTTAGCCAAATTTCCACCAATGGTTCGCACGAACTGGTGTGAACCAGCTGAATACCACCTCTGGATAGGAAGCAACACGTGAAGCTAGGCAGAATCACATCAGATACCTGTACAATTAGCACAGGTATTCCCCGGGGCTGTGTGCTTTCTCCAATACTTGTTTCTCTCTATACTGACTGCATTGCAAAGGATCCCTCTGTTAAAGTACTGAAATTTGCAGATGATACAACAATGATTGGTCTCATTCAATATGACAACAAATCTGCATACAGATGGGAAGTTAAACAACTGACCCGTGGTGCAGTTGGAACAATCTTGAACTGAACAAACTCAAAACTGTAGAGATGATAGTAGATTTTAGGAGAAACCCTCCTATTTTACCACCTCTTACAATACTAGACAACACATTATCAACAGTAGAGACCTTCAAATTTCTAGGTTCTACAATATCTCAGGACTTAAAATGGACACCTAACTTCAAAAATGTCATCAAAAAAAGTGTTCTTCCTGCACTGACTTAGAAAGCTCAGACTGCCCAAGGAGCTGCTGATATAGTTCTATAAAGGAATTACTGTATAGTTGTATAGTTCTACAAAGGATAACTGTATTGTATGATTATGATTATGATTATCACTTGTTGCTTGTATGTACACTGAGAGCTTATGCACTGGAGACAAATTCCCTGGGTGTCCAATCACACTTGGTCAATAAAGAATTCTCTTCCATTAGACTTAGAACTTAGACCTAGAATAACTTTATTCCATTCCATTCCATTCCATTCCAACTCTTTGATTTAAATTTCTGTAACCCATTCAGTTATTGACAATTAGGCAGCCTTAAAAATCAATTAAGTAAAAATAAATAATTCTTATCCTCCCAGTGCCTATCTTGTGAAGTGTGCCATTCTTTTTCAGAGAGAGTACTGCAGAGGTGTTTTTTTTTTAAAGATGATGACAACTTTCTTATCTTTTTGTCTCATCTCTAAAAGAGACAACATGTCTCTTCTTTGGCTCATTGTTTTATAAATGTCAGTCTAGGTTATTACAATTAGGAAACACAAAAATAGTAAGTTAATGATGACTTAAGTGCTATTGAATTTACAGGGTAAATAAATTAGGCATGATAAATTGTATGCTTGAAGGGAATAGCATTCTCACTGGTTTTAGGCTTTTCATTAAATCCCCCATGTTGCAGATTTTGTATTTTGCATTCTTTCTTTTTGCATCTGTAACTTTAAATTAAGCTCTCTGAACATTCAAAATAAATTAGAGACTTTGGGAAATTGAAACCCAAACTACTGGAACCATGGAGAGATGGGACAGGAAACACTGGATAGTTCAATGAAAAAAAAAAATCCCAGTGACAAAGTAAAAAAAAAGTAGAATCCATTTGAGCATTGTTAGCAAAAATCAAAACAAAAAAACAACCCACACCTGAAAACAGTACTGTCAATATTGCAATGTACTGATATAAGTCAATACTGTGACAACTCCACACTATGGAAAGTTATGTGCATCACACCCTAAAAGAATATTGTAGAGCTGAGAAGCTGCAGAAGAAAGCATCCAAAACAATTAAAGACATGGTGAAAAGGTTATAATGATCGGTCTTTTTTTAATTTTGAAAAATGCTGAGTAAGAAAACTTATGATTGCTGTTGCTCATTGTCTTCTAACTTTTTATGACTCAATGGACATTACTTTGACTGGAAGTTCTATTAATAACTGCCTTTTGAGTTCTTGAAACCACAGTGATAGAACCTAGCCACCTTGCCTTCTGGCAGCTTTTTTGCTGTTATTGTTGCAATGGGTTATTGATTTATTGATTTACTTTAGATGCTGCCCATCTACAAAATCACTCACAATGGCCTACACTTCATTTTAAAAAAAAAGTAAAGAAGAACTTAACCATCCAGGCAGACTAACTTAACAACTAATCACCCAGATGTCCACAAACACTATCCCAAATCCCGGAAAAACAGCCAGAACATAAGAGTGGAAGCTAAACAAATCTCTAACAATTTTTCAAGCATCAGGGTCTTCTCCAGTGACACTTGCCTTTGCATTGTGTGTTCAAAATACTTAAGTGTTGTCTTCATTATTAGTGCTTCCAGTGAGCAAGCTGGTTTCATGTAATATTAAAAGATTGATTGCTCCATCAGTCCAAGATTTTCTCAACAATTTTCCATAGCACCTCAGCTTAAAGATCTCTTTTTTCTTTGTTCAATCTTGCTGATGATCCAGCTTTCAGAGGCATATATTACTACTGGGAAAATAATGTATTGGGCAATATGTATCCTTTTTAGTGCAATGTCTCTGTGTTTTAATATTTCATCTAGATCTGTCCTATTTCCCAAGTAGTCAGTATCTGCTTATTTCATAGATATAGTTACTATCTCCATGGAATGATAGAGGTATCTAAAATATTTTGGATGCTGAGAATACCAATGAAGATTTTTTTTCCCTTTCCTTTCTCAAATATCTAAAATTAGATATAAAGGGCCCAATTAAGCTAAAGGACAGTTAATTCAGGAGAGATAAAAGGAGGGATTTCTTCACACAATGTATAATTAAAATGTGGGATTAACTATCTAAAAATATGTTGATAACCATGAAGCTGGCTGAGTTTTAAGTAAATTAGACAAGAGTATCAATAGAGCCACTAATGACTAATCAGAATTGCTACGGATTGTCCCTGTAATGGCAGGTACAAGACACTTGATAGCAATTGCTTGGAAAACAGGAAGGGAGGGTATGATTGACCTCATATCTTGCTTGGGTGCTCCTACTGGCAGCTGATTGGCTGTTCTGGAAAAGAATAATAAACTAACTATTTAGTCCACTCCAGTACAGTTTTATTTTCATAGTAAATATTTACTCAAGAAGACTAATATCTGTGAATAGATCAAATCATATTATTAGTTCACAGAAATTTTAAATATTTTGATTTATACATGTTGCATTATATTTTTGTATTAATTTTATCATTTTTTAAAGTTGCAGTAAATACACAAAGGCTAGATACATATTTTGAAAGCATTTCCTCATAAAAAAAGATTTAAAATACACTCAGATTCTGATAACTACATGAGTTGGGAACAGCATCCGAATATTTGGGAAGAAGAAAAGATGACTGATAACAATGTTTAAATCTATGTATTAGTGAAGGAAATGTAGATCAAATTAGAGCATATTTGAAAGCTCCTTGGTGCTCTCTGAACTTGGTAGTTTTCTTGCAGATATTTCATTACCAAACTAGGTAACATCATGAGTGTTACATAATTTGGTAATGAAATGTCTGCAAGAAAGCAACCAAGCTCAGAGAGCACAAGGAACCCCACAAGTACTCTTTTTTCTTTCGCATCATTGAGTGCTATTAACCACTATATGAGTGTAGACTTATTTAGGAAGTCTTGAAAAAAATCTGGAAGATAGGACAAGTTTCAAAAGAAGCTGAACTTAGAAGCCCAAGTGACAAAATGTCAGGGTAATAATAGCTAGAAAAACAAGAAAACAAGAAAACAAGAAAACAAAACAAGAAAGCCAGGGCAGTCATTTCTTCTCTATTTCTGAAATAACTAACATAGCATTCTAGATAAACAAGCACAATGATGAGGTTATGGAGTCTTGGTATGGAATGTTCCATCTCTTATAGAGTATCACTGTATGAGTTCCTGTTTGTCCTTTTGAGGCCAAGATAGATGCTCTGAAGTAAGCAGAGAAATAATAATAATAATAAAAAAGACTGTGAGAGCAGGCCCTTAAAGATCTGATGACAGCCCCCCATGTCCATGATAGTCATTTTCCTCCTTTTTCCAGAATAAGAGCCTTGGGGAAGTCAGCAAATTTTTTTCAAAGAGGAATATGAGCCCATAGGAAAAGATATTCTCTTACAAAAATGAAGAAATATAGAATCCTTGGAAGTGTAGAACATTCCTATCAGTAGCACAGATAGCTGGATTTATGGTAAAATGTACTGAACACTTAGTTACTTGGCTCCCTGGTGAAAAGACTGTAGATACGATATGTAATCAAAATAAACTGGTACATAGTGCATGGAAAATCCAGCAGTTATTGATAGAAACTTAATGGCACATACTAGCATCCATGACCTAGGTAAAAGTATACTTCTGGAATCTGGCATTTGATGGAGCAGGAGAAGGGACTTAGTTTAGTAAAGGATAGAGAATATTTTGGAATAATCTGAATAAAATCAAGAACAGTTTTTAAGCTTAAATTTAAAATAAAAAAAGATGGCAGAGCCATTTTTAAATTGTCTGCTAACAGAAAGAAACAGGAGATGAGGTAGAAAGTGGGCTGGAATAGCTTCCACATTAGGCAGATTTCAAAGTTACATGATGTTTGCTTATGGGTAGACTACAATCACATACATTATTATTTAATTGTCCATTTCCAATGTCTAGGAAAAAATATTTTCCTCCACTTTATCAACATTTTTGTTTGACTATAATATTAAAACCTCATGAATGTTAGATTTTTTTTCACATCAAATAAATCCAAATACCTGAACAGATTACGAATATTGAGATAAGACTTATTTAGAGTAAAAATAACTGTAATAGTTTCTGATTCAAATGTTCCAGAAAACCCATATTTCTAAACTGAAGAATTTGTAATATAGTATGAATTATTCCAACTGGTGTTATTTTTTTTAAAAATCACCCAAGAAATCGTTTCCTTATCAAAATTATAAAAATAGGCCAAGAAGTCATTTGAAGAAAGGTAATGTTATGGTACCTGACAAATCATCAAAAACAATATAAATATAGTTGATGCATAATAAAAATATGATGGAATGGAGAAAATAAATAGGATCTAGTCATGTCTATAAAAAATTACATGTGTGTAGATGTCTTGGTATAATTGCTGAGGGTAACAATTTTAAGTCCTTAAAATAATTTGTATTGATGATACAGTAATACCCAATGACGAGAAATGAGAAAAGTTGTAATAGTAAAGCAACTTCGGTTACATGGTTTGGAAAATTACCTCTGAATTTCAACTTCTGGGAAATGTGAGCAAGAGATACTACTGTACTAATGCTTTCTTTATCAGGAGACATCTGGAGATCATCACAAAAACAGAAGAAAACTAGAAAGGGTTTTGGTCTAATCCAGCAGGTCTTTTATGTTTATGTATATCAGACAAGAGACAAAAATAACAAGAAAAGATTACTAATTTTTGTGGCTAGATGAGTGCATGGGTGCCTGAGAATCAGACTCTAAAGGAATAATTGCCTTCAGAAATGAGCAGGCCCAAGAAAGCAAATTTAGCAGATGGTACAGGTCCCAGATGCATATACTTTCCATTAGAAATTCTATATAAACATAACTGCTATTATACTAACTGAGCCTATTCACATACCAGAGTTTATCCTAATCAGACAGATTAAGAGAACAGTCTAAAGCACTAAATGTTGGAATATGGCAACAAGGTAATGGAAGAAATATTTGTGTGCCACATGCTCTTATTCTCTTAAACTAGGCTGATGCTTTCTAATGTAGGGGTGAACACTGTCTTGTTGTCAATGTAGAAAAAAAATATTCAATTGTTGTTCAATTAATTTTTGAAGGCAGAAGCAAATCTTTTGTTTTTTTAAAACCAGCAGCAAATATTTGTGATCCATCTTATTACAGCTCATGTATTATTATTTCCTTGTGTGTGATTTGATCAATACAACCTTGAATAATAACCTCACACCTTATAAACCAGAATCTTTCCATTTACTTGATTATTTTAGTCTGTAGACTGATGCGGTTAGTAATGACAGAACTCATGACTTGATATGAAATAGCTCTAATTAATAAGAAATTCCTGTTTGGGAAGGAGATATATACTTTATATAGGTAGTAAAAAGCTTGTAGATGGGTTGGGATCTGCCAGGATTTCTAATATAACCTACTTTTTAGGAAAATATACAAGGGTAGCCTCGTATCTGACTAACTGATAGACATAAGAATAACAGTAGTAAACAAGCCATAAGAAAAAACATAATGCATTATTAATAATACACTTTAAAACAAATCAGATAGAATGTGACATAACAATGCAAAGTTAACCAAGCAAGCATAATGTGGACAGAGAAGATGAGGAAATGTATTTTTTAAAATGTGGAAGTTACACAGAGGGGAAAAACAAGAAAATTCAGTCTACAAAGTTGTGAAATATTGGGCACTGGTTCACATGTAGACATTACCGATATAAAATGTGCAATTTGTCTTGGTTAGACTGAACAGTACTATGATCTTACATCATTTATCATATTATGATAAACTTCACAGAAGAGTGGTCTAATAATTATTTTAAGAGAGCCAAGAAGCAAAATAGATGACTGGGTTTGAGTATCATGTAAGCCTCAAATTAGAGTACTATCAGCAGTGGAAACTAGGTATTGACATGCTGCATTAAATCAATATAGAAATAGTACAATATGTGTTAAGCTTTGTTAATGTTGTTGTTGTTGTGTTTATTGTTGTTGCTGCTTTACTGGTTTTCTTCCCAACAGGAGGTAAATGGATGACAGTCAGTACAAGCAAAGGTATCAGAAAGCGGCTAAGCAGCTATGTTTCTTTGCAGTTACCATGTTCCTGGGATCTGATTCCAAAATGAGCTCAATTTAGAAGAAGCTGTTCTTTATTCAGTGTGTCAGGGAATGTATTACTATAAGTCTGTTGTTTATACCTATGCTACTATAGTATACTCATACCATACAATATATGCTATTATTTAGAAATTTTATCCAAGTGGCCTTCTTTCAGCTGTAATCCACTTAATCACCTGAGCTAGTTTCAGATAGGTCATGCTATTATCCACAAATTTTATTTAACTACATCTCCAGTTATATATCCAATGGTCCCTGTTGTCCAGAATTTAATTGTAGAGTGAACCAGCCAAGATACTACAGGACATTTCTCAAAATAGTGCCATATAGCATCTGTCCCAAGGAATTAATCTTCCTTCCAGACAGAAAATTCAGACCTTACTGATATAATCTTAAGACTTGAAAACTCGAGAGCACCACATACTAACTCATCCAAAGGCACTAGACTAGAGCATGCTGGTAGGAATTGAAGTCCACTTGTCTTAAAGTTGCCTCAGTTGGACACCTCTGCCCTAGAGGGACCCATTACTGTTCAAGTGAAGATGCAAACAAGAGAAGATTACCTGTTGCTAAACTTAAAGATTTCCAACATCCCTCATTACTGCCTATTGAGAATTGTAGTTATGAGGCTACCATGCCTTTTCCTTATTTACACAGTGGTTTGTAAGATGTCAAATTGTGCTAGTGTAGGAGAGCCAGTTTTTTTTATCTCATACTCCTCTCATGAGGCATTTATCTTTAGTTTGTAAGCTTGGTGGCAACTTTTTCCTTTTCTGCCTTTTAATTGATGCAAGGTACTTAGGAGGACAATATTCATTAACATACCATAAGTAAATAGATAAATAAATAAATAAATAAATACATATTTAATTTCTTAACAGCTTAGGAACTAGGGATCTCCTACAGAACATTAGGATTACTTTTGCAGATCCTTTGATGAACCTGATTAGAGGACAAAGCTTTTTTTCAGTTGCCCTGCTTCTACTGTGTAATGTTTTCCTTGAACAGGCTGATCAAATTTTAGAGATTTTTTTATCATTCCTTGTTTAGTGTAGTTTTTTTTAAAAAATTAATGCAAGCTGCTATCTCTTTATGGATCTGTCAGTTTTAAAGTAGAAAGTGTGTTGATGCATTTTATTTTACAAGAGACAAAATTGAATTGGAAGCCATTTTCTAAATATATTGAACTGTCTTTCTACATCTGAATTAGGGATCAAAACGGTAGGGCAGCAACACATTTTGGACTGGCCAATCAAAAATTAACACTTGGGCAGTTGATTAAGATGACATACAAGTTACAGTGACCGTATTGTATTTCTTCTGAAATGTTTACTTGCCTTTATAAAGTACGGTATTACTCTGATATATAAGCAGCCACTCTGCTTGAAGCAAGAATAGTCTGGGATTCATGTCCCTAAGAAACCTTTCTACTGTGCTATGAATGAGGTCAGTTGTAGCTTAAAGGTGCTCTTCTTTGACTCCCAATTGTGATTCTGAGCCCTTGAGTTATAAAGCAACTGGGATAAGGGCCTTCTTGCATGAGGAAACCAAACATTGTCCTTTATCTTTTTCTTTTCCTGAAAATTATTCTGCTTCCTCCTATCCCTTACTTCCAAAATTTAAAAGCTGGAGTTCTAGGCTAGTTGTTAAAATGCACACAGGATGTAATTTCCTGAACCAGCATTCCAGGGAATTAGAACTACGAGGGGCTCACATAGATCAGTTCCTTCTCTCTTCAAAAGACTTTCTGTTGAAATTTCTCTACAATGAACTTTTATTCCCCCAGGTTTTACTGATCATTCAGGATATTCCAAAAACAATGAAGTATATATTCATATTAATTTGCTTTGCTTTACCTTATTGATTTATGATTGGAGATAAAATTAACATTAAGATGTTCTTTGGGATACATGTTGTTAATTTCCAAATCTATACACTGTATTTCTACAGACCTAGATAAGTACAGTCTCCTACAGTCTTAGTTCAAGACTTACTCCTGTGATAACATGGACATATCTTTGTAGATTGTTGGAGAAAATATGGAGATGGTTTGGCATTTCTTTTTTTGAGGATGTTTTCTCAGGCTCCCAGTCCTAGGATTCACTGCTGGTCAATCATCCAAGCATTAACCAGATCCAATTCTGTTTAGCTGTTTGAGAGCAGTCCAAGTTTTTGCAATGCACTTCTTCATTTACAAATGGATGGCAAGAGACCACTCAGGTTTTGCTTTAGGGAAGTCTTATGCTATCTCTGAATACATAGGGTACAACTGTTACTGGCATAGCTAAGAATAAAACAGGTGACACTGTCATAGTGCAATGAGAACATGAACAATGAGAGATGGTACTAAAGTATTCCCTTCTGCAGCCTAAATGAAAACTAATGACTTTCTCTGGGACCATAATATGTGGTTCTAGAAATGTGAGCAAGGTTTTACGCACTGAATATTCACACTCTGTCTTGTAGAAATTAATTTAAGGGGAGACAGATCCTGTAAAAAAAATTAAATTTACTCTGTCTTTCAATCCATGACATTGATCAATTACTAGAACAAGGGAAAAAAGCAATTAAAGGGCTAATATTTCCTTAATTCAGCAATTCCAGTCATTTAATAAAAAGAGTCCCATCAGATTATTAGGTAAACAAAATTTTAATAAAAGTTTTATTAAACCCTCACTTATAAATATAATCAGGCAAGAGGGCTCTGATAGGTTAGAAAACAATTTTGTTGAGTCTCATATGAAAATGAAGATATCTCTGGTATAAGAGAAATAGTCCGATTCACAAAACCTTGAGCTGATCTTTAAGCCACATATGCCTCAGTTTTAATATCCATATGAATAGCCTTTATTGTGATCACTGATCAACATAATTTTATAACTAAAACTATAGATCCCAAATAAACATTCAGAAAGACTTTCTATAAAATGGCATCAAATAAAGGCATATGCTAATAAGAAAACAATGCATCTTAAAAAACTGCTTGTTGATGCTGCATTATTCAAATGAAGGTATGTAATATTCTCTTCTAAGCTTCTGAGCCATGTTTCATGTTTTTCCTCCATCTGCTTTTGAGAAAGAGGAAGCATTTGATGGCAGATAACAAAAAGAGAGAGAGAGATTAAAAACTAACTTAACACCTGACAGAAATAGAGGAAA
Organism: Ptyas mucosa; assembly: GCA_012654045.1. NCBI lineage: Eukaryota > Metazoa > Chordata > Lepidosauria > Squamata > Colubridae > Ptyas > Ptyas mucosa. The sequence goes on from WNWU01000005.1 coordinate 37,731,811, forward strand.
AATTGTTATCTTGGGATTAAAGTAACATTTCTACATCATTCCAGCAGATACAAAAGCAAGGAACAAATACGCTGCATTCTTTTAAAGAACCTGTATTGTACCATATTTTTTAAAAAGGCATAAATTTTGAAAAACAGGTGATGCCTCCATATAGATAGGTCAACCTTTTTTCCTCAAGCAGATAACTAGAGGTTTGGGCTGAGTAAATCTTATTAGCCTTTTTTTCACCTTATCTTTTCTCACAAGAGGCTAGCAGAAGATTCATCTACCTTGATGTTCCAAGAGGAATGCCGAAATAATCCCATTGCACAAAAGCCTATTTCCCAGCCAGTAGGATGGCTGATCTGTATTGAAATAGTTTATTTCACCTCGCTTATGAATTCAGCTACTGCAGGGGAACTGAGGATAGCATCAGTGATTCATCTGACTTTGTGTGGCTCTTTGTCAGAATGGTGAGATAAGATCCTGTTTTCTACATCATGACAAGTGCAATAATTATACAACAATTATATTTAATACTATTATTTGGAATGACTAACTTTGCTTCCTGCTTTTGATATGATAATAGACACAATCCAAAGAAGAGGAATTCTCCAGGAAGCCAAGCTCTTCACTTCACAAGTATTTAAATGAGCAAATCTTTGTCCTCCGAAAGACAAGATAGTCCACTAGGCATTGACATAACACAACAGAATATCTTCTTTATAAAAGGCATTTATGAAAACTCAGGTTTAAAATATAAAATAGTCCTGAATCTAAAACAACATTCCCTAATCTGGCATCCTGCAAGAACAACTCCCTAAATTCTCAACCAAAATGACTTTGCTGGGTAAAATTGCTGGCCACTCTACCCTAACACATTTGGATGGCAACAAGTTGGGAAAAGCTACTCTGAAAGAACAATAACAGAGAAAAGAAGAAGAAAGAAGAAGAGGAAGAAAGAAGGCAAAGGAGATGGGATAAATAGAAAAAAGATACACAACCATGTCAATTTTGATATTTACATTGTGGTTTTATCAGTTAAGTGCTAGGAGGAAGATAAGTATGAGGAACCCTTTTGGCTAGAGAACAGATTTGCAATTGGGAGAGCTAGTTGTGAATGAAGAAGACTTCTGGAAGATAAGGCAAGCTCATTCAAAATTTGGCTGTCACAAAACTACATTTACCAGAAGGCAAATCTGTGGTGGTGCTTCCCATGTCCCCACCTCCCCAAACCTTCCAGGATGCTCTCCAAAATCCCACCATTTTACCTTTCTCCTTTTGTGGGTTGTTAGTGGTTAGAGACAAGCTAGAATTCAGGAGATTGTGAGTTCTAGTCAGTGGTGGGATTCAAGTAATTTAACAACCGGTTCTCTGCCCTAATGATTTCTTCCAACAACCGGTTTGCCAAACTGCTCAGAAAGTTAACAACCGGTTCTCCCGAAGTGGTGCGAACTGGCTGAATCCCACCACTGGTTCTAGTCCCACCTTAAGCACAAAGCCAGCTGAGTCACTTTGGATCAGTTACTTTCTCTCAACCCTAGGAAGAAGGCAATGGCAAACCATTTTTGAAGAAAAAAAAAACTTGCCAAGGAAACTACTCGAGTCAGTTGCAAAGGATTAAAACTGATCTAAAGGCACAAAGTTGGATACATTGGATACAAAGGTGGGATAAAAGCCACCATCTTTGTTTTTTGTGAATGTCTATGAGGCCATGTGGAGCCCACATGTGTTCTTATACATCTTTCTAGAGTCTAGCTTCTAGAAATCAGTGCTTTGCTTTGCCACATGCCATCTTTTCACTTATCGTACTTTTCGGAGTATAAGACACACTTTTTCACCCCTAAAGGAGGCTGAAAATTTGGGTGTGTCTTATACTCTGAATGTAGCTTTTTCAAAGTTTTTTTTCAGCCCTAATGAGGCACTAGTGAATGAAACAATCTCTGTGCTTTGCCTGCTCCCTCCGACTCTCAGCTGTGCTTTAGAAGTTTTTTTTCAGACCTAACGAGGCACTAGTGAGTGAAGCAATCTTCCGAGCTTTGCCTGCTTTTCTCATTACTTCTCTCTCCAAAGATCAGCTGTGCTTTAGAAGCTGTTTTTTTATCCCCAAGTAGGGCATAAAAAGCGCTCAAAACCAGCAAACTAGTGTGTTGAAGCTGACCAGACTAAGGACACTAGCCAGGTGAATACCTGGTAGGCAGATTTTTTTTTCCTATTTTCCTTCCCAAAAACTAAACTGCATCTTATACTCCAGTGCATTTTATACTCCGAAAAATATGGTTTTGTTTTTTTAATGATCTGAAAGGAATTCAAATGAGATGCAGCTGAACAGGTGCCAAGAGAAATATGAGACATATCCATTGCCTACTTTGAAATAACAGGTTAATCCAATGCTATCTCTCTGCTTGACATCGGGTTATCAAGATGGATGAAAATCAGTGCAAAATAATATATATATATATATATATATATATATATATATATATATATATATATTTCAGATACTGGACATTGATAAGGCTTTGTGTACAGCTAAATAAAATATCTACTCCAAATGTTAATATGTAGCAAATCAACACAATTCTTAAAATAATGAGTCAAAAAGTCATGAAGAGGATTAAAATCTCATTGATCACTACTAACGGTACACAGGTAGTCCTCGACTTACAATTATAATTGAGCCCTACATTTCTGTTGTTAAGTGAGACATTTGTTAAGTGAGTTTTGCCCCATTTTATGACTTTTCTTGCCACAGTTGTTAAGTTAATTTACTGCAGTTGATAAATTAGTAACCTTGTTGTTAAATGAATATGGCTTCCCCATTGACTTTGCTTGTCAGAAGGTCGTGAAAGGTGATTACGTGACCTTGGGACACAGCAAGGGTCATAAGTATGAATTCATAAGTATGAAAACTAGTTGCCGAGCATCTGCATTTTGATCACATGATCATGTGGAAGCTACAAAGGCCGTAAGCGTGAAAAGTTGTCATAAGTTACTCTTTCCAGTGCCGTTGTAACTTTGAACAGTCACTAAATGAACTGTTGTAAGTTGAGGAGTACCTGTATTAAGTTCCATGTAGTAGCTCAATCTAGATTAAAGACAGTGCTATCAAATAAGTATTGGAATCGTATCGGCTCTTGATTTTATTTAAGTCTATAATTTGGGAAGCATCTTTATGTAGCTGAATTTAAGATAGCATTACAAATAACACTGCAGTATTTTTATCAAAATATTTCACAATGATGATGCAGTACAGATATTCTGGCTTTCTGGATATTTACAATAGCTGATATTTCCTAATTATGCTCAGGATTTGTGTTTAGTTTCTATTTTGGCCCAGTCAAAGATGGCCTAGTTAGGAAAAAACAAGAAAAGTTGTCATTGCTCTTAACCATACATCTTTGGGAATAATTAAGGGGTAGTACTCAGGAGTGGGTTCTACTTGCCTTTACTACTGGTTGACAGTGGGAGCGTGTGTGTGTGCTCACTTCGCTCATGCGCACGTGCGCTTCTGCGCATGCACAGATGACCCATGATTACATTGTGGCAGGTGGGCGGAGCCTCCCGCTGGTTTTTCTACCAGTTCTATAGAACCGGACAGAACCAGGCGCAACCTACCACTGGTAGTACTATAGCTATTATGTTTCAGGAAATTTTTCCAGAACTTATTAAAATTAGGCAAAAAGGTGAACACTTACATTGTCAAGTCTTGATCCTTGGCCAGAAAATAGCCAGACTTAAATGGTTCCTATCAGTGAGGTTAATGACAGAACAACACTATTAGCAGAAAGTGCTAAACTCCAAGTCTGTTTCTAGACTCCAAGTCTATTTAGATACACAGGCAATGACAAAAAAGCTCCAATCAAGTCATGATTATTATTTTCTGGGGACTGTTCTTCACATTATCTAAACCTATTAAGCTTTTCTAATTTGATCTGAAAACCTGCATCTATCCTTAAATCTATTCAGCTGGCTTTTCCTTGTTGATTTTTGAATTTTGTACATATTCTCTGCCAAAGCTCATTGATTTGGCTTAAGAAATCATTAGTGCTATCTGTCTTTTATTTCATTACTTAGCCTATACTTCCCTAAACAGGCTCTGGTTTTTTTTTTCTCTTGAACTATGTTACTACCCAACACAGAGCATCATTTCTTCCCCCTCCCCCCCCCCCCCCATAGCATTTGCTTTATACATAGAATGGTACCATCTTTAGCATGTCACTTTCTTCTCTACTCAATGAAGTTTCTGAAGGAGAGTATGTCCAACGATCTTAATTGTTTTCAGATCTTAGTTTCAGTGATCACAGGCCAAATTGTTACCTAAAATCTTGGACTAATTATGATGGTTGTATATTTTCAAATCTAATTTTAATCATACAGTTTGCAGCTTCAGAGTACCTAATAATGGATTACTATAATTCTTCATTTAGACTCTTCATCATGGCTGCCGCAGAGTTATTAAAAACATCTTAATACATTTCTGATTTATACCCACATGAGATTGGAAATTTCGTCTCATGTAAGTTTGAAATAAATTTGAAATTCTATAGTGTAGACTTATAAACAGCGGGTTGAATCATTATTGTATTCTATCATTTTGAGAAGATTAATGCTATAATTTATTCTTGCTTGTTTAATATTTTTTTTCTAAATCTCTCAAGTTTATCCCCATACTCTAAAAGGTTTCCAGGGATTAAACTTCTGCACCCATGAAATTATGTCACTCTTCTATTTTTTTAGTGCTTTCCTATTTAATGCTACCTTTTCCATCTCTGTATTTTTAAATCCTAGAAGAAATGTGCTATGCCCATGTTTTGACATGGGCATGCTAACCAAGTCATTTGCTTTTCACATGCTTTCATATTTATTTTGTTATGAGTAAAATAAATTTGTAAATCTCCTTTAATGTTCTTTCTCAAATGAATTATTTCCCTTTGTTTATGGTCCAATAGGGTTTAGTGAGCTAATTTTATTCCCTATTGTTTGTGAATTTGATTGCAACTTTTAGCTAATTTCCCCAAATTAGTAAGCAAGAAATAACTATTTCCCTAGATAGTGAATTCAGCTCTATATAAATATGTTAAATGCATGTTGCACTTGGTTAATCAAATTAAGTTCGTTCTTGGCTGCTCATATGCATGCACCCTTTATATGTTCATTTCTTTCAATAAGTATGAGGTATGAAACAGCTCAGGAGTCCATAGCTGTCATGATGAATATAGGATTATCCCAGGTTATCCAGGGTCTGACCTGGGACAATGGCCACATACCAGGTTTACCTGTTGGAGCAGTGGGACCATGAACTTTTAGAATCTCCCTTGGCATAATCAGATCATGGCCCAATTATCTGGTGCCAGTAACCACTGCAGTTATGCAAGACAGATTAGTGTGTTCCTCTCCCAGTGACTGTTGGTGTCTTATGAGGAGCCTTGTGCCCCCCAACCCGCTCCACCCACTGACTGATGGAACAATAGCTGGGAGTTGTTCCTTTGTTGGTCTGCTGCCCAATCCATGAAATAGGAGGACTGCAGAGACATTGGATCAGATCCTGCCTGTGCAATCTCTTCCTTTTAATGGATTCTATCATTCCCTGTGATTCACAGATGAATTGAGGGAGATTAAATGAAAAAAAAATGTCTAGCACACAATAACAGAAGAACATGAGTGAATAGTTTGAGCTATTTTAAAGGCCTACCTCATGGTGATAAAGCCAGCAAAGAGACAATGCTTCTCCAACCTTATTACATCTGCAGATAGCTGCCCCACATATACCTAATGGTCAGAAGGAACTTTGAGATCCTCTTACAGGATTCTGTGGAGGAAATTTCGCAACATCTGTCAAAGCCACCTAAATTCTTAACCCAGGACAAATTCCTGCCTTGTCATCTGGCATTGGTTTGAACTTGTTGTCCCTAAGGTAGTGGATAGAGTTCTTAGTACTTTGAGCTCAGCTTATCCACACCCTCATGGTTACTTAAAGCTGGTTGAGTGGTGTGGTAGTCTAGTGGTGAAGATGCTCACCTCCCAACTGGAAAGTTGAGAGTTCAAGAGGCAGATGTTACTCTCTTAGGGTGCAAGGAAAAAATATCTGCTGCAACCTCTGTGTGGCATCAGGAAGGGCAACCAGCTAGTAAATGCTCAGTTTCATCCAGTCACCACAACCCTACCCCAAATTAAGAGATTACAGGGTTGCAAAAAGGGAGGTTTTTTATGGTTGGTTAAAGCTGGTTGGGGGGAGGGTTCATGTGGGTGGATTCTAGAGGGGGTGAATTCCTCCTTGAGTGAGGAAATTGTTCCTCTGCTTTTTGGTTTATCTCCCTCCTCAGGAAATGATCATTGGATCTTACCATATTGGGCAATATTAATCAAGTATTCACCTCCCTTTTTCGATGTAGGTGTTTGAGAAAATATTCATGTAGCCAATTCAGAGAGCTCTGGATGAAGTGGATTATCCAGATCTCTTTCAGTTAGGATTCAGCCCTGAATGTTAGATGAAAATGGCATTAGTTGCACTTTTAGATGATCTCTGGTAGGAGCAGGATGGGGATTGTGCATCCATCTTTGCATTTCCTAACCTCTTAGTAGCCTTTGGTACAAATGACCATGGTATCCTTGTGGACTAGCTCTGAGGATTAGGGATGGAGTGTACTGTATTGTACTGGCTCTCTTCCTTTCTCCGGCATCAGCTGCCTTTGGTGGTAACTGAAAAGGAGAGAGAATCCACTCTTGCCCCCTACTTGGTGAGTTTTACAGAGGTCAGTGCTTTCTACACTCCTTTTTACATCTACATGAAGCTCATCCAGCACCATGGTTATGGTAGTATCACTATGCTGAAGATTTTCAAATACATCTTTCAGCTCCTGGCAAATAAAGTAATGTGATTATTTGAGAGAGATCACTTTCACTCAATTATATCTGCCCATCCCATTAAGCCCAAAAGATTTGGTGTGCTGCAGGTCTCATCCACTAAAGAAGTTAATCTGGTAGGTAAGACCAAGGAGACATCTTTCCCCCCCACTATAGGACATCATTCCTCCTGAGGAGAACTGGCTCCAACCCCAATATACTTCAGGAAGTCCCTTAAAACATGGTTGTGTGGTTATATCAACAGGCTTGGGCATCTCAAGGTGGTGATGAAATTGTGATATGGCTTTATTGTTCATTACAATAACTCTCTCTGCTATTCCATTATTAATAACTTTGTGTTTTAACTTAGTTTTTATTATTCTCTTTTTTATTGCATGCCTCCCAGAGTCATAAATCTGTGAGAGGGTGGCTATGTAAATATGTTATATAAATAAAATACCTGTGTTCATATGTAGCAAAAACTGGGGGTCCCTATTGCTATGTTCTTTTCCCAGTAGAAAGTCATAGTGTGCCATATATTACTTTTAGCCTTTCTCTATATTCATCTTGTTTATGGAGGTAGGGTGATTTTAAAAGAGACCCAATGAGGGCATTTTGTTCAGAATTTGGGGGGAATGCGTGCATTTTATGGTTGTATTCAAACACAGACTGGATGTGATTGGGATGTTTCATTTGGATTTCTGCACTGAACAGGACTTAGTCAGACTGAATTGGATACAGAAGCCTAAGTAGTTGCTTCTGATTTTTTGAATTTATGATTCTGTTTTTTTCAATTTCTGCCCTCTGCCCTCAATTTCACTCCTATTATTAACTAGCAGATGGTTTTTTCCTTCCTCCATTTTTTCTTTTTCCAAAGAGTAGAGAGGCTGTTTAAAACGTTGGCCGGGTTTGTTTGTTTTTTTTTAAAGAAAACACCATATACCAAGCATTGGCCCCATTACCAATCAAAATAAGGTGATCTTCTGTCTCCATCAAATATCTCCCTCTTTCCCCTCCCCCTTTTGAAGAGAGAAATAACTCCTGAAATCACCTGGTTGGCATCTGGCAAATGTAGTAAAATGAATCACTATGTTCAGTAGTTCTATGACTCAAACATTTAGTAGCATGTCAGAAAACTATAACAAGTTTGCTAATATCACTTTTCCTGACACATATACATTCAAGTAAAATAGCAAGAATCATTGACAATAGCTAATACTTATAAAAGCTTCCTCAACTCACATGTTTTATGATGAAAAAACAGTGACCCTCGTGTAATATCCGTTTTTCAGGGACTTAAGAACTAGGCCTGTGCAAAGTAGGTGAAGGATGGTTTGAGAAGTATATTTTTTGTAGGCCTGAAGCAGCCACATCCTTTGAAAGGTTCCAAATGATGTTACAGAGCTAGCACAAGTAGCTTATGCAAGTTCAATTGCTAGGTTGCCTCATATGCATAGGCAACTACTTTGCTTTCAGTGCTTTGCGCAGTTGTATTAAGAACTGTGAATGGAATCCAACTGATATTTTGCTCTATATTTTTATTGTTGTTGTTGTTATCAGGATAGGCCACTTTCTTTCTTGCAAATGATGAACTTTTTTTTTTTTGATTTGATTTATATGCCGCCCTTCTCTGGAGACTCAGGGCGGCTTACAGTGCGTTAAGCAATAGCCTTCATACTTTTGTATATATTCATACAAAGTCAGCTTATTGCCCCCACAATCTGGGTCCTCATTTTACCTACCTTTGAAAGGATGGAAGGCTGAGTCAACCTTGAGCCTGGTGAGATTTGAACTTGCAGTAATTGCAGGCAGCTGATGTTAATAACAGTGCTTTAGTCTGCTGTGCCACCAGGGCTCTTTGAGGAGTCCCAGAACTTTAAGAACTTTGAGGATTCCCAGAACTTAATGTTTAATCTATCATTATCTTTCCATGGCTTTAAGAAAGTGACTGAAAAAAGCCATTAAAACCAAATAAAATGGTATATAAAAAGTATATACCAAAACTATAAAAAGTATAGTTTTTCATATTGTTTTCAGACACGTAAAAGTAATATCAAGCTTTAACTACCAATGTACTGAAAACTCACCTAAAACCATGAGCCTTGGTGGCGCAGCAGACTAAAGTGCTGTTAAGTAGCACCAGCTGCCTGCAATTATTGCAAGTTCGAATCTCATCAGGCTCAAGGTTGACTCAGCCTTCCATCCTTTCGAGGTAGGTAAAATGAGGACCCGGATTGTGGGGGCAATAAGCTGACTTTGTATAAAAAAAGAACACCACTGGGGGGGGGGGGGCGAAAGTCCTACTAAGCAGGTATATACAAAAGTATGAAGGCTATTGCTTAACGCATTGTAAGCCGCCCTGAGTCTCCGGAGAAGGGCGGCATATAAATTGAACAAATAAATAAATAATGTTTCTGCGATAGTTTTTTGGGGGGAATAAACCACCTTTATCATTGGATTCTTCACCTTTGGCCATTTATTATATTCATATCAGTTCCAAGGAGTCAGCTTTGCAAAGTGAGATGGGTGGCATATAAATAAAATAAATAGGAAACCAGAATGATGTACTTACAGTGCCGCCCTCTTGGAATGAAGGAAGGGGAGGAATCTTTCATCACCCAGGACAAATTCCAGGCAGTGAAATCCACAGAATGTGGGGGACTGTTTGTTGGAGAGTCTGGAATGCTGATATCTGCCAGTAAAACCAGAAGATTGTGATGCAAAAAATAATCTAGGGAAAGCATGTTTCAGCTTTATGGATGTAAATATACCTTGCGGATTAAGCATCTACCTAAAGTAACTATTAATAATGATTAATTGACCATTATTCAGTAGTTTAATCCAAAAATTTTTATATACAGTTGTGTAACACAGTTTCTATTCTACCTGTTTGAACAAATTATTCACGTGAACAGCATTAAGGATAAGCAGTGAAGTGATAGCACCAATAAAAACATTCAACTGATCATCAGCGTGTGCATATATAAGCAAAAAATCTTTAGCATATTGAGTGATAGCTATTAATTACCTAATCCTAATTTTCCTATGCATTCAAAGTTCTTAAGAAGATATAGATGTGGTCTCCAGAAATAAACAGGTAGCAGGCATAGTGATTGTAGTACATTTACTGGTTCAATCCAAGTACAAATATATGAAAGGTTTAGAAAAAAAACCAAGTTTTTTTTTAAAAGTCACTGCTCTTAAAGATAAATGAAAAAACCCTTCAAAACTAGAAGCGCTACCATCTAATGACTTCATGATACAATCATCTCAGTAAATTGGAATAAGGACTGAAATGCCTTTTTTCTTTCCTGTTTTTGTGTCCTATTCACAAGCATTATTCTGAATAAGATTAATTTCCTTCAGCTTTTCAACCGACTGAAGACTATCTATATAAACAGACCAAATAGGAAAATTGACTTATTGTCCTTTATAACAGGAACACATAGCTAAGCCTGATTGGCTACACAGCTTTCTTATATGATAATATTAATTGTAAGCATTTTAGATGGACTCCTTCTATACACACATCAAAGCTGTGGAAAGGCAGAAAATGTAGCAACCACGTTTCTGCAATTGGCCTCAGTGGAAATGCCTATATATTGTATATGGTATGGTGATTGAATATACCTGATTTGACTCTACAAGATCAATATGCTATATCATTATGAATGCAGAGTCATAAACACCTTAAATGGACCAAAAAAGTCATTGACTTCATTCACTAATCAAACATTTTTAAGACTGCCAACATCAGTAGAAGTGAATAGCTTTTTGTTTCTTTGTTTCTTTGGGGTTTTTTTTTCATGGATTATTTTAAACCCATTTTTAATCACTGCATCATGCTTTCTTGCTGGTAAAAACATCCCTTCCATTCCCCTTGTTTGTTCTGAGCTATAATCTTGAGTTATTAGGATGTCTTTCCACAGACTTCCTAGAACTACACCAATGGATTTTTGGCTCAGTTCTAGTATAGAAGGAAATGCAGTGAAGTTAGTCCCACAGCACTTTGCTCGAGTTGCAAGGAAGGCATCTTCCCCTTTGCTGAGAATTCTTGCTTCATTATTAAACTGAGCAGGGGGTTGATTTCTTAGTGTCCTGCCCAGTGGTGAATTTCAATTTTTTTTACTACCAGTTCTGTGGGTGTGGCTTGGTGGGTGTGGTGTGACTTGGTGGGCGTGGCTTGGTGGGCGTAGCAGGGGAAGGATACTGCAAAATCTCCATTCCCACCCCACTCCAGGGGAAGGGTACTGGAAAATCCCCATTCCCTCCCCACTCCTGGGGAAAGGATATTGCAAAATCTCCATTCCTACTCCATCCTCACTCTGGAGCCAGCCAGAGGTGGCATTTGCCAGTTCTCTGAACTACTCAAAATTATCGCTACTGGTTCCCCGAACTACTCAAAATTTCTGCTACCAGTTCTTCAGAACCTGTCACAACCTGCTGGATTTCATCTCTGGTCCTGGCCCCAGTAATCTTTATTTCTGTTTTAAATAATTCAAAATAAAGGCAGTAAGGTAACAATTAGAATGGGGGCAGAGGACTGGCTGGCTGATTTATGTACTGCCCAATTGTTCAGTTAAAGGACATGCTGATTGACTGAGTATTAAATGTTGTGTGAATGGACATAGAAAAGATACTTTCATCAGAGCATGTTTCTGAGGGTGGTAGAAGTGCCCTTGGTCTAATTAGTCTCAGTTAAGAATAATATTCTAATTAAATATCAAATCAATTAGCATATTATGTAGTTTGAGTCTTAGTGTTGATATACTGCAGTAATGTTTTCACAATATATTTTGACAGAATATATTGATTATATCTTACAAACTTTGTTCTCAAGCACCGTGTAAGCATTAGCATTGCAGACAATGCAAATCATCTTATTCATTTTAATCTGATAAAAATTGAAATCTATAAAATACTGAAATGCCAGTTACATGCCAGTGTAGAGTATGAGATGGATGCAACAATCAATCTTGCATGCATATAGAAACATTTGTTCAGATATTCAGCGACAAATAAAATTCTCAGTAGGAAACTTTCATTCATACCAATTAATGAAATATACAAAACCCAGATATAATTCGAATATATTAAACTATGTCAGCATAGTTAATAGATATAAATATGCATCAATCTGGAGAATGCAATATAACTGCCAGTATCAGAAATAATATTCTTGCTCTCCACATACACATTCAGGAATATAGAGCACAAAATATAAGTTACTTTTAATGGAGTTTACAAAACTGTGAGCAGCATCTCTGTAGCTGAAATGGTATCTTCAAGAATAAAATTTGACTTCAAAACATTTCTTACTTCTTGCTTACTTGTTATTCTTTGAGATCTGCCACATAAAGCAGATTTCTTCATACTGTAGTGCATTTCAGTGCCATACATTTGCCATACAAGCCTTTAGGGAATACCTCAGCTTGATGTCTCCCAGCTATGTAGAGACTACAACTCTGCAAATGATTGGGTTATATACTCCCAAAAGAGCTGAAGAAGACCAAGTTAAGAAAAAGCAGACTATCCTTTGACAATGCTCTCTCATTGGTTGTAGAATCGGTATTCATCTGCTCAATATTTGTTTCTTTGTTTATCCCGGGTAACCCAATAGCATTTGGTGAATTTGAGCAACTTTATTGGATGGAAGTGGCCAGATGGAAGACCTTTATGTCATTTCTTCCACAAAAGAGAGTTAGTTACTTTAAATAAAACTGTTAAACAATAGTCTTTCCTCACAGTGAGGAAAAAATGAACAAGTTTTGCCTTCCTTATTATCACAATGTAGGCCCAACCATTGTTGCATTTGCTTCTGATCACCCATGATGACGTCATGGAGGGTGGGCGGAGCCTCCTGCCGGTTTTACTATCCATTCTATAGAACTGGACTGAACCAGGAGCAACCCACCATTGCCTCAGACATAAGAGACTGCTATATTTAGAAGGACATGATTTACAACTGGGATGGCATGCCTTCTTATGGTATGAGAAGAATAAAAATCACAGATACTTTCAAAATCACTACATAAGAAACTCACTATTATCTGTATGGGAAAAAATAAAAGCTAAGATCTATTTGAGAATCCCAGAATGGCTCTCAATGTTAGAAGCATTTACATATCCAAATCTGGTGAAGTTTGAAAAAAATGTGACATATAAAGACATTTTGGACACTGAAGGGAGATTAAAATCTAAGTAAGAGCTTGAAGACCAGGGTATTAAATGATTATGATAGCCTCAATTGTAAATACAATCTAAATATGATAAAGACATGAAAATGTACAGCTTTTATAAAGGACAAACAGCCTTTGATCAGATATTGTTGAATTCTGATGAAAAACTAATTAAGAAAATATATAATTTCTTACTAATTTGGAAAATGGGGGATGAACAAGTAAAAGACACAATGATACAGAAGCTGTGAGCAGCCTTGCAAGTAGGGAAAACAAATTATTTTTCCTATGAACATATTTATATTCCTTCAAATGGCAATGGCCAAAGAGAAAGCCAAACACCACCACCACTCCCTCTCTCTCACACACACACACTACTTCCCAATATTCCAGATCTAATGGGCCTGAAAATTAAAGGAGACACATACTTCCAATATGCAAATAAATTTCACTCATAAGAAATATTGGCAACAGCTGGCAAAATATTCCCCCTCAGCTGCAAGCTACCTTGTGTCTTTCCAATTGTCTATTCTCCTGTTGCGATGTCTCTCACTGTTCAGTTCCAGAAAAACAGTTGCCAATTGCTTTCATTCCCATAGAATGAGAGCATACTTTTTAACAGTCAAGAGTTGGCTAAGTCTTAGTAAATCTTGGAGACAATATGTAAATTCTCTATAAATTTAAATTAATTTTGCATAGTAATATCATTTTTGTTATAAGTAAAAATAAGAGCCAATCCTGTTTTTAAACATTCAAAGACTAGCTTCAGAAAGCGTTGAAAACATCTTGTTAGCATGATTATATGGCTACATAACTTCAATTATTCAATCTACAGGCTTTATAAATTTTTGGTTGGTTGTATTCATGTGCTATTAAGAGTTTCTGTTTTTCTCTGGGATATGTGCCTTCTTCTCCCAGGCTTGAATGCCAGAAGAGCTAAAACAAGCATGAAAAAGTTTTGGTTTTGCTCTTCCCACTGCTTCTCAGATCAATAAAAAATGGGAGTTTTGTAATTTATAGAAGGAAGGATATCAATGAATGTAAAATAAAATTATCGATTTCTGTGAAAGTGATGTGATATCTACTAAATCTTTTGGTAGATATTGAAACTGTTTTGGCAGATTTCAATGGATTCTATTAACATCTCTGGTTTTATTTATTTATTTATTGAATTTTTATACCGCCCTTCTCCTTCCAGACTCAGGGCGGTGAACAGCCAGCTAAAACAACTGTATACAAAAGTTCAAATAATTTTAAAATAAGTTATAAAATTTGGCCTATAATTTAAAACATTTCAATTAAAATCCATATCAAACATTAAAACCCACATGGAGTCTGGCTAACTGAAAAAAGTAGGTTTTAAGGGCCCGATGAAAAGTCCGGAGGTCTGGGATCACTCATATCTCTGGGGGTAGATCATTCCAGAAGGTGGGTGCCACCACAGTGAAGGCTCTCCCCCTGGGGGTCGCCAGCCAACATTGTCTGGCGGACGGCACCCTGAGGAGGCCCTCTCTGTGGGAGCGAACTGGCCGGTGGGAGGCAATTGGTGGCAGAAGGCGGTCCCGTAAGTACCCCAGCCCTAAGCCATGGAGCGCTTTAAAGGTGGTTACCAACACCTTGAAGCGCACCTGAAAGTCCACTGGAAGCCAATGCAGCTCATGCAGGAGAGGTGTCACATGGGAGCACCCCGTCGCTCCCATAATCCCCCGCGCGGCTGCATTCTGCACCAGTTGGAGCCTCCGGGTGCACCCCAAGGGGAGCCCCATGTACAGAGCATTACAGTAGTCCAGACGAGAAGTGACAAGTGCTTGAGTGACTGTGCGTAGGTTTTAAATAAAAATAAATATTTATGTTCATCTTTTGTAATTCATTTTTGTAAATAACAATAGTTTTAAAAAACAAAGTAGCTTAGAGTATTGATATACAAGATTTATACTGATCTTTATATATCTAATTTAATTTTGGTTAATTTTCTATTTCTCAAAGGGGAAAGTGGATTAAAATATTTCTCTCATATGGAGGGTTCTTCCATTAGTTTCTTCCAGCGAGCTAGCTGAGCAACTTTCAGGCCCATGTACCTCACTAGGTTGCTGCTTTGAGGAAAAATAGGAGTATTATGTATGTTCAGTGCTTTGAGTTATTTTAAAATAATAAAGGTGAGATAAAAAGTCTAATAAATGAACAAATTATTAGCTATGTCTTTCATTAACAATGGAATGCTGGCCTTTATGAAGATATAAAAAGGACATATGCAATCATATCTTTGTCCTATGATCCACACGGTATTTTTCTGGCTTTTAGTAATGGTTGATTTTCTCAGCATTTTCTACAACTTTCCTGTAAAATAGATCAGGATATTAATCATGTCTTATAGGATAGCATATACCTTTTAGGACTGGCTGTGAACAAGAAAGGTAACAGCAGTAAAATATATGTCACAGTGTAGTACTTGGCAGGGTAGCAATAAACGCCTTGGAAAGATATTCAGATAAAGTGATATATCTATACATACAAAGATCAGAATTATGAGATAATGATTTTTCCCAATGATACTCTATAGAAGAAGCAGCATAAAAAGAGGGTTGGTGTTTTTGAATTTTGGTGTTTAAGACTGACCAAGAAAATGAGCAAATGGATCACTAAGTAAAGCAATCCAGAATTCCAACTCTAGGCAAAAATAAGCAGGCTCAAATTATCATACTTTGGACACATTATACAAAGACCCAATTCCCTTGAGAAGTCTACAATCTGGAAAGGAAGGAAAGGAAGGAAGGAAAAAGAAAAGATGACAATCAGAAACAAGTAACTGAATTCAATTACAGTGATGATGGTGGCACCATTGGAAGATATGAAGGGCAAGATCGGGGACAGATCATCATGGAGGACAAATTAATAACACATAATCAATTAAACAGTCAATCAGCTATGTGAGAATCAGACCTAGCATCTTGCCTCGGTCTTAATAGAATGAAGACTTAAAAGTTTGGATCAATCTTCCCCAGTCTGGCATACTTCAAAGTATTGGATTATATTTTCTTTATCACATTAATAGGTTATTTAGGAGCCCTGGTGGCCCAGTGGTTAGAATTCAGTATTGCAGGTTAATTCTGCCCACAACCTGAAGTTCAGTCCTGATGGGCTCAATGTTGAGTCAGCCTTCTATCATTCATAGGTTAGTAAAATAAGGATCCAGATTGTGGGAGGCAATATGCTGACACTGTAAATTACCCAGAGAGTGCTGTGAAGCACTATGGGGCAGTATATATTCTAAGTCTA
This sequence comes from Ptyas mucosa, assembly GCA_012654045.1. Lineage (NCBI taxonomy): Eukaryota > Metazoa > Chordata > Lepidosauria > Squamata > Colubridae > Ptyas > Ptyas mucosa. Next base: position 37,748,091 of record WNWU01000005.1, read on the forward strand.
AGTGCTGTTGCTTTATAGGAATTCTGATCCATCCATCCATCCATCCCTAAAATATATAATAAAATTACTGTCACATAGTTGTTTAAATAAAAGCCACAGATCTGTATTAGAAGTATTTCTGTATTTCTATATTCATTTTCCACATAGATGATTCCAAGAATGGCTGTAGAAATAGAATTGTAGAACTGCAGATACAATATGTTTCAAAAAAAAGCTGAATTACAAGTATCTTTTTATTAGGTCAGAGATCCAGATTTTTTGCTTGTGTAACAGAAATGAAAACCCCTAATTTCCATATGGATCTTTAATAGTATCCATGGGCCATATTTCATTTGGTTTCACTATGATTTTGCCTGACCCAGATCTACTTCCTTAGTATGCTGTACAAATCCATCGCTGAAACCTTTTTGCTGAAGCACTGTGCAAATGATTCCTGATTCATTGCTGCTGAGAGGTGCTGAACAGCCTGCTTAAAAGAATTAGGTGTGGTTCTGATAGTTATGAAGAATAGGACTGCTCTGAACATCTTTTTTTTTTCCTCAGGAAAACTCTACATTGAATTTCATTCTGTCCTCCCTTTCTGGAAACGCACATTACTACAATTGAGCATCTTTCTTCATGCAAGTGACAAAAGACTGTTCAACCTAGATGTGTATATGACAGTGTCTATAAGTAAATGTACATATGATGACAAGCTTCTACTTAGTTCAAAAAGTAGTTCGGCTAGGATCTTAACTTGCAAAGTTACCACAAAGTAGATGATAGTTAGATAGATAGATAGATAGATAGATAGATAGATAGATAGATAGATAG
>WNWU01000005.1:37748913-37766489 GCA_012654045.1 Ptyas mucosa
TAGATAGATAGATAGATAGATAGATAGATAGATAGATAGATAGATAGATGATACATACATACATACATACATACATACATACATACATTCTGGTAGAGAGAAGTTCCCTGAGGATGGGCTCCAGCATGAGTTTGAAAGCTCAGATGATTAAACCTTTGGTCCCAGTGACCGACCCAGACTCAGATTGACCCAGGCTCCTGTAATATTATCCTGGGACACGTATATTTGTCTTCGTTTGAGAAAGAAAGAAAGAAAGAAAGAAAGGAAGGAAGGAAGGAAGGAAAGAAGGAAGGAAGGAAGGAAGGAAGAAAGAAAGAAAGAAAGAAAGAAAGGCAGATAGATTCACAAAAATATCTCTTCATTTTGTCCCTATGACAACTAACTTGTGGGACTGATAGAGACAGAAACTGTTATTAATTTTCTGAAAGCTCTTAAATATCAAACTCTTCCAGAAGCTTACCAAGAGTGAGCACATGCCACCCAGGGATGAGATTACAGTTACTATTAATTTTTAATATATTATTGCTATGCTTTGTTAACCACCCAGAGCTATTTGACTAAGATGAGTAGCCATATAAATTTTGCAACATAAATAAGTGCTTCTATTTTTCTCATTTTATTTTTCATGGGTATTTGAGTTATATTGTTGAATATACTTTTGCTTGTATGAACTGTCTAGTCTGACTGAGCAAGGTACAAATTGAATAAGTGAACTTCCATAATCAAAATAAATGCTCCAGAGCTCTAGAACATTTAGGTAATAGCATCATGGGACTGTTGACAGAAAAAGGCTGGAATTGGTTTCACTTCACAGCAGACCACTAGTTTAGTCCTAATGTTCTGGTGATCAGTCTTCCGCAAACACTATTTTTCTCCAAAGCTTTTAACCAAAGTCCAAGACCCTAATTACTATACTTTAAAAAAGACTAAAATCTTATAAGATGCTATTTTCTCAATTGTCAAGAGAAAACAACACAAAAAACCCTTGCAGAATTTGGAAATTATGCAATATGATATTATTGTTTAAATATTTTAAACAAAATAATTTAATTTTAGAATCCCACAGCTATTGAGGATGTCAAATAGGCTTTGGTCTTGGTAGGTACTGTGTTGCCCAACCCCTGAATCTCACAATGGTTCACCAAGATTTGCGATGATGCAATGATCTGTGTAAAAAAGAAAAAAAGAAAAAAAATCCCAGGGCTTCCTGATATTACTTATTGTATCTGTCTGTAGTTTCTTCTCTGATAAACATATTAGCTGCCTGTTGGGTTCAGTATAAATTTGGCATTAACTGACAAAACAAAGAAAAACCCAACATTTGTTATTCAAATAAAATTAAACTTAAATTAAATATTTTAAAACATTACTGATATCAGAATTAAACCTATTTTTATTTTCATTTGTAATGAATGAGCAGAAAAGTGCCCACATTTTTCTGATAATGTTAAAGTCATATAGTTTGGCCATACCCATCACTGCCCAGCTTTGATTCAAATATCCTTCTTTACATTTTCTTCCTCAAAATGTTTAGTTACTGTCCATCACAAAACTTTTTCATTTTTTCTGGCCAGAAAACATGTTAAATAAAGTATGTTAGAATGATTTTATGTCAAATTCAGAAAGCTTCATGGAGTCCAAATAAACAGTTTTATGAGTGTCAGAAAAATCGTATTAAACTCTTGTTGAAAAGAAAGCCCATATGAATAGCAGTTAATACCTGAAATCAGATGATGTGACATTTTTTAAATGGAACATGCTTTGGAAAAATGACTGATAATATTGATTGAATATGTTCAGTCTGAAACAACATATAGTTTCATGCAATATGGAATATTTCAAGCATTGCATGCATGTGTGCCTTTTTTTAAGGCACACATTAGCAGCCCCAGATTCTGTGGCAACAATTGCTGAATAATTCATTCATACTTTAAAAAAAAATGGTGGCTACTGATGGAAAAGAAATTGACCACTGGACTATCAGAAACTAGATCAGAACTGCCTTAACCATTGTTTGCATACAGGCATTCAATGGAAACAAGGAGTTTAAGACAAAGGAACAGAAAAAGAGAGACCATTTACGAACATCTGCTTTTATTACTTCCAAAACAGAGACAGCAAGAACTGGAGCAATCACAACATTTTTTTCTGAATTAGTTTATGATACTGAAAAAAGATTTTTTGACTATGTTACATGCCTCTGCAAAGATGGTACTGTTTGATACTGCTTTTATCCTTTTTATTTTTTTTTCTGTAGATCCAAGGCAGCATTTTATGTATTTTTTACTTATTTTATTATATGTAATCGTAATATATAATGTTTTTTATGTATTTATATATTTTACATATATGGATTTCAAGGTATAGCTTTAGTGTATGGAAAATGAGCTATAAATGGAACTGTCTCAAAATCAGAGGTGACAGATAGATTCCAAACAATTTCATATGCATACGCAATGGTATTTTAATCATAAAACATATTAAGCATACCTATTATTTATATTTAATGCAAATATACACATTCAAATGTATATTTAAATAACTAAATCTGGAAAACTTGGATAAGAACAGAGAATTCTCAAAGGAAGTGTAATGGGAAATTATGAATGCTTTCCCATATTTGTGTTTAGACTACTGCTATGATTAGAGTTACTTTTGTTGCTGAGAGAAGAATTTTTTTTCCATATAAATTAGAGAAGAAGCTGCAAAGAAGCTGCAATCCTTCTTCATCCTAACCCTCAGATGGAGGACTGAAGTGAAAATGCAGTATCAAACATTTTCTTAGAAAATCAACAGATAAATAAGGACAATTAACTGACATGCTGTAAATGTGACAATATGGAGGGATGAGGGAAGAGCTACACCCAAGGAAACAGACAGATGAAAGGGGTCTGAGGCCAGGCTAAGAATGTAACAAGAGAATCCCCTCCCTAGTTCACACAAAGATAAAGGAAAGGAGGGGTAAAGTACATTCATGTGAAGTACAACTAGTTGTTACTCTAGTTTGACAATAAAAATAGTACTGATCTACGTGGCACTGGTGCTCTTTAGTCCACCTTAAAGGTTGACAGAGGAAGCTTGAACTTATTAAATGAGAATTAAAATGAAATAATATAGATAATCATGTCAGTCTGCATTATATTTCATAATATGTATTGTTTCACACCTAAGTAAATATTAGTTTTGCTTTGCTCTATAAACTTGGAAGAAAAATGAGGGAACATGAGACACTTCTTATATCAGGATGGACAAGTGGTCAAAAACTGTAGATGGATTTGTAGGTGGTACAGAAGAAGCAACAAAAGGACTCATCCTTAATTGCATTCTGAATCTTGAAATACAGGCTATATGAATAGGAGATTTTTGCACTTATTTTCTAGGGTTGTTCTAGGGGAAAAGCAGTGGTGGGATTTAAGTAATTTAACAACCGGTTCTCTGCCCTAATGATTTCTTCCAACAACCAGTTTGCCAAACTGCCCAGAAAGTTAACAACCGGTTCTCCCGAAGTGGTGCGAACTGGCTGAATCCCACCACTGGTGAAAAGTACATTTCATGATCTAAAACATTTCACAAGTTTGGCAACTATGATCTAACCCTTTTGTTTTAAAAATTACAAAGTAGTACAAAAATGGGATTGAGCCAAACAGATTTTAAGAAATTTGCCTATCCCATAATGGGATACTATAATTAAGCAGAATAAAATATTAGCACAGTTAGTGGATTACATCACAACTCTCCCTGTTTGATAAAGACTTCAACCTCTTACATCTTTTGTAAGAACTCATGCAAGTTCTAAACACATATCTGCTTTCTTTGGCCAGATTACAGCAACAGCCCCTGCAACCTTGCTGGTCATAGCCGTTTTATTAAGCCTCCTATATTAGCATGAGAATGAGATATAGCCAGAAGCCTGAAATGGTGGCTTAATAGCCAACAAAATGAATATTTGTTGTACTTTCTATGAATGACTGAGCTACCAAATATAGCCACCAAAATTTTACTTGGTTAAGACAGGATGCCTACAATGCTCTCTCTGACCTGTTTAATTTCTAGAAACTGAAAAAGTTCAGCCTATTAAAGCTAATAATACAGAATGCTGTGAAGCATTACCTTCGCACAATGGAAACAAATTATAATGGCTGTAGGATACTGTACTTGTGAATTTTATGCCTTTCGTGTGTTTAGTACCATTTATTAGTAGCATTAAGCCTTGAAGCTAAGAAATACTATGCAAAAAAAGATAATGAACTCACAAGATGTTTCTTCTCACAACATGCAGAAGGAATACTAGCCATTTCTTTTCTGCAGAAAAATTATATTACCCCAAGAAGAGGGAAAGGATGAGATTTCTATTTCTATCTAAAATCCAGCTGTCCTGGCAGCAACAATAAAATTGTGTTCAAATTCTCTTGACTGGGAAAGATTCCAGCGTATTTAAATTGTCTATTTTCACTGCAATATTTCTGATTTGCTTAAAGGATACCTTCTCTGACTCCAGCTGTGGTAAATTTAAATACATAGAAGCATTTCTCCTGAAAGTGTTGTAAATGTTCCTGAAATGAATGCCATAAAATACCTGAGTAACACAGAAAAAGCTCTTATCTTTACCTAGATAGCCACCTGCAAACTGGCTGCAAATAGAAATTGTAGATATGAAAATTATGATACCTCAACATTTTGTTTACAGGCTGAAAAAGAGGTTAGAGGAAAGAGCTAGAAGGATAAGAAGATCTCTCTTAGATATACTGGAATTCCATCCATAACATTCTTTTTCCCAATTTGTGGTTGCATCCCTCAAAAGAGAAAAAATGGCCTGCGTTGGAGATTCAGTTCTTATACTTTATTCATTTATTTTTCACATGACTAGATGTCCCTTACATTTTAGTAGTTGTCCTCTATTTTGAAGGTGACTAGAGAATTATCATCCATTTAAAAGCATTCTCGATTTGAATGACCTGCCAAAATTAACTTCAGAATAAAGAACAATAAAAAAAATAGGAGAAAACGTCAAATTGCTTTAGAGTCATTAAAACACAGAGATGCTAACAGATACACAGACTACCCAATCACAATACAGCAGTACTCAGTAAATGTTTCTATTAAAATATCTTTGTAAATTCTAAATATTCATCCATAGGTGTAGACATTTGTATAATTATTATGCAACTATGTGTTATTTTTGTTCTTTTTTTATATTAAATCATAAATTACCACCTTTTCTTTCACCCATTGCACAGCTGAAGGTACTTTCAATGTTACCCCATAAAGATGTTGCCTTTATGGTACACTGATAGGTATAGGAGTCTTTCTTACCAGCTGTTACCTTTTGGAGACCCCCGGGGGGGGCATATTACTGGCAAGAACTTGAAAGATACCATAGTGACCATTCATTTTGTGTTACAAGTTAGGGGATACTCCTTTGAGCTCTAAGATAATATTACCCAAATTGCAAGAACCTTATTTTTAAAAAAAGAATCCCAGGTTTATCCACAAATTCAAAGCCTATATATAAGGATACGGCTGCTGTGTTAAACTGCTGTGTAGGTGGCAATGTGGAAGCTTAATCACATAACTGGCCCTTTTCCCTTCCCCCCCTTCCCATAACACTTCTGAACCACTATTTTTACAGAGCCTAAGCAGACAGGCGTAGGCAGCATTCAGTCAAGCAGAAATCAAGAAAGATAATAATTTATGGCAAAGGCCATTTTCTATACTTCCATTTTGTGACAATATTATTAAAAATTAGGGCTGTAGAATGCTTTGAAAGGGTGTGTTGAGTCAATGAAGCTTTAGCCAAATCACCCTACTAAAGCAGATTTATGTTGCTAAATTTATGTCGCTAATCTAAAGTAGTTGGCCAAAGTGTTTTATCATCCCATTAAACTTTCTGCCTATCAGAGTTATTTTGGCGTGGTAAGGACCATTTGCTCTTTATTTACTATCCCAGTTCTCATATTTTTAATGTATACAGGAATGAGACTCAACTTAACTTGCTTAATAAAATGAGATACCTATGTGCTACCCTTGTCAACACAATCAGGCGAGCTCTTAGCACTTCCAATAGGACTCTCATATTTGAACTGTCCACTACTACTTGGGGTCAAACCTTAATTTCACATTCTGCATGAGAGTGGTATATTTAAATCTTCACAATGAATGAAGCCTAAATGTTTTTGTGTTTTTAAACCAAGGGTGGAACAAGGCTATGAAGCCAAGTGTTCTGTGCCATTCTCCTACATGGCCAATCTTTATTTGCAACACCAATTTTCAATAAACCAATCTCCTTCTGCTAATTTAACTATTACAGACCAAGCCAGGGATTAGTAATTTATGAAGAGTTTAGATTTTCATTCCATTTTGATTTTATTGGGAGGAGGAGGAGGAGGAGGAGGAGGAGGAGGAGGAGGAGGAGGAGGAGGAGGAGGAGGAGGAAGATGATGAGAGCATTTTAATGTTTTCTCGGTATAGCCTATGAATGATTTGTTTGAAAAAGAGAATCAAAGCAGCTCAATATTTGCTATCTCAAACTCAGTTTGCATTACACCATTTTTAAATCACACATCTTCAAATCAAATTTGTCCTCATTGACAATCTATTAAACATATTAATTAGTTAATTAGTATGCTGTCGTGGTTAACTCTTATAAAATAGGGGAAAGTTAAAGATAGGTCATAATTTGGCTTGTAGCCAGATGTCCAGTAAATGGCAGGCATAATAATTTCTATAGAGAATTTAGTATAACTGAATGTAATACTCAATTAGTTATTTCTTCTGCTCAAAGGTATACTGGAGCAATAACTGATAGAGTAGACAAAACTATCAGGGAATAGCTGGTATTAAAATATAAGGTTAAAAACATGCATATCATTTTTATAATGGTTTCATAAATAACATTTGTAACCATTTTCAAACCATATTACCCCCTCCATAATTACAAATATGTCCCAAATTCACCTGAGTTGTAAGTCTTTAAAAGGAAGAAGCTTTAAATATAAACCAACATTTAATGTTTGCTTTCATGAAAAATCACTATGAACTGAAAAGTGAAAATCCCAGCCCAATTCCCACACCACAATATTTTTTTTAATTTCCAAAGATTCTTGAGAGTATCTTTGTCAGTATTCAAAACCTGTATCACCAACCCATTATGCAATGTTAATAATTTACTATGCAACTGTCATCTCTTGCATATATCAATCTAGCTTAGAAAGATTTTACAATATGTAGCAAAACCATATGATCAACTTTTAGTTTACATTGTTCTAGCATTGTTCTAGCATTACATTGTTCGCTGCTCTTTAGACTATATCCTCTAGGCTAGTCAACATTTTCTCCCAATTATCTATTTAATAAGCATTTATTCTGTCAATTCTAATTTGTATATTGGCATGAAATAAGATAATACAATTTGTTACATGGCATGATATTGGAATTGGAAGCCATTATATACCTGCTGAGGGGATAATTTGAATAACTTGCAAGATATAAAAGCTCTAAACATATTTGTTTAAAATCTAAAACCTATACTTAAAATAAATGAATATAAAGTAATAAAATTCTTTAAAGTTTTTGTAATTCACTTTGCTGCTGAAAAAGAAAAGAAGTTTAATATCTTAAATTAGGTATTTATTAACTGAGATATCATCGGATCAAATATATAATGAGATATATTATAATGAACTTTGTTTTCAGAAAGAAGCATGATGGAAGTCTTTCAATAAAGGGGGAAAATATAGAAAAAAAACTTAGTGTCATGCTCATATATAGTCTTTACAGGTGTTGTTAACACTATATTATGGCAGCATATGATGGTACAATGTTTCAATCAATTTCAGGATGAAAAACTCATCAATGAGGAGGAGTAGGAGTATAATTTATTAACCTTGTATGCTATCAGATTCTCAAGGACTCTAGAAGCGAACAACAATCAAAGAAATTATAATAAAATCAATACAACATAAAACTGTTATGAAGGGAGGAGATTTACTCCTCTTCACCAAACATGTACGTGGGAAAAAATTAAGACAGAACAGGCTGTGGAAAAACAAAACATTGATGTATAATAGTAATAGTATAGATGACATAATAAAAATATAGAAGCAATAGTAATAAAGTATAGAGGTAATTGTAAAATTCATAGTATAAAATTCATTGTAATTGTCATAATAACAGAACATAGGACAGAGATAATAGGAAGTCCTGATACATATTTGTAAATGTTACTCCTCATCTTCAGTCTGGGTCTACCTAATTGGGAATGCTTTTTAATTTTTTTTAAAGTCTATGACAGATGGGTAGAACCTACCCATTCTTCTTGATCCATACTAAAAGCAGAGGGAAACAGAATTATTTCATCAGAATATAAGCCTTTCCTTCCAAGCATCTATTCTACAATATATACATTTTCTTAGGCATCACATCATGCATTATAGTTTGCCACACACTTTCCAACAATCACCATTTTAAAATTCCTTTTAAATTCAATTCGAAGCTTTTTCTTTTTTTGTTAGTAGTACTTTCAAGAAAGAAGCATTTCAGAAATGAAAGCCTTTAATTTCAAACAGTACAATAGTGAGCAAATCAGGAAAAAATTGATTCATGAGAAAGAATAAAAATATACCTTTTTTCCCACCCTTGGATGTAACCCCAGGATGAATAACTTCAGTACTATCAACAACAGTACTGAGGGCTATTCCAATTTCTTCCTTTATCCTATCACCTGTGTATGTGTGTGTTTGTGTGTGTGTAGGTATGTGTTACTATCTCAGAAACACACCTGCTGTCCAGGGTTATTTTGCTCAAAAATTCAGTTCAACAGTCTTAAGAATATACCTTATTATCAGTTGCTAACCACTTGTTTTGAAAGTTTAGATTAAGTTAGAACTTAATCCCGCAGTCATTCATATTTGCCTTCCCATTTCTGTCTAGTTCTTCTAATCTGTGTGTGTTAGGCAAAAGATCACATTTCTCCCCGCACCCCCGTCCAAAAAATTAGATGACAACTAGTCCAATTCCAAAATACATATTGAAAGTACTTTCTGAAATCAATGCATTTTGCCTGCTGATGTCTCAGGAAGCACATTATTGAATGTTTTATAATAGCCATTTCCAGTCTTGTAATCTACATATATATATCAGAACTATAATTCTTAGAATTCCCAGCAGCATAATCAATGGTTGGGAATTCTGAGACTTGTAATTTAATACATTTGGAAACTGCTGCTCTGAGGTTTAATTATTATGTCTTTATGCATTAATGAGAAAGGTATACAGATGTTTTGAATAAAAATGGAATATAAACATCTCTTTGGGAAAAAAAAACCTCTTTTAAAAAAGTTGTACAAGGTGAACTTCAAGATACCTCAATAGATACCGAAAGTCTTAGTTTACAAGATGACAAAATCTGTCCATGAAAAATTATTAGGGCACAACTATCATGTTAAGAAGGTGATCTTACTGTACTCCCTCCCAATCTATAATTCTATTTCTAAACCATTTCCTTCCCTGCTTTCAGATCTCCTCCTGAAACCCATACTTCTGGAAGGCAATAAAGAAATCAGTCAATCATCTTTCAAAGAGCCATGACTGCATTTCTGAATAGCTCTCCACAAAATAACAGCAAGATTTAGTGCATGTAGAAAACTAGTATACCAGCAAGACAGGTTTAGTGCAGTCCTCTTCTCAATCAAAATGAATAAAATGTAGAATGTCAATGAGCACATAAAATATGTTTGCACATCTGTGGTCTGAAGGGCACAGTCCACAGCCCCCCCCCAACATTTTCACAGAAAAAAAAATCTGACTAAGAGAAACTGTAGTAGTACAGTGTTTATCTGTTTAAAGTGTACCATTTGGGAAGGCATAATGTAGGCATCATTCTTGCTTGACATAAATGAAGGAAATAGAGTCTTGAAAGGAGGGCTCTGAAAATTTTGATTTGAACATGTATTGACCTAAGTCATTTTGCTTAATAACAGTTATTAAATGTATTACAAATAACTGGTTTCATCCAGCCTATTTAACCATAAACTATATAATTTCCAAATTGCAATGGCTGGGTACAATACAGTACCTAAGCTAAAAAGGCAAATCACATATTACTTAATAGCAGTGGTGAAATCCAAATTTTTTTACTACCGGTTCTGTGGGCATGGCTTGATGGGCATGGCTTGGTGGGCATGGCAGGGGAATGATACTGCAAAATCTCCATTCCCTCCCCACTCTGGGGTTTCTGCTACCAGTTTTCCGAACTGCTCACAATTTCCGTTACCGGTTCTCCAGAACCTGTCAGAACCTGCTGGATTTCACTCCTGCTTAGTAGCATATATGAACCTGGTCTGGTCAGACAGAAAGCCAAAGCTTTCACACTCAATTAATACTGTATTTATAATAAAATTAAATAAGTCTAATACTGTCTAAAAACATAGTTCTTAAAATGTATATCTTATGACTGGTCAAACAGTTGTGGTCATCATAGTTGTGCCCACATTTCATGCCAAAATTATGAAGAAATGCCTTGGAGAAAAAAAAATCTAAATGTTCCAAATTAATCTGACAGGTTTGAGGAACCTTGCTCTAATTCGAAGTAAAACTTTCACACTTCACAAACATCAGACCACCTGGAAGAAGATGGAACAAATCAGGGCTATCAAACATCTTCACACCTAACTCTAAGCTAAATGTGCCCTATTTAAACAATAACCCGCAATTTATAAACCATAACTAACTAAATCCTTGCCTTGACCTTATGTTTGAATCCAGACTTCAGGGTTATCTTAAACTTGTTTTCATGTGCTTCCCAAGTTGCCTGCCAGCAAATGAAGATAGAATGAGAAAGCATATAGAAAATGAAGCACAGCTAAATTGCTCTCACCAGCACATTTCCTGAACTAGTTCTCCAGGCTCAATCCACCTGACCACAGGAGGCAGAGACAGAGTGTCTGTCTTTACACTGCTGCTATAGCAGAAGTAGAATTAAAGGGACTACAACAGATGTAATAGCATCTCAGCATGTCTGTACATTCAAAGCACTATTTTACTCTCTGTAGGGTACCCTGACTTTTGCACACTCAGAGCCACCAATAAATGTTTACATTAATCTTTCCACTCAGAGTAGAAAATCTTCCTGAAAATGTTTTAGAAAGTCCACAGTTTTCTGCTGATTTACAAGGAACGACTGCCAAGCAGTGGGATACATCACTGTCAGATCCAAAGCCAAGGACGACACAGCAAAATCCAACTGAGTCCAAGCCTTCTATCTAGTAGGCAGAATCTTGGCCACACTAAATTTATAACAGTAGTAGGTTGCTACCGGTTCTCCCCGGTTCACGAGAGCCGGTAGTGGAAATGTTGATGTGAGAGCAAACTGGTTCACTCCAAACTTCAGCTGGGCCCTCCCGCCCGCCCCCTCGCTATACCTATCTTTATTCCTTTGTTTTTAGACCAGCTAAAAGGCATGGCAGATGGGATTACCATGCCTCACCTGTTTTGAAATCCAATGCGCTTGTGCAAAGCTCAAGTTTGATGTGCATGAAAGCAAAGTGAGCACACGCACCCCAATTGCACGCAAAGCGTGTGCGCGAAGCGAACTGGTTAGAACCCACCACTGATCTATAACCTTCTAATCTACTAGATATATCTTGAGATACTCTAGGGTGTGGCTACCCTGAATCCACCCATCCAGCTCTGAATTGCACAGGCTCTTAATGTGGGCCTCCCTCAGCCACCTGGGAAAGCTCTGTGTTGCCAAGACTCCTCTCCAATGCTTCCCTATGTGTACATTACATCATAAACATAGGTAAAAGGAGAGAAGGAAGTAATAAGAACATGCATATGATGTCACCACACAAAAACTACCGCTTATGAATTTACAACTGATGTCATGATACAAGTAAATAATAATAGCATTTGACTGATGATGTCATTGCATTTTCTTGCCTGCCTGCTTTCTACTTTTGAGTCAGATTAAGCCCTGGGCAAGTTCCTGCAGATTTCTTAGCAAGCTTTCTGAAGTGGTTTGCCATTGCTTCTGTGGGAAACCCACCACCCCACCCTTAGAAGAATGAAATATTTTAGGAAATATTAAAAAGGCAGAATATTATATTTCCCCAAAGGGAGAAATGGAGAAACATGCTCTTAAAGAAGAAAGCAGACTCAGTCTTTCTTAATAGCCCCCCCCCCCCGAGATATTTTGTGCCCATTAAGAAAGATTGGGCCAGCCTATCTACAAAACAAAAGACCTTCAGCTCCGGTGATGGGATTAAGAAGAACAGGACATGACCCTACAGAATATAATAGGATTAACCCACTACCATTTAGCAGAAGACACAGAGCTCACTATATTATACAATCTCCTAAAGGCATTTCAGACATTGCACAACTCCCCCAGCAGCATCTCTGAAACTTATAAAAAAATCATGTTCTCATGAAACCAATTGTTCAGCTGACCCAGAACCACAAACCATGGTGGTTCTGTTCATCAATAAACTTTCTTTCCAATCAGCCTCAATGTTGTTTCTGGCATCTTTCTCCCACCTTGGAAATGAACCAGATGGATTTTCCTTCCAACACCTCCTGCCCAGTAGTGGTTTTCAAATTTTTTTATTACCAGTTCTGTATGTGTGGCTTGGTGGGCATGGCTTGGTGCACATGGCAGGGGAAAGATACTGTAAAATCTCCATTCCCTCCCCTCTCCAGGGGAAGGTTACTGAAAAATCCCCATTTCCTCCCGATTAGCTGGGACTCGGGAAACAGAGAATAGATGGGGCAGGGCCAGTCAGAGATGGTATTTACCAGTTCTCCGAACTACTCAAAATATCCACTACCAGCTCTCGAGAACTGGTCAGAACCTGCTGAAACCCACCTCTGCTCTTGCCTAGGTTAGAGAGAATAACTGGCCCAAGATCACTCAGCTAGCTTTGTGCCTAAGGTAAGAACAGAAACTCTCTCGGATTCTAGCCCAGTGCCTTAATTACTATCCCAAACAGACTCTCTTCTATCCTTCTTCCTTTCTCTATAAAACGAGGCAATTCTGCAATTGCTTTAATAAAGAAAAGCCTCTGGGATATTTTCCTTTATGATTCCCATACTGGCTTGGTAATCCTACTCATCGAATAGGATTTTGTTTTTTAAAAATAATGCTTATTAGCCAGCTGGTTATACTGTTAATTTTTGTAAAATTCATTTTCAAACTAGTTGGACAAGACTGAATATAGTCCCCTCATAAGCGCTGCAGGAGAGGGATGCTGAGACTGCTCTATCCTTGAGAATGTGTTAATATAATGAATAGGAAGTAAACCTGGGAAACATTTTATCTTCTGCACTCTTTGTAAGGGGATCCACCAACAACTGATTGCAAATATATTGACTGCATTACTAGTCAGTTTTGAGTTAAATATTAATTGGAAGATAAAATTCTAAGGGCGGCTTTATTAGTGGCTAAATTTCTGTCAATGCTTATTAAAATGAAGAACAAACTTCTTGACAGAAAAATGGTTTCACAGCATGGGTTGTATTATATTTATGTCTATATTATTAGTTCTTGAGGCCATACAATATATTTACTTTGCTCTTAGCTCTGATCTATTGATTGTAATAAAATCTGCAGCATGTATGAACAGATTTCAAATAAGACAATAATGGAATGGAATGCAAAATTAACAAGCCTTGTAGGAGAATACTTGGGTGTGTGGGAGGGGTCCCTTCTGGGATGGAACTTTGCATATAATTCCCTGCATTTCTAGTGAGAACAGAATCAGGAGTAGATTGGTTGTGTAGATGGGAAAGGTGAGAATATGTAACTGTAGAGATGGGTGATGGTGATAGTGGGGTCTTTTCTGATGTAGAGATGGTGTGAGCTTCAAGGAGGAGAGGGTAATGTGATTATGGGCAATGGGTGATATGGTGAGTAGCCAAGAATAGACCCCACTCAAGGGATGGGGAAATCAGTGTTTCTTACTAATTCCCCCTTGCAGATCACAAACTTCTTCCCTATGTTCAGGGTTCTAGATTCTTGCAGTAGCATCAGTTAGTTTCCCATCATAAGGCTATTTTCTTGATTTCTCTTGGCAGAGCATCATAAATCAGAGAAACAACCTCTTTCTCTGGCATTCTCTAAAATGCACCCCAAGGAAACTTGATCCTAAACTTCTGTACGAAAAAAAATTGAGTGAAGGCAAAACATTCCCGCTCTGAGTAACTTTCCAGCAAAACTGGCTGTGGATTTTTCAGGAAATCTTTTAAGAGATTGTAGTGATGCTTAACAGATGAGAGGAGATGAGAAAATGTACACCATGATCCCTTACATAGCTATAGCACTTAGAATAATATATTGCTTTACAACATTCTCTGAGCAGTTTACAAATGTCAGCATATTGCCTCCAACAATCTGGGTCCACATTTTACCAACCTCAGAAGGCTAGAAAGCTGAGTCAACCTTGAGCCGGTCAAGATCGAACTCCTGGCTGTGGGCAGTTAGTCAGCAGTACTGCATTCTAAACACCACATCAGTATGGCTCCCTTCCGTAAGTGTGCCCTCAAAGGTTTTTGTTGTTGTTGTTTTCATCTATTCCCAGCACATGTGAAGCTTTTCTGTACTGTCTTGTCATCCAATTAATTGTCGACTTTCGGGCTAACAGTTGGCTTCCATGAGATGGGACACATTTGGTTGATCAAAAACTCCCAAAATATTTATCTTATGATATAATTCCAATTGAAAAGAAGTAGCCTATTCTTCTTTCATCAAGACTAGAGTAGCAAAATACATTCTACATCAGTGATGACGAACCTTTTCGGCACCAAGTTCCCAAACCGGAACGTGCGTGCATGTGAGTGCATGTGCATGTGCCAGAGCACTGGAAATGCAAAGACCAGCTGGCCAGTGAGCATGCGCATGATGGCCAGCTGGTCTTTGGGTTTCCAGCATGCGCACTGATCAGCCGGTCTTCGGGTGCGGCAGAGCACTGGAAACCCGAAGACCAGCTGGCCGGTGTGCACATGCCTGTTTTTTGCCCGTTTTTCAGGCAAATTCTCAGGCCATTTTCAGGCCCAAAAAAGGCCCTAAAATGGTCTGAAAATGGCTCCCAAAATGGCCTGAAAAACAGCCTGAAAATGGCCCAGAAAACAGCCTGAAAAATGGCCTGTGTTTTGGGCATTTGGGGGGCATTTTCAGGCTGTTTTCCAGTGCTCTGGCACCTGCGAAGAGCAGCTGCCCATAGAGAGGGCTCTGTGTGCCACCTCTGGCATGCATGCCATAGGTTCACCATCATGGTCCTACATCAATAAATCGCAGAGCAGACCAAACAGGGTAACAAAATCATTATGTGCAATAAGTACCTTGAAGTGCTACAGCATAAGAAGTCCACCTTCTGATTGTGTTAAACCAGTCAATCATAATACCCAGAATTACTGCTAGAGCAACTAAGAGGAACCATGCCAGAAGTCATTCTAATGAATAAAAGGCTTAATGGTTTGGCAAAATTTCAGGAAGATGCTTTGCTAAATAAATAAATAAAACTTTCAGTAATTTAAATCATATTTCTGCCAACATAATATCAGTGGCTGAGTTCCAGGCAATATTGATGAAATATATTAAAAATCATATTACATAGTTATATTCCAATACTTTCATCTCCTAACTGATTCACAAAAGGATAGCTTCTATATTCTGTATTGACTTTCAAACTCCAGGTTCTGGTTAGATCTAGTAAAGTTAAACAAAATTAACAACAGTAAAAAAAAAATCAGATTTTTATATTCCTTAAAGCTCTCCGTTTTTTAAAATTTCACTTACTGAAAAACTCAGAACTGTTCCTTAACTTCCTTCTCACAAAGAAAAACAGGTATTGCTGTAGGTCTCAAAAATGTCACATACTTTATGTTTGAAATAGGACTGCAGTATCCAAAGGGTTGTGTTACATTCATCAGGTCATTTCAGCAGACTGCTTTTCTCACAGTTGCAGAACAAAAAGATGTAGTATAACCAGTAAAGGGAGACTTGCATTCTTTTTTATATCATGGGCAAAGGAAGAGAAAGGTTGGAGAAAAGTATGGTCCAGCAGTGCTCTAACCCTGTCTTGGGCACAAAGTCAGAATCATCCAAGGATAGAGGCAATGGCAAAAAAGAAAAAGAAAGAAAAACCTTCAAAAATCTTGTCAAGAAAACTGCAGAGTCCAGTCCAAGAAGTTCCCAGGAGTCAAGGTTGATTCAAATGTGCCTGTGAGTGTGCACACACAACACAGTATCAATTGTCTTTCATGAGAGTAGATGTAGGAAGTTCATTTGAGGATGAATTAGGGTTTATTCTTTTATTTATCACTGGACATTCTTTTGCTCTACAGCATTCCCATGCTAGGTAAACCAGGCCTTGCACTGCTAGTAGCAACTTCCTTCTTAAAATTCACTCAAGTACTACAGCATTAATAAATTGTTCAACTGGTGGACAGCTTCTAACATGGCTGCTGCTAGGTGTTTCTCTTGACATTCTTACCCTTACTTTTGATTAAGTCTCTGCATTAGCATTATCCAATAAGCAGTGCAGCCAAACAGTAGTTAGGCAGCTGTAAATTACACATGCTTAATGCACAGGTATAAATAAAATGCCAGAAGCTCCAGGAAACTACATTATACCCAATTTAATTTTTAGTCATAGTCAGTGTTCTCTTTTCTAAGGGCTCAACTGGGAATCTGGCATCCTGCACGTTTGGCACTTATGTTCACTCATATTAGCTTAGGGAGTATTACTAATAAAGATGATTGCTCTGCTAGCAATAGTCTAAGAATTCATAGTCTTGTCATTCCACTACTGAGTCTGCCATCATTTAACAACAAGAGGATAATGCTGGTTCAACAGAGTAATCTTACAACTGTGATTTTCAAATCATCTTCAGAACGTTAGGTGTTTTTAAAGAAATAAAGTGGGAAGGGGGTATTAATAATATGAATAGCAATAGCACTTAGACTTATATACCACTTCACAGTGCTTTACAGCCCTCTCTAAGTGATCTACAGAGTCAGCATATTGCCCCCCCCCAAAAAATCTGGGTCCTCATTTTACCAACCTCGGAAGGATGGCAGGCTGAGTTAACCTTGAACCGGTAAGAATCGAACTGCCGAACTGCTGGCAACCGGCAGTCAGCAGAATTAGCCTGCGATACTGCATTCTAACCGCTGCACCATCACAGCTCTTTGGAATGTTATAGGAGTTCTTGCAATACCTTAAGTATAGCACAAATTCCACATTCAGTTTTACATTATACAGTCTAATCTACATTATAATATAAAAAACATTTGCAGTGTAATGTTATTCACGCACTTCAAATTAGCTTCTCTTGGGTTTCTTTGAGGATTCTGGCTGTAATCCAAATTCTAAGAGTGGTAATAATAGGCAGTAGAATCAGATCTGAATTGGGTTCTTTCTAATGAACTTTCATCTCTTCGCGTTATCTGGTGAGAGGAACATAAGCAGAATTGCTACATTTAATGGTATAGGGTTTCCTGCCTAAGCAGGGGGTTGGACTAGCAGACTCCAACTCTTCTCTTCTCTTCTCTTCTCTTCTCTTCTCTTCTCTTCTCTTCT
>WNWU01000005.1:37766499-37833581 GCA_012654045.1 Ptyas mucosa
CTCTTCTCTTCTCTTCTCTTCTCTTCTCTTCTCTTCTCTTCTCTTCTCTTCTCTTCTCTTCTCTTCTCTTCTCTTCTCTTCTCTTCTCTTCTCCTCCCTTCCCTCCCCTCCCCTCCCCTCCTATTCTACAGGTAGTCTTCATTTAGCAACTGTTTTGTTTAGTGACTTTTTACAATTGCAACAGTGAGGCAAAGAAACTTTATAACCATTCCTTGCATTTGCAACCTTCTCATGTCTTTAAAGTGGAAAGCTGGCATAAGACCATAAACTAAACGTATAAGTCTTATAAGTCAAGGTTTCACTGAGCAACTATATCACTTAATGACTGAATTGCCTGTTCCAAATGTGGTTGCTAAACAAGAACTACCAGTCTTTTGGATTCACAAGGATAGTGCTTTGTTCCTGAAACTGGAATCCATATTTCTACTTTTGTGCCTTCAGGCTTCAGGCCTGCCACAAATCCTACTGGATTTGTGGGAAATTGGGAGGGGGGGATTGCATAGAGAGAAGAAGATACGTAGTCACAATATTTATAGAAAGTCAAGGCCATGGGGCCCTGCAGCTGTGTGGAGAAGAAGGAGGAGGTATTGCCTGTTCTGGGCAGTAATTGATTGGATGTGTGGTGCACATGTGGGAGAGGGAGAAGGTCTTGAACTTTCTTTTGAGTGTCGAAAACCCAGAAGCTCTCAGATTCCAATATGACATCTCTAATAAAAGTTAGCTTTGAGGAAATTCAATCTTAGGAGTTTGATTTCGTTGGGGGTGTTACTTGGAACCCTAACACCTGTATTTTCTCACCTGTCAGAGGCTAGGGAGTCTGGTTGATTTTAAAACTTAAAACTTATGGAATGAATTGTTATTAAAAGGTTATTAAGGTTTGATTGGAAATCCAGTTATCAGTTATGCTGGTTATTGCCAACCTAATAGGAACACTGTTTTGTGTTCTCTTCAATAAAAGAAAATATGTCCTTGTTAATTTGATAGGTAGCAAAGCAGTGGGAGGAAGAGCAGGCTTTAATTTCTCTAGTATTAATTAACATTTTATAGCACTATGCACACAAACATCAATGTGCACACACTGTAATATGGTACATAACTAAGCCACCTTGGAAAGTAACTTTCCAGTTCTGTCCTTTGTCTACTTTCCTAAGCTGATCTTTGGTTTATCTAGTCAGATTGTTCACCTGGATCCAATGCCTAAATCAGCTTCACCCTTGGGCCTGGTAGCAAGTTGCAAATTTCCAGATACTTATCCCTTGGCTAGATGAGGTTTTTTTTTTATCACTGACAAGGAAGAAAGCTTGCCCACTGCAGAACCAAGAAAAGAAAGTTATATAAATTCCCCAAATTTCAAACTTTTGAATTCTTCCTGCTCTTGAAACATGGTTAAATATCCCTTTTCAGCCTTGGGAATGACTGGTTCCTTCTATCTAGTCTCACCCCTTCCAACTTTGCCAAGATTGCTTATCTAAGTCAAATCCTCTTTCTGAGATTTCTGGATTCCTTGCTTGAAAAGCAAGATCTATTTCTAATTTTATTTCTTTTTTATCATCTCACCTTGACTATTCTGCAGTTCACACTGTTGTCTATAGTTCACCTCCTCAATCTGCACAGGCAAAACAACTAAATTAAAATATTCAGCACGATCCAAAATAATGCCAGTTTTGATGCAAGTTAAGCTAGCATTCTGGAAGCATTCATTGTTGGGAAAGAAAAGGCAAACTACAAAAAGTGAGCACAGGCATTTGATTAATCTGGCTGCATGTACTATTTCTTTGTAAGTAAATGAGGCTCAGAATTGTGTACCAATAACTACAAAAATTTTGTATTGTTTTTCTTAAAAGTTGTCCAACTTTCCAGTGGCTTTCTATATCACTTAACATTCTACCCTACATAATTTCTATATCTATCAATAAAGCGAGATATTCTTTCTAAATGAACATTTCATGATTTTATATTGGCTTGAAAGTTTCCAGATTAGCTTGGAGAAATACAATACAATGTGTTCATTTTTCAGGACAAGCAACTGAGAGAGCTTTCTTAATAAAAGATTTGGCTGGGCTCATTTTCTTTTCTATCAGACCAAATTGAGAAAAACAAACCTCAAGACTATTTCTCCAACTGGAGCTTAATTTTAAACAATAATGAGTAAATAGCTTTCATTTGATCTAGACAAGGCTACAGTGCCAGAGGCCTATAGCTCTACACAGATATTGGCAGAGACCTTTGTTTGACTTATTGACTGCAAGGAAAAGACCCCTCATAGCATTTACAAAGGCTGCTAGAGCAGATTAAGTTTAGATCAATGATGTACTTGATTATGTAGTTTCATTCTGCTTGTCCCTTTTCAGGTTTTCTCACTGCTAACCAGAAAATTAAGATAATTTACAATGTGTCAACTGCACTCCTTACACACTCTTGAATTTCAACTCTGAGTATCATTTATTGAACTGTTACCTCTCTCCTCTTTAAACTATCCCCTGCCCTATAATTCGACACAGAGAGATGCCTAGATACAAGAACTCAGAAGTTTTCACTGACACCATCCCACATATTCTATAAGAATTCTTAATGAGGAGACAAAAAAATCATCTTCTCATGCTTCTTATTAGCTCCAGGAATGATAGAATCTAGCAACAACTGGCATTCAGCTAGTCCCCCAGTTTTTTTCTGGGTACAATTCAAAATGCTGGTTATCACCTTTAAAATGCTACATGACATGGGACCTGGTTATTTGCAGAATCACCTCTCCATAAGAATATCTCTCCATCCCACCAATAGGATTAAGCAGGCACTTTCTTTCCCTGAAATCCTGACACCCAGTGGCACTTCAGAAACATACCTTTTGTGTGGACACCCTTCCCCAGCAATTTGGCAGACCTTTCAGTTTTCTGGAAGGCCATTAAGATCTGCTTTTTTAAAATCAAGGGATAGGATTGCCTAGATTGACAGATAGTATTGAATGAAAGCAAGTGGAGCCCACTGTGGGGAATCCTAAAATGACAGTTAAGGTGCAAGTACATTGTTTTATCATTTTTATGACTGTTTGATAGTCATTGGTTTTACTGTTGTTATGAGCTTCCCAGAATTGCTTAAGAGGGACAGCCATATAAAATTCTCAAACAAACAAATAAATATGTTTGAGAATGCTGCAGATCATGGAGATTTAAAACTCATTAAATTCATTAATATAACAAAGTTACAACCCCAAGACCCCAAGTTACAACTCTGTATATGTTACAGAGCAGGCCTTGTGTGATTACCAACACTTTTTAAAAAGTTAACAAATGCAGTACCAAAAACAGCACCACTAAGAAGGATCCATTGTTTTTCACAACTGTGCCTCAAAAGAAATTCTGCCAAGTACTTCCTGCCCTCACCTCCACTTCCATTGCTGCCATCACAATGCCCCACTAGCCACTAAACAGCTGATTGATACTGCAGCTATTCTCTTATGGCCTGTAATTATTTTTAATGATTCTATCAATGTGGCCCTTTCCCCTCCATCAGTTGTGCAGGCTTATTATATAGAGTAATCATGGAATGTAAAAAGGAAAATGGTTTAATAATTAAGGCTACTGTGGCTAAATTCATTCACTTTCATATGAGAATATGAAACAGACAAACAAAGGCAGAAATATTCAAGGGCCATCAGTTTACTAGTATAAGTATGTAAGTGGCATACAGAACAACTAAAATCTGTTCCTCAAAATGACAGGCTTAATGGTTCAAAGTAATTCTGGAAATCTACACTGAAAATTGGTTTTAAAGAATATGTCACAGCCTCCATCCATCATTTGATGCGATTTTTTAAAGAAAAACTTTCATCTGCAGATGTGATTTTTTTTTCTGAATAAGGCATAGACCATGCAGTGTCCAACTGGCTTTCCATACTAAGACTTAGATTTTTTTTTTTTAAAAAAAGAACAATCAGAAGGCAGTAATCCAACATGCATTTTAGATGTCACTATTTGCTGAAAATTTCACTCTTTATCACACATAACTAACATATGACTTCACATACTTCATATCAATAACTATAATGGGGCAAATGAGAGTTAATAAGTTAATAATACGATTAATATCCTTTCTCCAAAGTAGGAATTATTTATGTTTTAGTGACAGGTAGAACTAAACTATTACTTGATTTAACTTATTTGGCAAAGGTCAATTTGATTTGCACATAGTGCTAATCCTCATATATAACTAGATTTCTATTTGTTAATGCATGACTCATGGTGATCTTGATTACCTAACAGAAACCCCATTTGATTTTCTTTTGGATTACTAATAAAATACTGCTAGAAAAATTATTTGAAGCCAAGCTCTCTTCTCTCTCCTTTGCTTTTAAAGTTTCAATCTGCAGTAAAGTTTGGAGCTCTATAAAAAACATTGAAAGACATGATGTACAGTTCTACATACAGTATTTGAGCAACTCTACAAATGAACATATTTTATTGCCTTGTGACCAACAGGGCATTGTTACCTTCATTAATCTTCTATTATGGATGGCACATCTGTTGCTTTTGTAGATTTACAAAAGAAACTTCAGTTCTGTATTGGGAAATTTCCAATACAGGCTCTTGTTTCTGCTATGAACTCACTAATAGCCTTATGCAAGCTATTTTCAGTGTTGGAATAATGGGATTCCCAGCCATTACAATTTCAAAACAAGGGGTTTGTGTATTTGTGAGGACCTTGTATCTGCAATTGAGTGTTCCACCTTCTCCATACAGATGCTGCTAGTGAGAGAAAAATGGTATTTTATTTATTTATTTATTTTATCAAACTTTTATACTGCCCTTCTCCTTTCGGACTCAGGGCGGTGAACAGCCAGAATAAAACAGTTGTACATAAAAGTTAAAATAGTTTTAAAATAGATTATATAAAGTTTGGCCCATTAATTTAAAATATTCCAATTTAAGATCAATATCAATTTAAAACCAAGATAAAATCAGGCCAGCCCGGCTAACTGAAAAAGGTGAGTTTTCAGGGCCCGACGAAAAGTCCAGAGGTCTGGGATCACTTGTATCTCTGGGGGTAGATGGTTCCAGAGGGTGGGTGCCACCACAGAGAAGGTTCTCCCCCTGGGGGTCGCCAGCCGGCATTGTCTGGCTGACGGCACCCTGTGGAGGCCCTCTCTGTGGGAGCAAACTGGCCGGTGGGAGGCAATTGGTGGCAGAAGGCGGTCCCATAAATATCCCGGCCCTAGGCCATGGAGCGCTTTAAAGGTGATAACCAACACCTTGAAGCGCACCCGGAAGTCCACTGGAAGCCAATGCAGCTCGCAGAGGAGAGGAGTCACATGGGAGCGCCCTGTCACTCCTATAATTCCCCCACGCAGCCGCATTCTGCACCAGTTGGAGCCTCCGGGTGCACCCCAAGGGGAGCCCCATGTAGAGAGCATTACAATAGTCCAGACGAGTAGTGACGAGAGCCTGAGTGACCATGCGTAAGGAGTCCCGATCTAGAAAGGGACGCGACTGGCGTATCAGGTGAACCTGATAAAAAGCCCCCCTGGCCACGGCCATCATATGCTCTTCTAAAGGCAGCTGTAAGTCCAGGAGGACGCCCAAGTTGCGAGTCCTTTCCATGGGGGCCAGTGATTCGCCCCCAATAACCAGGGATGGCGCCAGCTGGCTATACCGGGACGCCAGCAACCATAGCCACTTGGTCTTGGAAGGGTTGAGTCAAAGCCTGTTTCTCCCCATCCAGACCCGCACAGCCTCCAGGCACTGGGATATTACTTCCACAGCATCATTGGGATGATCTGGGGTGGAGATGTACAGCTGAGTATCATCAGCGTACTGATGGAACTCCACCCCAAAACCACGGATGATCTCACCCAGCGGCTTTACATAAATGTTGAGTAGGAGTGGTGAGAGGACCAATCCTTGTGGCACCCCGCAAACAAGGCACCTCGGGGTCGACCGCTGCCCCCCTGTCAACACAGATTGCAACCGGTCGGAGAGATAGGAGGAGAACCACCGCAAAACAGTGCCCCCCACTCCCAGTCCCTCCAACCGGTGCAACATGATACCATGGTCGATGGTATCAAAAGCCGCTGAGAGATCTAACAGGACCAGGATAGATGAATAACCCCTACCCCGAGCCCTCCAGAGATCATCCACCAATGCGACCAATGCCGTTTCCATGCTGTACCCAGGTCTAAAACCGGACTGGAGTGGATCTAAATAGACAGCTTCATCCAGGTACTGGGGAAGCTGCCGCGCCACCACACTCTCAACAACCTTCGCAATAAAATGAAGGTTGGAGACTGGACGATAGTTAGCCAAAACAGCCGGATCCAGACAGGGCTTCTTGAGGAGGGGCCTCACCACCACCTCTTTCAAGGCGGCCAGTACAACACCATTGCTCAAGGAAGCGTTGATAATCCTCTGGAGCCAGCCTCATGTAACCTCCCAGGAAGCCAGCACCAACCAGGAGAGACATGGGTCCAATAAACATGTGGTTATGTTCAGCCATCCCAAGATCCTGTCCATGTCCTCGGGAGCCACAGGATCGAACTCCTCCCAGATAACACTCTCAAGACCTGCCTCCGTCATCCCATCTGAACTAACCCAGTCAGCGGCCAAGTCTTCCCGAATCTGAGTGATCTTATCATACAGATACTGTACAAAGTCCTCAGCTCGGCCCTGCAAGGGGTCATCCCGCGCTCCCAGATGAAGGAGGGAGCGGGTCACCCTAAACAGGGCGGCTGGGCGATTCTCTGATGATGCGATAAGAGCGGCAAAATAGTTAGATTTTGCCGTTTTTATCGCTACTAGGTAGGTCTTAATATGAGACCTTACTAGTGTCAGGTCAGATTCAGATCGGCTGGCCCTCCAACTGCTCTTTAGGTGTCTTTTCCAGCGCTTCATCTCTCTCAGCTCCTCGGTAAACCAAGGAGCTAAGTGAGTTCGGTGCCGGGTCAGAGGCCACAAAGGCACGACACGGTCCAAAGCCCCGGCGGCCACACTATCCCAGGCAGCCACTAGGTCTTCAGCCGAGTCATGAGCCAGAGTCTCAGGAAATGGCCCAAGCTCCATCTGGAATCTATCAGGATCCATCAGGCGCCTGGGGCAGAACCACCTGGTTGGTTCTGCCTCCCTGCGGCGGGGTGTAGTGGTTAGAAAGTCTAGTCGAAGGAGCAAGTGGTTAGACCATGACAAGGGTTCGATGACTATATCCCCTGTATTGAGGCCACTCAACCACTGACCAGAGACAAAAACTAAGTCCAGAGTGTGCCCACCTGTGTGAATGGGGCCATGAATTAACTGAGTCAGGTCCATGGCCATCATGGAAGCCATGAACTCCCGAGCCACCTCAGATGTTTCGCCGATGGATGGCAGCTTGAAATCCCCCATGACCAGAAGCCTGGGGGTATCCACCGCCACCTCGGCTATGATTTGAGCAGCTCGGGCAGGGCCGTTGCCACGTGGCAGGGAGCCAGGTACGTGATCAACAAGCCCATCTGCACCCCACGACCCCACTTCACACAGATGGACTCACATCCAGCTATCTGTGGTACAGTGGTCTCCCTCAGATCCAGACTTTCCCTTATAATAACCACCACTCCCCCACCCCTGCCCTGAGCTCTCGGCTGATGGAATGCGTGGAAGTCTGGTGAGGAGGAGGAGAACTCCACCCTCTTGGCCCAACCAGGTCTCCATGATACCTGCCAGGTCCGCTCCCCCCTCCTGAATGAGATCGTGGATGAGGGGGGCTTTATTTACAATGGACCTGGCAATACACAACATCAGCCGGAAGCTCTGGCCCTGAGACTCTGAACAACCTGGGGAACAGGTAAAGCCTTGGGAACCGGAGTGCGCAATCGCTCTAAGATAGCGAGTGTGCACTCCCCGAACATAATATGGCCCCCTACTTCCGCCGTATCTGCCCCTCCCACTCATTGTAATGGAGCTCAGTGTATGGTTCCATATTCTTTAATTTGGTCCTGACATTCCATTATTACACTTTCCCCTCTTGTGCACAGTCTGATGGATTGTGCAGTCAACATGTGGAATTATCTTTTTATTACTGCTCTGTTACCAAGATACTGCATGTATTCAACCAAACAATCAACAGTACCATTGCAATAATCATTGCATTTATGCTTAGATGATCTCCTGCTATCTCCCTCTGCACAAATCAGCACTAATAATATCAGCTGAGATAACAATATGAAAACTGGATAGTTTTTACCTCCCTTGGTTGACAGATGCATTATTTATGAGTGTTTCTCCAATGTATTCTCTAGTCTTAAAAGTAGTTTTAGAAACATCTATCAAATGCATTATTCTATTTTTATTATTCCTCACCAGGAAAGATAGTCCTTGTGAACATTTTTCACCTTGTAAAATCAACTTATTTTAATTCACAGATTTCTTATATATATTTAAACTTACAGCAAAAGCAAACAACATTACAAAACACAAGGATAAATAATTTTCCCTAATATGCTAATCCCACTGTCGAAATTTGCAGAAGTGGCTTATTAATACATGGAGTTTATAGATCTCTTGCAGATATAGGAGTCCTCTGCAGGAAGTCTAAAATAGCATTTCTGTATATGCTGATTGTGCATATTGTGAGCAAGTTGTATTACATGCAAGTTGAAATCTACATAATTGATAAAATATTCAGGCTATATTCCAGACTGTACACAGCTATTTTCTTTGCTAGAATAGACCTAAATTTGTTGCTTTTCTGTGTGACTCTTATGGAAAATATATGACTATTTCTGTGCAGCTCCAGTTTTCAGTGGGCCTGGTGGAGGAAATCTTTCTATACGGAGGGAAGGGAGCAATCAGGTAGACTGTGCTAGAAATAAATAAGGCTTACTTTGAGGATTATTTTTTAAATGGAAAAATAGTCAACAGAAATCTGTAATAGTAGTAAGGGTGATGATAATGGGCACATTTTTATATATTATTAAGGGAGAGAGTGAATGAATTTCCCCCTTACCATCAATAGTCAGGTTTTACCCTTCTATGCAGTCAAGCATTTCCACTCAAGCTAGTTCAGTAGGCATCAGACAGTGAAACTAGATTGATTAGCTACATAATTCAAAGCCGATGAAGCACAAGGAGTTCAAAAATAACCTACACAATGCTAAGAAATTGAGATGTGGGTGTAGTTATATAATGGGCATTATAGGTATTTTTCCGGCTAGAAATTCTGGGAACTTTTATTTGCAAGATGGTTTCATATTCAGGAGAAATGGGGAATTTCTTAGTCTCTAAGAAAGCTTTATTATTCCTTGTCATTCCACATGAATATATCAGATTTATTTACTGTGTCCAGTATGTTTTTGCACATTGATATTTGTCTTCCTTTTTTGTAAATAAAATGATTACAAAAATGAACCAAAGCTTATTAATATTCTAAACACAAAACAGCTTGTATCTTCTTTTTATAGATTTTGTTCATTTATAAAAAAATAATTTGAGTAAAGCTTTGACTACACTTTCACACATGGTTAAAGAGCAGTGGTGGGTTTCAAATTTTTTTAATACCGGTTCTGTGGGTGTGGCTTGGTGGGTATGGCGTGGGTGTGGCAGGGGAAGGATACTGTAAAATCCCCATTCCCTCCTCACTCCAGGGGAAGGTTACTGCAAAATCCCCATTTCCTCTCGATCAGCTGGGACTCAGGAAGCAGAGAATAGATGGGGGCGGGGCCAGTCAGAGATGGATTTGCTGGTTCTCCAAACTACTCAAAATTTCTGCTACTAGTTCTCCAGAACTGATCAGAACCTGCTGAAACCCACCTCTGGTAAAATGTAGCTCAAATGAATAATTAGTAAAATACATACATCAAACATCTAGAAGAGAAATTACTCGATTGGTATTAAACTAACCAGGAGGAAGAACAAACAGGCTTCAGGGCAGGATGTCCTCCCTTGGCTATTATGCTACAATACTCAGCTGAGAAAGATACTGTCAAGTCCTACCATTCATTATTAACTATATTCATCTTATAATGATCTGCATTTGACTCAATTTCAACTAAAAAGCTGTGGAATAAACCTAAAAACCCCTCTACTGACAATCTATTATTACTTCTCCTTAGACACTGTGAAGGTTCACAGCCAAAAGTGTTTTAGGTCACCTCACAAAAGAAACTAGAGGGCAGTACACAGGGCGATATATACTATATTGATCCCTCCACTTTTCAACTATAAATTAATTGATTCTATACCTCAGCAGGCTTGCTCACCACCAATCAGTCAACAAGGCTTTCAAACAGACATCTGTCAGTGTTACGCTATGATCATGACATAACATTATTGACCTTGATACCAGTGGGTAGGAGAAGAGCTTTATGTTCTTGTGTTTCTACTGTAAAGAAAAGATCTTGGAGATCCAAACTACCATAAGAACAAGATCCTTAAATTCTACAAATGATCTAACACTTGAGATATGAGTGTCTATGAAACTGAACACATAAACATTTTACTATAGCTAGATATGGTTTTCCAGACAACACAGAAATTGAATCTCCACTTGGATTATATATTTTACAGAAAGTCTAAATCATTTTACTTGATTTCAAAATGTATTTCAAGTGTTAATAAAATGGTCAAATTCATTTATCAAATGCTTCCGATTACTACACAGATACTATTTATTTTACATGGCCATTCATCCCGTGAGTGTGACTCTGGGCAGATGTCATGTTAAAAAAAAATTAATTAAAAATTAATTAAGAAATGATAAAAACCTACAGTGATCCCTGAGGGTAAACCCAGCAAAACAAACAAACCTCTCAAAAATTTGCCAAGGAAACTTTAATTTCAAATAAAAATTGGGAAAATACATAGGGGATGAGTTCTTTTCAAATTTGAACTGATTTTAAAGCACTTTAACCATTAAACATTGGTTAATCTAAATTTATCTTTAACTTTCTTTAACATCCATAATCTAATATCTATCCATAGCAAGTAGAGAATCTGAAGCTCCCTTAGGGAACTGCGGCTCAAAGATTCTCTGAGGGAAACCATGCTTGTGAAATGTGTGTATATAAAACTAATATAGAGGTGATCTGTAAAATTGACAACCTACTGATTTTCCAGTCAATTGAAATGATGTTAAGTAACTATGCTCTACAGATCCCAGGTAGAAACATAACTATTATAGATATGAACTGGCATATCAATATTCTATGTCCTCTTAATTCTCGTACCTGTCTGGGAATCTGCTTCAGGATGGTGATCTCCTTGCCCCTGTACACCAGCGCCCCCAGTCTTTGTTTTCTCAATATCTCATCTCTCAGTTCCCTTCTCACAAATTTAATATGAATCTCTCTTGGTAGATTATGTAAAATTGCAAATTGTGAGTTTACTCTGTACACCAAGTCCACATCCCTTCCAATAGACTCCAAATCTCTTTCTAAAAATTCACCCAACATTTTAACCATCACTTCTCTCAAATTTTCCTGGTCAAGTTGTTCCACGTTTTGGAACCTGAGAAAATAAGACATCTTATCCAATTGTAAGGTTAACATTGCATTTCCTCTCCCATCCTCCACCTTCTGGAGTGCCCGTACCTCCCCCTCCAGACCCCCCATCTTCTTCTTGTTTTGCTCTGCCAGCTGTTGAACATCATTTAAATCTTTTTTCATAAGTGTCATTTCAGATTTAATTTCAGATAATCCTTTTTGGACGTCATCTAACTTGTCCAACTTTTGGTCCAATATTGCCAGTCTTTCCAAAATTTTCGCCATGTCAGTTGCTGCTGATTTGTGGCCCTTAGCCATCTTAGATCAGTAGAAGATGAGAAATCAAAGGGCAAACCTCCAGAGAAGAAAGAGGGATTCGCAATCTAAGTAATTTTTCAACTGTCCACCAGTGGGCGCTCACAGGAGCAACGAGTCCGAAGTATAGAGTAGGTCAAACAGGAAGCCAGAGGAGAATGTTGTCTTCAATCATAAATAAAGAAGCAGGAAGTCAGATCGCCGCCATTGTCTGCCGGGGGGAGGGGCCACCAGACCTCTCCAAGAAGCTCTGCCACAGCCATCCTCCAGGGAAAAGTCAGAAAGGTAAGGGGTTTCACCCCATCTCCTTCCCCCTAGTTCTCTGCCACGGCACCTTTCCAGCTACAAGGGGGGGGGAACTCCAACCCCCCCCTCTCGCCTCCAGGATGCCTGCTCCACTCTGCAATCAGTCAGTACAGTCCGTTGTGCTTTCTTAGGTAGCACCGGTCCCCTTAGGCGCTGTGGCGCCTCGGCGGCCTCGAAAAAAAGCCGCCGATCGCCTCCCACCCCCTCTGGAGCCTCGGGCGCGCCAGCATCGGCCTCCCGGCCCCTGGAAGTGAGGCAGGGGACCCCTGGCGAGCCGCCCTCAAACGGCAAACGCCCCAATAATGGGGCGCTTGGCCCAAAGGGCCTCCAGATGGGGGGGATCAGACTCTGGGGCCAGAGCTAGCCCGATCAAAGTCTGTCGCCAGCGGAACCGGAAGCGGAAGTATTTTGTATAACACTCCTTTTTTTTTTGTTTATATAATTTTTATATAACCTGGTTGTTTGTTTTGATTTAAGATAATAATGTCTGTTGTGTGAGAAATTTAAAAAAAAGAAAATAATAATTGAAATATCTTTTCATAAAGATATTGAAAATTCAACATATTGTAAACTATAATATTGTATATTCTTAACCAATAAAAACTTTTTATTAAAAAAAAAAAATATTCTATGTCCTCATTTATTCTTTAATGATATAGCTAAAGATTTGATTGTTTCCAAACATAGCATATACAATCACATAATAGCATACAAATATTAATTATGAAAATAAATATCATTTGTTTCTTCACATGCCTATTCATTACCTAACTATATTATGGAAGTTATTTGCTATTGCCTTCTTTCAAAATATTTTTTTCTAATTCCAAGATTTCTAATATTTGAATTGGAAGACTGCTTTTCAGAATATATACTTTTCTTGGGAGAGTTCCTTGGGAGTTGGGTGGCATAGAAATCTGATAAATTAAATTAAATTAAATTAAATTTTCTTAATTTTGCAATATAGTTCTCACCTGAAAAAAGTGTAAAGGTATATTTTCACATGTTTGTTTTAAACGTTTCAAGCTGTTATGTTATGTTGCTATGTTATGTTGTTATGTCATCATCTCCATTTCAAACCAATTTTCTTCTCTATTTTTGTGTGTTTTAATGGTGAGGGTGGGTATGGGACCTCCCGGTAACAAATCCCTTTTTTAAGCTGAAGAAACATGAGTCAAAACCATGTTATTCTGCCACTTAATTTTGGAAATGTAAATTCTGTGGTATAGGAGAATGCATATGAGCATCCTTTCATTCATATTTATATTAAATCCTGTTCTATAATACCATAAAATATAAGTTAATAGAGTAAAAGCTTCATCCTTAACTCTACTGCCTCAGATACTAATTTGGCAATATTGAATGCACTGACTTTTTATATAACTTTATTTAGAAATGAAAAACTTCTCTATTCTTGAATTTTTATCTATAGCTTTTAACAGCCCAGTAGCCATCTAGTTGCTTTGATCAATGAGGAACATAGATGCCATGATTAATGGCAGTGAACCATTGTAAATCAGATGCACCCATCATTATTTGTCCTCTAGAAATAAGGTCAGAAATCTTGCCCACCATTATTGATTTTTCTGGTCAAGATATAGCAGTATGGAAAATGCAGGGTGTGTTTCAGAAAGCATTCTCATTTGAAGCATTTTTAGACATTAGCTTAGCTAAAGCTCCCGATGAACACTTGGAATCCTCTGTATTTCTAAGGTTTGCTGGAACAGAATATAAAATTAGTTTTCTGAAAGCACAGTGTCTGAAAAATGACCACTGAAGCAACTTTGCAAAGTTAGTAATGTCTACTCAATCCATCTCTTCATACTCAAAATTATATTTGAGTACATTAATTCAAAATCATATCAGACATTCAACATCAATTGACAGTGATAATAATTGTGAATGGGATAAAGCCATATTACTATCAAACTTTCACTTAAGAATATTTCTCCACAACTTTATACTTCAGATATCTCAAGGGAAAAATGACTCAGAATGTCTTGCTAGAGGAAAACAAAATATCACTTTCTGAAGCTGAATCTTCCTCCGTCTACCTACTGGCAATGTTGAATAATTCCAAGAAGTTTAAGATATTGTTGTTCTATTATTAGCAGTAATGTTCCTTTGGGAACATGCTATTCTCAGCAATAATTGTCCTTAGCTTTGCCCATCTGTTTGACAGTCAATTATCCACTGATCATTCTTCAATACAGCTCCATTGCTGAAATTTCTAACCCATCAACAAGCAGGTAGATTTAACAGCATTATACAAGACATTTCTTCTCTGCTTAGAAAGTACAGATAGGGTCAAAAAATAAATCAAGGAAATTGCATGAAACATTAGCAAATGTTATTTGCAGAACAACAGAGTTGGGAAGGACCTTGGAGGTCTTCTAATTCAATCTCTTGCTCAAGCAGGATGCCTATACCATTTCAGAAAAATTGTTGTCCAATCTCTTCTTAAAAGCCTCAAGTCATGAAGCATCCACAACTTCTGAAGGCCACTGGTTAATTCCATATCAGGAAATGTCTCCACAGTTCCATGTTGCTTCTCTCCTTGATTAGTTTCTATCCATTGCTTCTTGCCTTGCCTTCTAGTGCTTCGGAAAATAGGTTGATCCCTTCTTCTTTGTGGCAGCCCTTTAAATATTGGAACACTGTTATCATGTCACCCCTACTCCTTCTTTTCATTAGACTAGACATACCCAATTCCTGCAAACGCTCTTCATATGTTTTAGCCTCCAGCCCCCTAATCATCTTTGTTGCTCTTCTCTGCAACTCTTTCCAGACAGACTGTCAACATCTTTTTATATTATGGTGACCAAAACTGGATGCAGTGCTTAAAGTGCGGCCTTACCAAGGCATTATAAAGAGGTACCAACACTTCATGTGATCTTGATTCTATCCCTCTATTGATGCAGCCTAAGATTGTATTGCTTTTTTAACAGCTTCAAAACACTATAGGCTGATGTTTAATTGATTGTCCACTAGGACTCCATGATCATTCTGCCCAGATTTGCCCTCAGTGAGAAGAGTGACTACATATATTTGACAAATAAATAAAGTTGCCTATATACTTTTCACAATGAATCATGCCATTGATTTATTATCCAGGTTTTCTAAGCAATATAAACAGTTTCAGTTTCTATCATTGGCTATTAGATTAATTATCACAAAATTCTTGAAAACTAAATACATTTTCACTGAATCAGTGATATTGCAAAATGTCAGAAATTGTTTTGCTGAAAAAAAATAAGATACCAAAAGGCTGAAAAACCTACAGTGAAGGATATATTATACTCTAGTCACTGTTTCCCCTTCATGGATCACTGCCTTGTTGTGGCAAAGGGGCTTGTGTAGCTCAATGAAGCTATAAGCTATGCCATGCAGCCACCCAAGATGGACAGATCATAGCAGAGAGCTCTGATAAAACATGATCCACTGGAGGAGGAAATGGCAACCCACTCCAGTATCTTTGCCATGAAAACCCCATGGACAAAAGGCATAAAGATATGACACTGGAAGATGAGCCCCTCAGGTCAGAAAGCGTCCAATATGCTCCTGGATAATTTTTGTTTTAACTACAATTTTTATAGGGTTTTATCTTGTTTTCTTCTTTCCATTTAAAAGCAAAAATGTTCATTTTATTTATTTTTTTTATAATTTCTCAGCCCTTAATAAATGAGTTTTAAGATAATTTTTTCAATAATTCACTTTTGTTGGCTTTGCAATACTAAGGAAAGTTAAGAAGCATTTCAGATCCTCCTTTATGTCCTGGTGATGAAAGAAAAGTTAAATAAAACAAAGAAAAGCAAACAGTCTAATCCCCAGAATTGTCATAGCTCCTTGAGTAGCAAAAGTCTCTGCCCACAATTCAGGCAGAAGAAAAAGAGGAGAAATTGCTGATGCTTTCCCCCCATTTCTTCAGTACACTATGTGCATTTGCCCACATGTCTGCATAAAAGGAATTCAAAAAAACAATTGTCATGGGAAAGTCCTTGCGGCAGTGAAGGAAAAATTCCTCCAGTTTCTAACAGAAAGCTTTCCAGCTAAGCACTTTTGACAATAACAAATTTCAGATTCATGAGAAAGCAATGGCTTGAGCCCAGAAGCAGGGCAGATGAAGTTACCTCATCAAGAGTAGTTGCCTCATCAGATATTGTGAAACTAACTAGAAACTGATTAGAAGGATTATAGTAGTAGTAGATTCTAAGATTCATCATTTTTAAAAAAAAATCTAGCACAGTTATGTTGTAGTAAATGCTAAGCAAGGATTTGCTTGCTCTTAGGAGCTTAGAATCAATCACAAATAAAAATAGGCTGAAAAGTCTGAGCACTGCAAGTTTATGTCAAGTCTTCTTTCAATTTTAGATAAAGTGAAATGGAGGAAGAAACATGCTGAGTTGGTCCCCAAAACAGTCAATGATGGCCATGAGCAAACACGAAAACCTTACTCTGTGAGATTTTAGTTTAGATTAGACTTTTTAAGAAAAAGATTTATGAATATTACAATGCCTTTAAATATCATGTTGATTGCCTTAAATATTATTCACGATTTATAGCTGCTATTGTTGCATTTGTTTACGTGTTTTAGAATTTTTTTCATTGTAAGGTCACTATAACGAGCAATATTACAGAAGTAATATTGCTATGTTATTAAATTCATTCAGAATCAAGCAAAATGAAGAGCTTCTTTCAAAGGTTTCTATGCAAGATGCTTTGAAACACTTTTGTTTTGAAAGAATGGCCTATACATTGGACTAGTCTTTTTTCATCTGTGAAGTTTGTCAAGAGGCTGCCCTTGTGACTTTCAGAGATGTATAGACTTTTTTTTTATCTTTCAAGTAGGAAAGTGATACTGCTACATTAAAATTAACTCAGACAATTTGCTTTACTCCATAAAAATGACTGTTGACAGTACAGTTCCACTTTTTCTATTGATTTCCTTCTCAAATGTTGGGGGCTGCCCTGCACTTTTGTCAATATCAGACTGAATGAAAAAGAATAAGCTACTCTTAAATATCTATTCCATTTTAGAAATTGTCTTAGTTAATTTTTTCTACCATTGTGCTCAGAAAAGAAAAAAGATGTTTTCCAAATGGCTTTCAACATGTTACCAACAAATCAAAAGGAAGTTCATTAAATGTCAGCTAGTCTTGCTATTAAAGCAATACTTATATACCTCAGAATCATAGACATATCCTTTGTTAGAGAAACGTTTCACCTCTGTTAATTTGTTTAAATGTCCACTTTAAATTATTCAGACTAGGATTTTTTTTTCCTCTGCAGGAAAAATGGGAGATGTCTAAGTCATAAACGATCACAAGGAAAGCTTCCAATTCAGAAATGGGTGCAATTGGCATACAATACAACACAAATACAATAAGATGGATTTGTGTAAAGGTTCTCATTTGAGCAGGAGTGAGAAATACTCCAAATTCTGCATCAGTTTTGCATCTGGAGGAATTAATCCACAACTAATGTTGGAATTCTTCAAGATCTGAGGGCCTCTAAACCCTACAAGAGGAACACGGTGGCTCAGTGGCTAAGACACTGAGTTTGTTGATCGACAGGTCGGCAGTTCAATGGTTCGAATCCCTAATGCCGTGTAACAGGATGAGCTCACGTTACTTGTCCCAGCTTCTGCCAACCTAGCAGTTCGAAAGCACGTAAAAAATGCAAGTAGAAAAATAGGGACCACCTTTGGTGGGAAGGTAACAGCGTTCCATGTGCCTGTGGCATTTGGTCATGCTGGCCACATGACCACAGAGACGCCTTCAGACAGCGCGAGCTCTTCTGCTTTGAAATGGAGATGAGCACTGCCCCCTAGAGTCAGGAATGACTAACACATACGTGCGAGGGGAACCTTTACCTTTACTTAAACCCCACAAGAGCTTTGTCTTGCTGATATTGAGTCAGAACCTTTTCTTACTTCTTCAGGTCCCCACAGCCTCCAGATATTAAAGAAGAATCTTCACAGCATCACATGCCATCACTTGGCCAGAAATACATAACAGGATGTTGTCAGAATACTTCAGGATTCACAGGTTGTTCAGCATAACTTCATGGTTCACAAAGCTGTCTATACAGTTTTATGTATGTGAACATTATGAAATTGCCTTAGACAGGATTCTCTAACCTGGGTTATTTGTGCCTGTATCATCTGCTAGGTATTCTTAATGGTCTCAGCCAGAGATATATTTCCTGTTGTACTATTTGTTATTTCCTAAGAAGCAGGTAATGAAATACATAATCTTCTGAATGTAATTATGTGCTCAACAATTGAATTGTAACACTTCCTTCTAAATAGCATATTCCAAAATGCTCAAAAGACCCTAAAATTATAAAAGTTAACAGCACAAAATGGTTGAAACATGTTATTAAAATAAATTATTTACATAACTATCCATAACAAAATAATATCTCTGTGCTTTCCTTAAGTATGGGAGACCCTAATGCATTAAGATGAGACTATTAAGTACCAAGGACAGCGGCTTTTGCCTTCTGTATTTAAAAAAAATCTTCTCCAAAAGGTTTTACAATTGCAGTTTTTAAAAAGGTTGGAAAGCTACCTAGTTTCAAATGGATTTTGATTAGAGCTATATTTGCATATTGATAACACCACATCTCCAGACTTCTGGTAACTTCTCCCAACAACATCATATATCATTCCCTACAAAGTTAGAGTGCCCCTACCCTGCTGGCCTTTTGGAAGTGTCTTAAAACTTGCTTTTGATATCTGGTTTCATGAAAATGTGGAGTCCATTGAATGGTTCCAGTGTGCTGAAATTTAGAATGCCCTCTCCCATGCCTTTTAATTTTTTAACTGTTTGAATTGAATTTTTAATGCCCTTGTTAATTTTTTTGAATATTTGTTTTTTGTTTTTTTTTTACTGTGTATTCTACCCAGAGTTACAGTGTGAGATGGGCAGCTATAAAACAATCTTGAGATCACATCAAAGTGGTTTGATTGATTCCATTGCCATCCTTATGCTGCTGATTCTGTACCTTTCTCTAGGGTTGGTTAATTTCCTGGTGTTCTCCCCACACCAAAACAAACATTCTCCTAGACTAGACTAACACATTTTGGATGATTAGGCTAACCACCTGTTCGGTTCTTTATGACTTGGAGTTCCAGGAAAAAGAATTCTTTTTCACATACTCAGCCAGACACAAATCGTATGTCTCCTTCCCAAACATCTTACCAAGAAAGTTGCAGCAAGTAGAACAAGAATGAAGGAAGCATCATTTTAGATCACCTTTCTGCCATCAATGATCATGTTTGAATGGTAAGTTACATCAGAGAAGTAATAGTAGCTCCTGAAAATAGTAGGGGTTTTGCACCCAAGATGATTAGCATTATAATAGTCTTTCCAGGCATTCCTTTAAAGGGGAGAATACTTCCTTCCCTGCTGTAGCTTCAGAGATTTTCCTTATTTCCTTCCCTTTGAGTTCCATTATAGTATTGACACTACCAAAAATTAAGGTCAGTATATTTGATAGGAAATGAGAGTTTGACAATATTAGAAGGTTAGAGAGGGCTTGGAGGAGACAATCTGTGTTTAAAGTCTGTCAGAAATAAGCCAATGATTTCTCAGTGTTTGAAAACTAGCCAGGTAATTTTCTGAACTAATCCAAAAGTGGCAGAAAGAAGTCCTGCCCCTGCAGTTTTAAGCAAATGTTCAACTGCTCTTTTTAAAAATCAGTTGATGTCTGCAAAGTAAAAGCATTATTATTGTTCCCCAAAGTATATGGTATAGAATGAATTCCTTATTTGCAGTATTCAGTAGAATTAACACATCTGTTGACAAATAAAATTCCTGATTCAGTTTATTAGGGGAGGGGGGAGGAAGAAATATGTAGTCAACACCAGAGTTATATAGTAGTTAAATCTTCAAAATCAGCTTTGGAACATAAGGTGCACCTGTTTGCAATACCTTAAAGTAGCTGCATCTTTTCTTGAGCTCGTATAGCAATTGGGTCAAGTAGTTATGCAATCCTTAGAAAAAGCTCATTGCTTTTGTATGTGCACCAAAAGACATGAAATTCTTCTGAAGCTGCCCATTGCAGAGGAAGAGTAGCCTAGAGTGTTCAACAATCATTCAAGAAAGTTTTTCATACATCACTGACTCTGTTGCTGATTGGTTCATACATCATACTAAAATAGAATGTGGCTTGCTTGTTGTTTTTTTGTTTTGCTTTTTTGGGGGGGGCAGGGGCGGGTGGTGCCTTCAAGTAAGTGTTGACTGCTGACAACTGCCTGGACAAGTCTCTGCAGTTTTCTTGGCATGTTTTTTTCAAAAATGATTTAACATTGTCTCCTTTCTACGGCTGAGAGAGAGTGACTGGCCCAAGGTCACCCAGCTGGCTTTCGGCCCAAAGTGACACTAGAACTCATGATCTCCCACTTTCTAGCTTGATGCCTTAACCACTGCACCAAAGTGGCTGTTAAGCATATCTTAAACTCAG
This sequence comes from Ptyas mucosa, assembly GCA_012654045.1. NCBI lineage: Eukaryota > Metazoa > Chordata > Lepidosauria > Squamata > Colubridae > Ptyas > Ptyas mucosa. Next base: position 37,787,030 of record WNWU01000005.1, read on the forward strand.
CTGTTGTGATCTATTTTTTTTTTTATTTGATTTATATGCCGCCCTTCTCCGGAGACTCAGAGTGGCTTACAATGCGCTAAGCAATACCCTTCATACTTTTGTATATTTATACAAAGTCAGCTTATTGCCCCCACAAACTGGGTCCTCAATTTACCTACCTTAGAAAGGATGGAAGGCTGAGTCAACCTTGAGCCTTGGTGACATTCGAACCTGCAATAATTGCAGGCAGCTGGTGTTAATAACAGGGTGCTTTAGACCACTGTACTATCCAAGGCTCTATTGATTGTAGTGTAACATAAATGGATGATCCAGCCAACTGTAGTTGTTTAATGAATCAGATTATAACAAGCTGCTGAAGAAAACTAAATAAACTTCCCATGAACCTCAGAGATTTATGTAGCACAGAATAAATTTTGCATGCAAAAGATTTAAATGATTATTTCTACCATCTTCAGTTAGGGTTCATGACAATTCCTTTTTTGAAATGTAAGGGACCTACCAGTCAATTTTTAGATAAATTTTATGGGTTGATGTTTCAATATTAGTCAGTTGCCTATGCAAGCAAGTTAGAAACCATTTGGGAAATTTTCTTTGCTGCTACTTCTGAGCTCAGGCCAAACAGAGAGCATGAGATCAGTTTAGTAAGCAGCAAAAAGCAGTATTAAATACAAACAGAAGTACTGTGTGTAGGTGAGAGCAATAACATTATTTATTGTGTTTGGGCTTTCTTGAATAATTTAATTTAATGAAAGAAATGTAAATAAGCTTTTAAAAGATTATTTTTCAATAATGTAGACTGTAAACTGCTATGTATATATTATCTTAATTCCGATAGGAGTTCCATTAATGGCACAGAGGCTTCTCACAAGGGGGGGGCGGAACCCTTTGGTGAAATTAGACTGAATTAAATAGAAATAAGAGCAAATACATATGTGCACATCTAAATGTGTAATATAGCAAAAATAGTAAAAAAAATACTAATGTAGTTCATATTTCAAGAGAAAAAGAGTTACGGAACACGAGAGAATATTATAGATGCATTCAAATTACTGCCACAAGGAACAACCTTGCTAAAAAGATTGAGTCCAAATGATAAGAGAGAGGGAGGGAGGGAGAGAGAGAGGGGGGAGGGACACAAAATACCTCCAACATTCACTACTAACGGTATTCTGATTGCCTCCTAGGAATCTTCCTACCCACTATCCAAATACCGGTTTTTTGTTTTTATAGAAAAAAATATGTCTAGTTCCCAGCAAATCTGTGAAGTCTGGACTTTCTGAGCTTGGTTGTTTGTTTGCAGACATTTCATTACCCAATGTTCACAATGCCACTGATGATGTTACCTAGGTGGGTGATGAAATGTCTTCAAGCAAATACCTAAGCTCAGAAAGCACTAAGAATCTCCCCCTTTTTCTTGAGCTGAACTGCTGAACCGCATCTACATATCTTATTCTAGCAGGGAGTAAGGGAGGGAGGGAGATGACACTCTTAGATTTGTAGGTAGGTTCTAAGCCTTATGATGGGATTCAAATAATAATATTTAGTAAATTCTATTATTTCAAACTTGTTATACAATGCCCACTCTTCAATTAAAAGCTAGCCGGGTGACTTTGGACCCATTAATCTCAACTGTACAACTCATCTCACTGGGTTGTTATGAGAAAAATAAGGGAAGGGAGGAGTATTAAATATGTTCACTGCCTTGAATTATTTATTAAAACTATAATGGTGAGATTAAAATACATAAATAAATAAGATTATTGAGATAGTGATAACATGAAGAGCACCTTACATTTATAATAAATCATGTAGTAAAAATAGGAAATAGTCAACACAAAAATCATACTGAAACTATCAAGAAAAAAAAAAGTTTGATTTCAGTGCAAAAGCTTAGAAAGAAGAAAAGTCCATTGCTGAGTGCTTGAAAGATATCAGGGAAGCCCCAAACTATCTTCTCAAGGAAAATTGCAAAGCCAGAAAGCCATTATTGAAAATTCCATCTCTTCACCACTCACATTCTAACTCAGAAGCTGGCATCTTTTTGCAAAAAGCATCACAGAAGAAAGACCATCATACTTATAGCCCAGAAATCCTTTCCTCTATCATGTTATGAAGGTTTTTTAAAGTAAAAATCAGCAGGGGTCTGATGTTTGAGTTGGGCCTTAAAATCTTTCACTTAAATGAACATTTAAATGCAAGGCCTGGAGATCCCCCCCCAAAAAACAAACACACGACTCCTGGGGTTTAATACAGAAACAAGATGGAATGAATCAATGGATAAACATGCAAAAGGGCTAACAGCCTAGAAAGGGATGGAGACCCAGGAAAATCAAAAGCAGAAGTACAAATTAAGTGAGTATTAAAGAATAAATGAGCCCCCTTAGGCAAGGCTTTCCTACTACTGCCTTCATTTTCTTTAACACATAATATCATCTTTGAATCATTATTAAAGCACTGTACTGCCAGCTTCTTCTCTATGATATTCAATTTTCTCTGCCTCGCAATCTCCAGAGATATTAAACTCACATCAACCCACATCTAAAACCATCCACTTTCTAGATGTTTTTATGATTATGATTACTTTTTAATAATTTGGGGGTATATTAATTAGTACATAATACTACCTGTTTATAACATTAAATAAATAGGATTCATCTGGTGTATTAATTTAAGAAAGAAAGAAACATCTCCCACCCCAAGCCTCATTATATATCGTATCACAGAGGAAGAAACCTGGTTACCCTCCAGAAATTTTGGACTGTATTTCTCATAAAGCCCAGCTGCCATGCTTAATTATTAGAAGCTATATCCAAAAATCTTACCAACTAGGTTGCCCCTTCTGATATATATGGTAACTCCTATTTGATGTTAAGCTAGTTCTGCCCAGGAAATAATGCCAGCTGCAATCTGACTTTTCAGATTCTTCTTAGTTTATAAAATATAATCACACAACTGAAGACACATTGGAGATTGTTTAGGGAAGGCCAAAATATGTGCTTATTCTTCTGAAGAACCTTAATAAAAACAAGAAGCAAATAAGAAATGTGGAAAAAAATAATGGTTCAGAAGAGGAAAGAGATAAGAATCCATGTATTTGTTTTATAGTATGCACCTTATAAGAAAGACAGGAATAGATGAAGAATTAATATCCAAATTGGAGACTATCAATTAAAGATGTGTTAACACTACTTTGTTAACTCAAAGGATAGAAAATTTGGAAGGGGGCTGTGTCTTTGAGTTCTAGCAACTTTTTTGACTAGTCTCTGCAGTTTTCTTAGCAAGAATTGCAGGAGATTTTTGCCATTGCTTTCTTCCTATGGCCCAAGGTCACCCAGCTGGCTTTCTGCCTAAGACATGACTAAAACTCATAGTCTCCCAGTTTCTATCCTGGTACCTTAATCACTATATCAAACTGTTTCTCAGAAGAGCTTATTATTAAGGTAAAAATAAAAAGAGAAACTGATCATGAAAGATAAGGACCTTTCAATAACAAAGATAAGAATATTTAAAGCAATGTTTTTTCTTGTGCATGGCACTGGAAGCTAACTCCAGAGAAACACATTTGAACTACAGATTTGGAAATGATTACTAGGTGTCTTATGGACAGCAAAAAGGAAATAATCAGTCCTGGATCAAACAAAGATAGATATGCCTTTTCCTCAACAATGAATGAGGAATCAAGTTAGAATGGATGCCCTAAATTCTATGGTCTGCTGTACAAGAAATCATTTCTAGCTATTATAAAATACTATATACTCTCTTTCTTAGGCAAATATTCATTTTTGTGGTTCTTTCAAATCTCATTATTTTATAATTAGACCTTGATGTCTACCGTATTTGTGATTCTAATACAATGCTTTGTTCTCTAAAATCCTTTCATGTACAAGGTGAAATTAAAGTTTGAGCATCAGAAGCTGGTAAGTTGGATGGGTGTTTTAAACTTAATATTTCCAAAGTAAAGTAATTTCTTCATAATAATTTTAGGATTTGCCTGTTTGATAAATCAAGCAGTAATTAAAGTTCATTTTCAAAGGATTTTCTTTCTTAAAATAGAATGTAGTAGGGTTAGCACACTATGTACACGAGTGAAGTTTGCTAACTCCACAGTATTTGCATAACACCATCTCTGCTTAACAACGGATAGAATTTTCTATAATTATGGAACTATGGCAATATCCAAATATTCATCAAAACTGAATAATTTGACATTCGGTTGCCCTTTCTTTATCATTCCATCAAAATGGAAGATGGTGAATGTAAACTGGGGTTTCTTCTCCTTATTCACTTCAATCTTTATAATTTGATACCAATATCTTATCTGAGGGGATGTGAGTATCCAAAAATGTTGATTTTTGATTCAGTGCTTAAATAGGATTGAGCATAATACTGCCCATGCTGGAATCAGGAATTAAAATATTGATAAAATATTATCTGAATTGGTTTGGAACTTGTTGAGAATTAAAAGTGAAAGAAGTCAAGTTACAAGGTGTGGAGTTAACCTTCTCAAGTAAATCAAGTGGTAAGACCCTACTGATAGAGTTTGGAGCAATATTTGTTTTCTTCCCATGTTTCTATAAACTGCACTAATTTGCCTTCCAGAACTAATTTGTGAACTGGAAACTAATTCTCACAAAATATGTACAACAGATGCTTGTGGTTTATGAATCTCAAACCAGATTGGAGTGCTTCATAGATATTTTAGGTATATCCAAATCAAATGAAGTGTTAGCTTTGAGAGGTAGTTGGATAAGAAGCATAACCTGGAATATTAGCTCAATCTTTATTGTAAGGTTTCATTAGCCAAATCTTGTAAAACCGATAGTATTCTTCTCTCCATTTTTTTACTCTTTAGAAAACTAGAGAGGATCCCTTCTGAAAAATTTCCCATCCCATTCCTCCTTCTTTGAGTTGAGATATCATTTACGAGTACATCTTGTCCCATGGCAGCTTTGCCTTTTATCTCCAGTGGACATTTCCACATACCATTATAGGAAATTCTGCTGGAACAATTTTAATAATATAAGCAGTCCTCAAACTTCATTAATAAACCAGAAGAGAAAAACAGAGACATAGGAAATATACACACAAACTGATACATATTTTTCTAAACTGGAAAATTCCAGGATGAGAGAAGGGAGGCCAGTAGTATTTTTGTAAAGTGAGTGAATGATTTCCAGGGTTCCTTATCAGAGGGCTGAGTTCTAAAGATGATGAAATAATATAGTGTGGAACTGTACCAGTGTTAAATGCCCTTTATTCATCTCATCTTGGGGAAGTTTAAAAATGAAACAATTTTGAAAGAGTCTATGAGACCAGAAAAGGAATTGTCCTGGTTGTTTGGTTAGAAAACACTGGATATTCAGGTGTTTGTTTGTTTTTTTGTTTGTTTATTTATTTATTTAATTTGTATACCGCCCTACTCCCGAAGGACTCAGGACGGTGTACAGTTGAATGAAATATACATGTAATAAAGGAATTGAAAAAACCGATTTAAAAATACAATTAAATAGTTAGGTTCAGATATAGAACCTAATTGAATTAGGTCATTTCAAATTTATGGGGTAGATTCAGAATATAAAATTTAAAGTAGTTTTAGATGAGGTTAGGTCAGGCCGGCCTGCTTGAAAAGAAATGTTTTGAGGGCACAGAGGAATGCACGAAGATCCGAGATTATCCGAATCTCTGAGGGCAGCTCATTCCAGATGGTAGGTGCTCCCACAGAGAAGGCTCTCCCCCCTGGGGGCCGCCAGTCAACACTGTTTGACCGACGGCACTCTGAGAAGTCCCTCTCTATGGGAGCGTACTGATCTGTGGGAGGTTATTGGTGGCAGAAGGCGGTCTCTTTGAATGATGAAGTGATCATTTTGGTTGACAAGTGGATGGTAGGAATGTAGATTTCCCTAAATTGAATGAAGAATGTGGCAAGATTTAAACAAGAGCCTTGGTGGTGCAGCAAACTAAAGTGCTGTTAATTAGCACTTAGTTGCCAGCCGTCTGCAATTACTGTGAGTTCAAATCTCACCAGGCTCAAGGTTGACTCAGCCTTCCATCCTTCCAAGGTAGGTAAAATGAGGACCCAGATTGTGGGGGCAATAAGCTGACTTTGTATAAAAAAGAACACCGCTGGGGGGGGGGGAAGCCCTACTAAGCAGGTATATACAAAAGTATGAAGGCTATACACGTCGACCACGGTATCTTGCTGCATCACCTCGAGGGGTTGGGAGTGGGAGGCACTGTTCTACAGTGGTTCTCTCCTACCTCTTGGGTCGAATGCAAGCAGTGTTGGCAGGGGGGCAGAGATCGACCTTGAAGCCCCTCACTTGTGGGGCCTCCTGCTCAACATCTATATGAAACCGCTAGGGGAGATCATCCGTGGTTTTGGGGTGAGGTATCATCAGGACGCTGATGATACTCAGCTCTTTATTTCCACCCCAAACCAACCCAGTGATGCCCTCGACGTGATGGCCCGGTGCCTGGAAGTGGTACAGGTCTGGATGGATAGAAACAGATTGCAACTCAACCTGGCCAAGACCAAGTGGCTGTGGGTACTGGCATCTCGGTTCAGGGAGAGGTGCCATCGCTGACTATAGGGGGTGAAGTTTTGCCCCCTGTAGACAGGGTGCACAACTTGGGCTTCCTTCTGGATTCACGGTTGAGTTTAGACCAGATAATGACCATGACCAGGGGGGCATTCGCCCAGATATGTCTGGTGCGGCAGTTGCGTCCCTACTTGGACCGAGATGCCCTACGCACAGTTACTCATGCGCTGGTCACCTCAAGGATTGACTGCTGCAATGCTCTCTACATGGGGCTGCCCTTGAGGACCACTCGGAGGCTTCAGCTGGTGCAAAATGCAGCCGCGTGGGTTGTGATGGGAGAATCATGATACTCCCATGTTACACCCCTCCTGTGCGGTTTGCATTGGTTACCGGTTACCCTCCAGGTGAGATTCAAGGTGCTGATGATGACCTATAAAGCCCTACATGGCTTAGGACCAGGATATTTGGCGGACCACTTACAGCCAGCAACGATATCCCATCGCCCGGTTCACGCCCATAGAGAGGGCCTACTCAGGGTGCCGTCAGCTAGATAGTGGCAGCTGGCGGCCCCCTGGGGTAGAGCCTTCTCGGTGGGTGTGCCCACCCTCTGGAATCAACTCCCCTTGGAGCTTTGATTAGTGCCTGACCTTCGCACCTTCCGCCGTGAATTAAAAACTTGGCTTTTCAAATCCCTCAACCTGGACTGATGATGGGGTTTTAAGGGTTAATTTTAAATTTTTTAGATTTTAGACTTTATTTTATATTGTGGCTTGTGTTTTATTGTTGTCAGCCGCCCTGAGTCCATTGTGAGATAGGGCGGCATATAAGCCAAATAAAATAAATAAATAATAAAATATTGCTTAATGTATTGTAAGCCACCCTGAGTCTCCAGAGAAGGGTGGCATATAAATCGAACCAATAAATAAATAATAAATAAGATCTTGCATGATCTCTTATGGACAAGTTTCATAAATAGGCGCTAAATGGGTCTTAGATTTGCAATTTTAGAGAACAAAAATCACAATTTAAAATTATCTTTAAAAGCCTAAACTTTCTAAAAGATGATATGTAAGGTCTTACATCTGAATGGTAACCTATGAGAATGATTCTGTAGATGTGTACATTGAACAGTGGTATAAACAAGTGATCTATAAGATTGTTTCATTTTTTTCCTTAATTTTCAGAAAACCTTTATTAAAATTTAAAATATTAAAATACTAATACAAATACATCTGTAATGAAAATACGTCCATGATAGTTGTTCAATTGAACGTCATTCTAAGAGTACACAAATCTTAACTCTATAAGAGTTCTATAACTCTATAAGATTGTTTCAAGCTCCTATGGATTCTAAATCTTTATGCATCCACCATCTTTTGCACTTTCTAATAGTTTGGTTCCACTTGCAAATGAGACAACACATTTGGGGTTCTGTCTACTTTATATTTATCCCAAGGAGAGAAGAAGAACTGAAAAGTTCAGAAAGAAGAGTCAAGAGTTGTTCACCATAAGAGGCAGTCATTAAGTTTAACTGAAGCCTTTGATAAACTCTATAAGGAGTTTTGTAGCCATTTGAGTAGCATTTAGGTCATTCTAATTAGCATTGTAATAGATGCTAATAATAGTTCCATTAGTGAGAATCAATCTCTGAACAATAGAGCTGTTAGATGTTTATGAGATTCTCAGTCATCCAAGTCATAGTTGTCTCAAAAGTGCTTTCCAAAAGGCAACTGGACTTTCTTTGTTTTTTCCTTGAAGATGTTTCAGTTTTCATCCAAGAAGTTTCTTCAGTTACGACTGAATGGTGAGGAATGAAAGGATTTATATTCTCTGTAGTCATCTGGTCATTAGCACTCGATTGAAGGTCGGTTGTTGGTTCTCTGAAAGTTGTTGAGGCCACTTCAGGTTTATCTGTACCTTTAGGATCACCTGAATCAGAGCGCAAAGGGGTGTGGAATCTTCTTGCAACTGCTAAAAGGACTGTTTTGCACACAGGAGGTGTAGTATCTCTTCTCCTCTGTTGAGAGGGGACTGATCAATTTTTAGTATAGCTGACCTCTTTTACCCCTCTTTCAAACCAGTGGTCCTCTCTGTACAGAATGTGGACTTTGCTGTCTTAAAAAGAGTGATCTTTGTCTTTCAAATGCAGATGGACTGCTGAATCTTGTCCTTATGGGTTTGTTCTCCTATGTTGTGCCCAGGGGTGGGTTTTACTTACATTTACTACCAGTTTGCAACGGGGCCACGTGTGCGCTCCTCTGTGCAAGCGCAGAAGCATTTTGATGATGTTGGGGTTGGTGGGTGGCGCATCCCGACGGTTTTACTACCGGTTCTATAGAACCAGTGCAATCCGGGGGCAACCCACCACTGGTTGTGCCATGTGTTTGTGAAGTGGTTGTTTTGTTTTTCCAATGTACAGATCTAGTTCTGCACATGTCTCACTGCATTGTACTGCATATATCACATTGCTCAGTTTGTGTCTGGGTGTTTTATCCTTGGGGTGGACAAGCTTCTGCCTTAGTGTATTCTTGGGTTTAAAATGTACGTGCATGTTGTGTTGAAAAATCCTCCTGAGCTTGCCAGATATTCCTGCAATGTATGGAATAACAATGTTGCTTCATTTGTTGTTCTCTTTTTTGTCTGTTATGGAATATCAGCTGGGTCTCTTTTCTTTCTTTCTTTCTTTTTTATTTCATGAAAGCCCAGTTGGGATAGCCACAAGTTCTGACGGCTTCCTTTATATGTTTTAGTTCTTTTTATTTTCCCTCTTTGCTGGTAGGCAAAACTTTAGACCAGTGGTGTAGGGTTCTAATCACTCCCATTTTGTTTGTTCTGCTCCAGTGGGTGGTGAGAATCAAAATGTATACAGCTGTTAGATAATAAAGTAATTTATTGCTTTGTAGGCTGACACAGGAGGGAAAAGAGGTGTAGATTCATTTGCATGAATTTACCTGAAATCTGCTTGTTTAGTTATCAGACTGGAAACATTAATCTTTCAGAAAACAAATAACTTTTTACCCTTGTTATGCTGAGCATAGAAAAAAAATTAGAACAGTTCATGAGAAAAACCTGCTACATTTGGACTGATCAATTCTAAAAACTTACAAGTTTTCCTAAAATTACAAGAAGCTGAGAAAAAACTGAAGTCTGTATGAAATTTAGTATACATTATCCCATAATGTATTGTTTCTATTTTTTAAAAAAAATATCACTCAATTCTATCAGACAGAATAAAAGCCTCTTACTTTCCTCCCTAATAATTAACAAAAATAATTAAGATATTTGGATTTCACATCTAAGATTGCCAAAACTGAGGTTAAGATTTTAAATCAGTCTATGATGATATAGTTATTTTCTAAATCATTGAATCAAAGTTTGAATTGTATTGTAGAACATAGTATTAATAATGTGCATAATCTCAGAGCATGCAAGCCCCAGAACCACATCAAAGTAGTGCTTCATACATCAGAGAAGCCAGATGAACAAGGCCTCTCCCATAAAAAATATGATGAGATGTAATTTACAGAAACCCATATACTGAACTGGTCATTGCTAGAGTTAATGAAAAGTTGGAGTTCCTGAACATCGGGTGACAAATGGGCTAAAGGATTCAGGATTCTTTGCTGAGCAACCAGGGCCAGCAAAAAGAAAGAAAAGTTGTTTACCCATCACAAATATATGTAGACTGAAAAATAAAGAAATGATGATCTCTTATTCTAAATCAATTCCAACAAGAAATAGATAATGAAAGAAAGTAATGTGAGTAACAATTGTAATAGGTGCATGGAGAGCAATTCAGAAATACATGGGAGCACCACTTAATCACCATTGGCAATGACAAAATCACCATCAGTCAATGGCAAAAACCTCTTTACATGGAACAGTTTGCATTCTTTAACAGTAACAATGATTTTTTAAAAAAATTTGATTTATATGCCGTCCTTCTCCGGAGACTCAGGGCGGCTTACAAGGCGTTAAGCAATAGCCTTCATACTTTTGTATATTTATACAAAGTCAGCTTATTGCCCCCACAAACTGGGTCCTCAATTTACCTACCTTAGAAAGGATGGAAGGCTGAGTCAACCTTGAGCCTGGTGAGATTCGAACCTGCAATAATTGCAGGCAGCTGATGTTAATAACAGGGCTTTAGACCACTGTACTATCCAAGGCTCTTTTAACAACATCAAACAACATCTGCCTATTCCAGATCATTGGAAAGGAGTTGATAAGTGGACAAAAATGCCAAAACATCTGGCTGGCTGTATGACCAACCATAAAGTTATATTCACATAGAAAGAGGCTGACTCCAGAAGTGGGCTTCACATAATTTAACAACCGGTTCGCCCCAACACCGAAAATGGGAGCTCATTTCAAGCGTGCGCACCTTCTACACATGTGCACCGCCTTCTTTGCAGGCATTTTGCTTGCGTGTGCTTGCACGCATGCACACGGCTTTAAAAATGCAGCTAAATAGGACAGCATAGCGCCAGGGTGGGTCACAACTACCAGTTCGCCAGAACCAGTACAAATCGGCTGAATACCACCCCTGGCTGAATCAGTGGATTTTGGATCTTTACCAAGGGCCCTTTTTAAGTAGAAGTATTCCACTGTAATATTCCCATTAGTTTTATCTTTTTCATCAATGGTTAAGCTCTTCATTTGGATGTAGAGAGAGTATTTTATGGGCAAAAGGTATAACTTAATTATTTTTCTTAACTGAAACTATGAAAAAATGGACATTTGGCAGGTCAAAGAATAAAACTTTTATTTTTTAAGCAATTTTTATTAAGAATTATATATGACAAGAACAAAAGCCAATATAGATTATGAATAATATAAACAGAAAAATACAAAAGAAAAACTGACATAATTAGCAGAGGTGGCTAAATTAACTGCTCTTATCAAAGAAAAGAACATCCAGCTTTGTTTCTGCTTGGAAACTGCTTTTGGATTCTATGCTTGAGATGGGAAAAATGAAACTTTGGGCTTTTCTGATTAGGTAAGATTGTTGTTATAGAAATGGCTAGCGCATATTAATTATGTAAAAGTAAAAAGTTGGGTCTGTAATGTTACAGCAATAGCACTTAGACTTATCTACCACGTTACAGTGCTTTACAGCCCTCTCTAAGCAATTTACAGAGTCAGCATATTGCCCCCAACAATCTGGGTCCTCATTTTACCAACCTTGGAAGGATGGAAGGTTGAGTCAACCTTGAGCCTGGTGAGATTTGATCTGCCAAACTGCTGGCAGCCGATGATCAGCAGAAGTAGCTTGCAGTACTGCATTCTAACCACTGCACCACCATGGCTCAGTTATCATCTTATTCTCCTACACTAGTAGTAAAGAGCTGAGGTAGCGCAGTGGTTAGAGTGCAGCACTGCAGGCTACTTCAGCTGACTGCTAGCTGCAGTTTGGCAGTTCAAATCTCACTGGCTCCAGGTTGACTTAGACTTCCATCCTTCCAAGGTTGGTAAAATGAGGACCCAGATTGTTGGGAGCAATATGCTGACTCTGTAAACCACTTAGCGAGGGCTGTAAAAGCACTATGAAGTGGTATATAAATCTAAATGTTATTGCTATTCTACTACACTAAAAGGAATCACAAGTCAATGCTTTTCTTATTATTTTCCTGTTTACCCTACACTTTTTTCTTTCCCCTTTTCTCTCCCTCATTTTCCCACAACTTTCATTTTCATTTATATTTTATAGTTTGAAAAGTTTAATAAAATTCTAATTTTAAAAAAGAAAAATACAAAATTAAAAAGTGTGAAGAAAAAAAGAAAGAATGAGAAAAAGAAAAAGTAACTTCCCCTTCATCCTAATAAGTAAAGACAATTTTAATAACTTATCGCCAAAACAATATTTCTCCAAAGCTCATCTCTGAAATAAAAACAAGAAATCAAAAACCAAATGTTTTTAACAACCCTTTTTAGTACTGTACACACTTATAAATGAATAAAAGCAAGGACTTGAAATAATGAATCTGATCAAAACCTTCAAATAAAATGTACAGTGATATTGTTTTCAGTTATAAGTGTGTTTTCAAGAATAACACTAATAAAAACTATTTTTTATTTAATAACCATAGTTTACATAAAAAATTAAATTTGATCTAAAATTTTTGCTCTTCTTTTTCTCAAGTAATATATGATAAAAGTTACAAGGGGAGGAAAGTGGAGAGGTACAATGTGGATGCTTCATTTCTCTTTGTTGTCTTCGTGTCCTAATTAACATTGTGATCAGAAAGCCTAGATATTCATATGGTTCACAATTGGAAATATTGTTTAACAATGCTCTTGTCTCATGATATTTATAGTTGTAGTGTATATACCTGAAATTCTTGCCTTACAATGCAAAAAGTGCTCATAAAAATGCATTTATATTTTAAGATAAACCTGCTATGAGGGGTGATTCATACCTTTTTTTCCTATTTGTTCAGTAGGAAAAAAAATACACCTTGTTGAAACAATAAATTTTAAATACTTTTGGTTTAGGCACTTGGACTGAGAATTCTTTATATTTACAATGATTCAAAGATTTAATGCCCTTCATTCTGTTAACAGACACATATCCTACATTCCTTGTCAAGCTTGCTTCATCCATATGGAAATGCAAGAACAAGAACTGTATATACTTAACAGTAGCAGATTTGCATAGGACCAAAGAGAAAAGCTTTGTATGAAAAGCATACAGCCATGATGGCACACGTACTGGAAGTGGCACGCAGAGCCATCTCTCCGGGCATGCTAGTCATTGCCCGTTGCTCTTCCAGGTTCCGGCGCACACATGCACACTTGCCATGTGATCTTCATGTGCGCAGGAGCACCAGAAACTGGAAGACTAGGCATGCCAGAAACCAGAAGCTCAGCTTCCTGGCACGCATATGCATGCCAGGGAACTGCTCTTCTGGTTTCCAGCGTTCCTGCATGGGTGCACCAGGGAGCTGCTCTTCCGGTTTCCAGCATTCCCCCCCCCCCCCGGTGCCCGCATGCGCTCCCAATTTGGCACTTGGTGCCAAAAAGGTTCGCCAACACTGCTATACAGGGAAGCAGAGCAAAGTAAACAAGAGAACATTGGAAACACAGTCGTTTCAAACTGGTTCATAACATAGGAAGAATTTATTTTGGTCCCTGTATCTTCATGTCCCTACTTTTACAGTAATAAAGCTGCAGTCAAGTACAGTATTCCTTAAAAAAATGTATGCTTGGATTTGTTTCTCCTAGTTTACATAGTGTTCATTAATATGTACGTCTCCATGCAGTTGAGGGCTAATGTACTCAACAAACTATTTCAATTGTTCCATCTTTTGTATCACCCTTGCCCTACAACCACCCTATACATCCCAGTGTCAAAGGCCTTAGTTGGGTTCACAACAATCAGTCATTAAATGGTCATCCTTTCAACCACACATCCACTGATACATAATTTAGAACTTCCAATTTAGGATCACATCTCACCATTTTCGGTTTTTGTAATAGATAATGTATTTCAGAGGGTAACAATGCTGGGTTTATTTACTTATTTATTTGGTTTGAAGATTCAAAGTCCAGCAGTAAACATCACACATAATCTGTGTTTTCTATGGTAGAGGAAGAGTTGGGAAGGCCCAACTCAATAGCTGAAAGGCCATAAAAAGGTATCAAAATGGTTCACTCCAAATTCACAGATGACAGAAATGACCAGTTATCATTAATAACTAGTTCAAAAGCTCCACATTACTGATCCTCAATAAGATAGTGATTTTTTTTTTAGCATTTCTTCTTTTGAGTGAGAGGATGAGATCAGTGTTTTGTTTTTTAAGTAAACTTTGCTGGAACTTTTTTCTAGCAGTTACATGCTCCATATCTTTTTTCTAATTTTATCTGCTTGGCATGCTACCAAATGTGGTTTGCTAACGACTATGGAAAAGCCATCATGGGATCAGAAACACATGTTGTATCACTCTGTAAGTGCATACATCAAATTTTCAGGCAAACATAACAAGCTAGCGTGTTTACCACTTAAACATGACAATGATGATAAATGTAAAAAACAGCTTTGTGGTTTTTTTTTTTTTACAATATGTAGATATTCGAAAATCTTGTTTGAATATGTTAAATAGAGAAGTCTTCTAGTTGAAGGCACTGTCTAAATGTTGATTCAGATCTTTTGTGAATTATGTTCTATAAGATCTTAAATAATTAATATATATTTACACATGGACGCCTGTACTATTTTAAAACAAATTTTAAAACAAAAAGTCACACAGTGCTACCTGAGATATATCAGCCGACCATGAAGGAAGTTGAGAGCTGAGAAAATGCATAAAATACCCACTAATGCTAACTTTGCTAGCAGAAAAAAAACTCCTCTGATATGCACAGCTTTTAATGAGGTGATAAAGGCCAGCTGCTCACATCCATCTCAGAGAGCTTTTCACAGTGCTCAACTCCCTGCACCAGCATTGTCCATGTATGGAACTAAATTTGCATTATATATTGTCTGTAAAAAAAAAATCCCCAAACAGCAAAAAAGCCATTGAATCTCTGAAGCGCTTCAGAGCCACCTGATTCAATCCATTACTTCAAAGCAAGTCTCTGCTTCACTTTGCAAACTTGCTTTAATGGGGTAATTTGATTGAAGCTTCATCAAGTCAACTTACCCAATTCAAAGCTTCACACAGCCCTATTAAAAAAGAATTTCAACGTCATTAGGAGCTTTGCTACTTAAATAAAAAATTGAATTAAGTCAGTCTTTACAGATTGACATTTCACCTCTATCTTAGATAGATGGTTATTGTGGGAGGAAAAATATTTTCCACGTTAACTGTTTGAGTTTTCTTCTATCCAGTTTTTTCTCTTTCTTTCAATTCTTCAGTGGGTGAGTATATGCATTCACTGTGACCACAATTATTTTTTTCTTCCTATGATGTAGATTATAGCATTGGAAAAGGGCAGGAAAGAGTACATAATATATTAAGCAACTGAATAGCTAAACGTCTATGGAGATTCTCAGTCATTGAGGTCATGGTAGTCCCTAAGGTTCATTTTCAAGAGGCAACTGGACTTTCTGTTTTTTTCTTTGAAGGCATTTCGCTTCTCATCCAAGAAGCTTGGATGGCGCAGCAGATTAAAGTGCTGTTAAGTAGCACCAGCTGCCTGCAATTACTGCAGGTTCGAATCTCACCAGGCTCAAGGTTGACTCAGCCTTCCATCCTTTCGAGGTAAGTAAAATGAGGACCCGGATTGTTCAGGCAATAAGCTGACTTTGTATATATATAAAAAAGAACACTGCTTTGGGGGGGGGGGGCGAAAGCCCTACTAAGCAGGTATATACAAAAGTATGAAGGCTATTGCTTAATGCATTGTAAGCCGCCCTGAGTCTCTGGAGAAGGGTGGCATATAAATTGAACTAATAAATAAATAAATAAATAAATAAATAAATAAATAAGCTTCTTCAGGTCAGAGCTCAGAAGCTTTTTCAGGTCAGAGCTCAGACCTTTGGAATAAACAACTGAATATATTCCTTTCCTATTTTTTAGCTTTGGTCTTTGTGTCATCCGTAAGTTAGATCAACAACCGAGCAAATGGGCCTTCACTTGCTTCTACGGCAATGAACACAATGTGATCATTTTTTCTTTAAGACCCTCAGAAGACTTTAAAATGAAGATAAATTGGGATTTATGCGGTAGTAGATTCACAGGAAGTGATTCAACACAAAAGACACTCAAAGTCCAGCCTTTGAATTTTCTCTTTCATTTTAACATAAGCAAAATGAGAAGCATTTCTGTTAGTAATGCAGATTCTTAATGTAAAATAGCAATACCTGAGGCATTTGTCTCTGCTAAAATATCCTTTCTCGCACTTTCCTGTAGTAATTCTCATAAGCAGCGGCAAAACATCAGAGACTTCATTTATGCATGCCTGATCAAATAGCACTAGGTAAACTATTTCTCTACTGGCAAAATAAAACTTCTAATTAAATTTATCCTTCTATGTGTGTAGCTATATTTATAGCCATTCTATTTAGAGTTAACTAAGGGCATTAATTATGCCAGATGACAATCTCTTTCAGGTTGACAGGACATGGCAGGATCCACTTCAAGGCCCAAGTAATATACATATGCCTTTATATATTCTAGATAATTCTTCTGGTGTCATAAACCAATGGTACATCATTTTATAAAGATGCTCTTTAAGAGTATAGTGTAAATTTAAATCCTTTCAACCATATATTTTCTCATTGTTCCATCCGTATATTATACATTTTTAGCCCACTTAATCATACGTTCTTTTATTTCTTTCAAAGTTTAATAAAGGTTTATACATTTTAGCAATCACATGTTCACTATTTGTACACAATTCTATTTCAAAGTCAGTCTTAGAGTATTCAAGATCATATTTTTGTCTACTTTGAAACTTTCCGATAACTGTAAATAGAAAAAAAAAACAAAACCACTGACAATCTATGACCCTTCACCATCAGTTTTTTCTGATTTTATTTTATATTCCCCTTGAAAGAATTCTAGTATCTCACAGTATGTTAACCATTTCTGTTTTTCTATAAAATGCTTCTTATGCTAAGTGCCACAAAAGTGTTTGGAGGCAAAACTTGGATTTGTATCTACCCCATATTCTCAATATGGTATGCCTAACTTAGTGACTTTTCAAATCTGCATTGACTTCGATTTTATTGTACTACAAATATCGATGCTACCAAATCTCAGGTCATGTTCTTCTAATTCTAAATTTTTTCTATTTCTTGGCAACAGTCACTCATTCATCCAAACCAAACCAAATCAAACAGCAAGCTGCAAAATACAATTTCAAATCAGATAAATCCAATCCTCCTCTTTCCTTTGCATCTTGTAATACCTGATATTTAATTTGTAGCTTTTTCCCTTGCCATACAAATGTAAAATTTATTATTTTGCTACTGTTTAAATGGCATATTAGTTATGAAAATTGGTATTGTCTGAAACAATTATGTTTGTGTGTGTGTGTGAAAATTCCATATACTCCGATACAAATGGGTAAAGATATAGATCCTGAAGTGAACAGATAACAATCTACATCATGTTTCAGAGATGTAGCCAAGAATATGCTTCTAATACCCTTTGAGGTAGCCCAGACAAGAAGCACAACTATGAGTACCAATGTTTATTTACTGATTTGCTGTATCAGTAAAAACCTCCAAATAGGACTCAACTGTTAATTCTTTCTTTTCTTTCTTCTTTTTAAATTCTTTTTCTTGACTTCTACTCCAAGAAAAATAGCAGGAGATACACATGATTCTGTTGACCCACGAGTAAAAGAAAATGCTATTGCCATAAGCCTTTCTACTAAATCCCCCTATCATCCTAATTACTACACCAACGTGATTCTTCCTTTCCTTAAAATCTAACTCTGATCACATTCCTATATGCTATTAGGCACATGACAGGCAAGCTACTCTTGTGGCTGCAATTACTTTACCTCTATTCTTCTCCCATGTTTCATATTTTTGTTTTCCATTATTATAGCCACACAACCTGTCTACAACTAATGAAATTGTCTTGCTCCACATGACCTTTCTGAACCAAGTCTTAAAAGCATCATTATTTCACATTATTTTGTACAATGCTCTATGGCTGAACAATCTTTAATTAATAATACAAAATAATACAAAACCATTTCTGATGTGTTCAAATCATTCCCTCATATCCTTCTGCAAAAGCATATTAAACAGGGAGTCTTTTGTGATGATGTAAAAAGAAGAATTCTGTTATTACTTTTAGCAGGTGAATTAGGCTGAAAGGCTTATGCGATTTTTCAATATATGTGGCCTTTTTCTGCTTAGAATCAAAGCATTAATCAAAGTACTCTGCTGTGATAACTATGGTAAGAATCCTTCAAATAATTAACCTCCCTCCCCAAAGTTAATCACTGTTCCTCCATTCAGAGTCATGTGACATATTGTCCATACATTTTAGTAGAATTTACTATCGTTCACATATTTTACTAGAATTATTGTCATCTATTTTATTTAAAAAAACATTATCCAAAAAGTTTTCACTATTATTACTGGACTAAACATCAATTATATTTAATTATGAGGCACATAAAAAATTAGTTGATCCATGAAAGATCATTCTGAACAATTCCTTCATGGTCTGTTATGTCCTGACTATGCCAATCCTCCTTCACATTGTTTTATTCCATGTCAAGTTAAACCCAAGAATGACATGGAACAGTTCAGTCAGAATTCAGTTCTTTGTTTACACATAACAGACAAAATCTTGCCAGACTATACCCTTACTTCCCACAATCTAATAAATATACCCTGGGAGTTTCTAGGGAGGGTGTTGGCAACCCGCAGTTCCTTATTTTTATTTGATTTGATTTGATTTGATTTTTATACCATCCTTCTCCGGTGGGACTCAGGGCGGTGAACAGCCAAGATAAAACATAGCATATAAAATTTAAAAATAATTTAAAAGACATTAAATAATTTCGGTCCAACAATTTAAAACAACCCAATTAAAACCAAATTCAATTAAAACCGAGAGGATGGGATCAAGCCAGCCCGGCTAGGTGGAATAAATGCGTTTTCAGGGCCCGACGAAAAGTCCGGAGGTCTGGTATCGTGCGTATTTCAGGGGATAGGTTGTTCCAGAGGACACGTGCTGCCACAGAAAAGGCTCTCTCCCTGGGGTTGCCAGCCAACATTGTCTGGCTGACGGCACCCTGAGGAGGCCCTCTCTGTGCGAGCGAACTGGCTGGTGGGAGGCTATTGGTGGCAGAAGGCGGTCTCATAGATACCCCGGCCCTAAGCCATGTCACACTTTAAAGGTGGTCACCAACACCTTGAAGCACACTCGGAAGACCATAGGAAGCCAGTGCAGCTCACGCAGGAGAGGTGTCACATGGGAGTGCCCCGTCGCTCCCATAATCCTGAGACACATGTAGCTCTTTGACCCCTCTCCTGTGGCTCCCTGCCAACCTGGTTGTGCAACCTGCTCTCCACCCTGAGACACTGGCCAAACCCGGCCATGACCAATTCCAACCTCTCTGACACGAGGACTGGTGGGGTGGTAATGGGATCTGGGAGAAGGGTTCAATGGAAAGGGGGATAGCTTTCCACAGTTGAGGAGCTAGCATGAGCTGCAGTGGCAGCTTCACTGAAGATGACCCTCCTCCTTTTCCTCACACGACTCCCTGATCGGCTGTTGTGGGACCAGGAGGGCATGCACGAGGGAGTGGCTGGGTTCGGCCAAAGCACAGCGAAGGAGTGCAGAGCGGATGGGTTGACCAGCTGACAGGTGAGCATCCTTGGCAAGGATGCTCTGGCTTTCTTCGAGTCTGATCCCTGGGGTGGGCATATGAGGTTCGGTAGGGCCAGCCCCCTTTTCCTGCTGCCCTGAGCTTCTTTACTCCTCCAGCTGAGCAGTGCTGTCAGTGGCATTGATTGAAAAGCATCCCCTGGGCAGTGAAAGTCCCCTGTGCAAGATTTAAAGCTACCTAGAAGATGCTTTTCAATCAACGCCACCAGTGGCACGACTCCACTTGTTTGAGCTGGGTATCCCCACTCATACGCACCCTCCAGGCCCTGCAACAGCCAGCCAGGGGGTCGCCTGAGAAGGAGGGTCATCTTTGGTGAAGCCACCACTGCAGCTCATGCTTGCTCCTCAGTCAGCCCGGACTTCAGAAAAGCTGCCAAGAAGAAAGAAAAGGAGTAGCGAAGAGCACCAAGGAAAGCTTGCCGGGTCGGCCCAGCTTGGCTTTCCAAGAGAGAAAAGAGAAGAGACAGAGAGAGGGGGGGGAGGGGGGGAAGGGGGGAGGGAGAGAGGGAGGGAGAGAGAGAGAGAGAGAGAGAGGGAGAGAGAGAGAGACCCATTTCCCACAGAAAACACCAAGAGCCACAAAACCTGGGTAGGCATGGCTGGTGGGGGGTGTCATTTGACTGGGTAGGAGTGACATTGAGTTAGCCATGCCCACCCAGGTTTTATGGCTCCTGGTGTTTTCTTTTCTGTGGGAAATGGGTCCAAATGGCTTTTTGAGTGTTTAAGGTTGCAGACCCCTGTTCTAGGGAGTGGCTATCTGAATTCTCTTTTTTTGTCTCCTACCCATCTCTGAACTGTGCAACCTGTTGTCTTCCCGCCCCGCGCCCCAAAATGTGTTTCTTCCTTCCTGGGAAATTGCTGTCTCACTATAGCACTTTGCATCTGCTCCCCCCTCTATGAAAACCATGTCTCACATTTAAGGGAGTGATCTGGCAATTTTTAGAAAGTAAGTCCTCAAAATGGGAAATGTTCCACACATAACATTCTGGACAAAAGAGGTCTATTTCAGAGCAGTTCTATCCTCACAACACCATACATCATAAGTTTCAGAGAAATTATTTCTCTGAATAATTGATTCAGTGATACAGTGATACAGAAGTGATACAGAATGTTCTGGAGTTCTCAGGAACAATTCATTCCCAGATTAAATAATTCTGAACATTACATTAAATATAATTGCCTGTTCCTTCTGCATTTCATTTCTCTTTAACTTCTCTGTCTTTTTATCCCCACTGGTTGTACAATAAATTTGATGGAATAGATTACAGTCCCTCCAAAGCTTATGTTATAATAACTTACTAAGTCTTCAGGGGGCCACAAAGTACTCTGACAATATATTAACTGTGTGAATTTTTAAGTTGTATTGTTTACTATCAGTCTGTTGTTGGTCCAGTGCAATTTAAAGTTGGGAAGGATGGTACAGACCTCAGGCAAAAGAAGAAATTTATCTCTCTTCAAAAATGTATTGAGCAAAAATAAAGTTGTGCTTTACTTATTCTTCTGAATTATACTTTATTCCTTGATTTCTTACAACTTTTTCTAATTTCTATAACATTTCTAACTATGCTCAAATCTCTATTTCTCAATTATTCCATCATTACCTGCTCTACTTTTCTCCTACTTTATATTTCTACACTTATTAGTGATTAAAACTATTCCCATTTGTTTGTGTTAAAGTCCCAGGTGGATTTTACTGAACTAAAAAGTTAAGACGGCAATTGAGATAGTGCAATTAAACCAACCACTGCAACTATTCTCCTTATTGCTCTTGCCTTCTCCTTGGATTTTGAATACTTTCTTTTTTTCCTGTACTCTTTTTCTTCTTTTCTTCTTCTTCTTCAGATACAACTCTGCCACCAAGATGATTGCTGAATGTGTTTTCCTGAGACAACCACATCCCCCCATTTTTAAGGGCTTGCTCATCTGCCACTAATGCCTATCTTCAGCTTCATCCAGAGCCTTTTAAAAAGATCTGAATGTGACATAGATGCAAGAGAAAAAGGTCTAGGTGGTTCTGCCTCCATAGCCATCCTCTCACATAAGGAGATGGTAAGTAATATGTTCCTATACCCGTGATGGCGAACCTATGGCACGGGTGCCACAGGTGGCACGCGGAGCCATATTGGTGGGCACGCGAGTGTTGCCCTAGCTCAGCTCCAGCGCGCATGTGTGCACCAGCCAACTGATTTTCAGGCCTCCCAGTCCCACTGGAAGTTGGGAAACTGGCTGTTTCCGGCCTCCGGAAGGTCTCCGGCGGGATGGGGAAGGCTGTTTTTCCCCTCACAGGCTCCAAGAAAGCCTCTGGAGCCTGGGGAGGGGGAAAAACGGGCCTACCAGGCCCACCGTGCCATTGCATGCCAAAAGCAGGGGGAAGTGTGGGGGGTCACGTGCGCATGTGTGGGTGGGTGGGGTGCATTGAATTATGGATGTGGGCACCCACACCCATGACCCCCCCACGCTCCCCCCACTTTTGGCACGCGACGACAAAAAGGTTAGCCATCACTGTCCTATACAGTGAACAATATTAAATGAATCGCAATATTCTTTCTGATTTCTTGTACAAGTTATTAGTTTTCCTGTATCTCACACACTCTCTTGTATTTGTATATCTGCTTTTGTATCTCTCCACAGAACAAAACTGCCACTTATGTGTCATACGGATCTCAATATTTCATTAAAGAGGAAAGAATACTTCATATTTTCTCCTTACTAAGATCAAATAGATGCATATTCATACCAAAGCAGATACAAAGCTTGAACATATGAAATTATTTAGGACTCAAAAGAAATGATTATAATTATGTGGCAGCACAAATTTAGGTCTACATACCAAAGGGAAAGGATGGATAAAATAATGGACTGTAGATAGTGAGAGAGAAAGCTGAAATATTTCACAGATAAGAAAAAACAGAGAGAAGTTCTAACAGTAACAGAGTTGGAAGGGACCTTGGAGGTCATCTAGTCCAACCTCCTGCTCAGGCAGGGGACCTGTATTAGGGATTCGAACCGCCAAACTGCTGACCTTTTTGATTGACAAGCTCGGTATCTTAGCCGCTGAGCCACCTAGCCAGGCATAAATCTTGACTATTAATCTTGACTATTTATTTGTGTTCCACAAACTATACACTTTGCCTAAAATAAATTCAGTTTTAACATAAATTAGGCTTCACCATCTCACAATCCCTAGAAAAGTGATTTTACTCACAGAAACGTGAGTAGGAAGAAATCCGCCTCTCCCATCCCATTGGCTTCCTGTATGCCAGTATTTCTCAACCTTAATCTTTAAAATGCATGGATTTCAGTTCTCAGAATTCCTCAGTCAACATGAGAGTTGAATGCAATACATTGTTAAGTTGCTGAAATTGAGAAACACTGATCTAAGTAATAAGATCTTCTTTTCTTAAAGTACAGTCTTTAATTACTCTGGTAAGATTTGCAATATTTAGCTCAATAACTAACTTGAGGGAAATTATTATTGTTGTTTTGTTTTTCTCCCATCTCTGCCACTACCAAAATATAGCAACAAGTCAAGTGAATAGATAATAGTTATTAGTTTCTATTAAAAACCAATATCTAGAGAAGTGATTATGACATCACTAGAAGTGTCAACATCACAGGTTCCAAAAAAAAAAAAAAGCTACAGAATCTGATGGAGGAGCAATACTGAGGCCAAAGCTACTGAATTTTATTTTTGGGGGGGGGGGAACAGTTGGAGAAACATTTTATAGGAATAAATAAGTAGAGGGTTAAGCAGTTACTTACCTCCATTCCTACTCTGCTCAAAACTCTAGTTTTTGACAGCTGTTTCTGGTTGCTTAAAATGAAAAGGAAATATGTACTATGCAGCTGTATGTCATATATAGTTTGAGCTTAATATTTCCTGGATTTATTAGCTGTTCATATATTTCAATAAACCTTCTTCAGAACAGCTTCTTCACAGAATAGAGTATAATATAAAAAACACTAGCCATAGCATGTGCTCCTATTCTTCATGTAGCTATGTATATAGACACCTCATCACTTCGGTAGCAATTTAACCTTTGGTAGTTTATTTTTAATAGCTAGTATTTGTCAGCCCCCAAAGCTACTTAATCTTAGATGCACCTCTATAATTCATAGCCAAAGCTAATAGTTTTAGAAAATTGGATCCAGTCCATCAAAAACGGTGACTCATATCAATAATGAAAGCCTGAATATAAAATGCCTGTACCAAACAGTTTTTATAAAACAGTGACAAATAGGAGCTTGTGCTCCTGAAAACTGTACCAAAAGGTACAATAACTGAACAATTTCTATTCTTTGTGCTGTCAAAAGTCACCTCAGTTTGGTAGGTAAACATATGTACATACACACATGCACACTCACGCATGCACATGCACACTGCAGCTGCTCAGCTCTGCATGTCCTGCAAACTTTGTAGAAAATCTATTCTCTATTTAGCCTTCCACAGGAAAGAGAAAGGAAATACCTTATTTTTCAGAGTATAAGATGCACCGGAGTATAAGACGCACCTTAGTTTTTGGGGAGGAAAATAGGGAGAAAAAATTTTGCCTACCAGGTATTCATCTGGCTAGTCCTTAGCCTGGTCAGCTTCAGCACATTAGTTTGCTCACTGGTTTTGAGGTTGGGGCTGATTGGGGCTAAAAAATAGCTTCAAAAGTACAGCTGATCGTCGGAGGGAGCTCCAGTGACTAAAGCAGGCAAAGCTCAGAAGGGGTAAGAGAAGGCAGCAGCTGTTCCAGGTAGCCATTTTGGGCACCACACGGGGTTACATTCTGAGTATAAGATGCACCCAAATTTTCAGCCTGTTTTAGGAGGGAAAAAAGTGTGTCTTATACTTCGAAAAATACGGTACCTTAATAATTCTTCAGCAAGAGTTTGGAAAAATAGTTTCAGCTTTCCTTACATTTTGGTTGGAAATGTAATATGACATTACCAACATCCAATCTCGAGTTTAGGAACACAACTTTATATGTACCAGGCCTGATAGAGTACCACAAACTTACTTCAATAACTACTATTAGATCTCTCTACACACACACACAGACACACACGCACACACACATACACGCACACACTCCCCAGTCAAAGATCTTCTACTCAAAAGAAGTACCAAACTCCTCTCATGAATTAAAAGCAATATATTGGAAAGGAGAGAGATACTCAATGGAAATAAACAGTGCAAAAAAAAACAACACATCAGGCAAATTTGTTTCTATTATTCCTCTCCTGTATTGAAAATGATACAAAGTAGTTTATTCTTATTTTCATATTACTTGGAAAAGGATACCGAAACATTATTCTACCTGTCACAGATCCAATGCTATTGTTAAATGAAACTGGTGTAAATTATAGAAAAAGCACAATTGGATTTTTAAAAGATCCCTATTATTTATTAAAGCACTTTAGCAAGCCTTGTTCTGACAGTCTGATCCATTTTTAATTTGTGTCAGGGTTGAGCATCCTTTCGTTCTGTGGGGATATTTGTGTCACTATATGGAACTGGCTTGATTATCCATCTTGTGTGAAAAATTCAATTGCAAAAATCATAACTGATAATTTAGAAAGTTTGTATCATACTTTCATCATTCCCTAGATCAGTAATATTATTACAAGAATGTATTATTAGGAGCCACAGTGGTGCAAGCGTTAGAATGCAGCATTGCAGGCAAACTCTGCCCATAGCCAGGATTTTGATCCATACCAGCTCAATGTTGACTCAGCCTTCTATCCTTCTGAGGTCAGTAAAATGAGGACCCCGATTGTTGGGGGCAATATTCGCCCAGAGAGTGCTGTAAAGCACTAATCGAGTGGTATATAAATAAGTGCTATTGGTATTACTAATATTAAGTTCAACAACTTAAATACATCAAAACAAGAAAACTCACTCAAGACCCAATGTAAAAAATAATTATAAGATTGTAGAAGATATATGCTAAAATAAATAGAATATACTCAAGTATAATGTGAAATATAAATGTTTAACCGATCTGAAGTTATTACATATCTAAATAGGAAAGAAAAAATCACATCTGATTTTTAAAAAAGAAATTTCTACCAAAGAAGTAGAGAACTGGTTAAAAATGATCTTGAAATGAAAAGTTGCGACTCAAAAGAAAAGCTGAATTAATTATCTGAATTATTTCACCTCAGAAGATAAGCATGCTTGAAATCGGATAATTTAATGAAGCGACTCCGCAAAATTGAGGCACATAGAGTGACATGAGGTTAAGTCCTGTAAAAAAAGTAACAGATCACATAATATCCTTTGAAAAAAAAGAGTGGTGGGAACAAAAATTACTGATTGGTTAGCCTACTGACTGTGCTTTGCGACTTGACAGAACATGTTATTGAGGATAAAACTGTAAAGAATATAAGGGGGGAGGGGCGGAAATCTGCATGCCAAGCAACACGGTCTGCCAAACCATTCTTGGCACATTGTTTTTCAATGAGAATATCAATGAGTATCTAGCTAAGGGTGGTTTGATAACATTAAAATAGTGCTCTAAATGTATTGGATTTTCTTGGCAAGGCAGTCTTTTTAATAAGCTTGATCACTTCACATGATTTGCTCAAAAATGTTCTCCTATTCTAGCAATAAGAACCTTCCTAATACCATGTCAGCATATTGCTGTTTCTTGTAGCAGTTCTCCAGAGCTACAAATTGGAGCCTCTGCTATCCTTGTAGGGAAAGCTGAAATGAAATCTAAGACTTCTGCATGCAAAGCAGAGCTCTTCCCTTAATTCTGGAAAGATTACTAAACATTTTCTAAATGGTAACAATAGAATCTCTAGGGAAAGGCTTTTGCTCTGTAGATAAAGAAGACAGAGCTCATATTGTTGGGTTTTGAAGCTCATTTTGCTTTCACATTGTTGATTGCCATGTTTTTGTCAGCTTCTCTAATAAAAAGTTTACATTACTTGAATTTTATACTATATTGGTGATCTTGGAACTGCACAGTTCTGCTTGGAATTTCAGATGTTGTATTTAGCATAAAATAACAACAACAACAAGGATCTGGCAGTTCTAGTAATTGAGAGCCTAAGCATTAAATACACTAAGTATAGGTAAAGAAGGATCCAGATACGTTTTGCAATATGGACAATAGTCTATTATTGTCTTCTTAGGCAGAAGAAAGACAATGATGGAAATATAATAAGGAGGAAGATCTACTGCGGGAGCTCCCTAACAATGTGAAACTTTGTATCTCTTCATATAAAGATTCAAATAAAGGACTTTCTCTTTGATTAGTTATTTCTTTAATAATATTCCCAGACAACTCTGGGCATTTCACAATCTAAAACACAGTTAAGGTATAAAACAAAATGCAACAAAACATAAAATATAACCAGCATATGGAAGGAAACCTTCCATAAACACAACATATCTCCACAATACCCACCACTAACAGGGGATCAAACCACTTAGCCCCAGATCTGGGGACACAACCAATTTTTCAAAGATAGCCTGAATGTAGGCAAGATGAAGGTCATGGAGATCTCTAGGGGATGCTGTTCTAAAGAGCAGGTGCAATGTTCAAACTCTCACTATTTGCTTTAACAATTTGGATAACAGTGTGTCTGATAAAATCCAGAATAAGATTTCCTCACTGTAATCTCAAGCAAGAGCTCTACACTAGATAATGGAGAGGAAGAGTATGCTTATACAGGCCTCCTGAAAAAAGGGGAAGGGATAATGATTACCTCCCTACCCCCTCTACCCCTTCCTAATGTCCTACCTTCCTACCTCCCTAACATACTTAGAGGTGTGTTAACCCACAATGTATCCAGGAAAAATAAATAACAAGTCTTGAATTAATAGTGAAATTTCAATAATTTCCAACAGATGAATAATAGATTTACAAGCCTGGAAACTGGTATATCTGGGATTCATGGAGACCTTAAAATGAGGAAAACTAATGATTTAAATTTGCTAAAGTTTGGAGGGATTGAAAAGAATTATTACTTGTCATGAAATCAGAATTAAGACCAACAATAACTTCATACAAATCTGCAAAGTGAACTATTTATTCTCTTGGAAAGGAGATATTAAGAAGTACTAGTATCTCATCTGCTGGTGAGATTCTAGTATACTCTGTACTCTGTACTCCTCAGCTGAGTTTCTCCTTCTATCATTGTTACTATATGAGTACAGAAAGTTGTTTTTTTAATGTCTTTATTCCTAGACTCAGAAAGAGTATTGGTAATAATTTAACTCAAGCTAGAGGTTTAAATGGAGGTGGCTGGTTTTTTTATATATTAGTGCAATTGAAATGGTATTTCTCTTTTTATCATACTGTATGTTTGTATTATGTTTAATTTATTTTAATTTATTTTTAAACTTAAATCCATATTCATTATTTTAAAGTTTTCTCTCTATATATCTATGAAGTGTGAGAGGGCTGTAACGCTTGAAAATTGCCCTGGAGAAATATTTTATCTATATGAAGGCATGGCTCTTAAAGTAATTAGCTGGAATATAAATGAACTAAAAAAAATGGGAACCTTTTTTAATAACCTGGAAAGTTATAAGCATATATAATTATGTTGCAAAAAACACATATTCTAGTTAATTAAAGACTTTTCTTGATGCCTACAAGCTTGGACAAACTCATATTAGGGGATGCTCAAATAAAGTATGTGGGGTAGTATTATGTTTAACAGCAATCTTAAAGCATGAGAATTAAGATAATGAAGGATATTTATTTTATTGATAGTAATATTAGCTAATATCATGATTAGCTTTTTCTCTGATTAGTTCTTACAGTCCTACAAAAAAGACTCCCAAAATATTTCGTGTTTCCTTAAACTATGTAAAGCACATTTTCAACATGTAATGTATGCTGCGAATTTTAATTTCATTCAAGGATCTCAGTTAGATGGAAATATTACTTATATGTCATCTGACTCTGAAGGACTCTGAGTGGTTCACAGCAATCAAACAATGAAATTACAATAAAATCAATAAAAGAAAAGGCTAAAAGGCAGGGGTGAAATGCTCCCGGTTCGGACCAGATCACCCGATCTGATGGTGATGGTGGCGGGTGGTTCAGAGAACCGATAGCAAAAATCCCTGCGCCCACCCCATCCCCATGCCCAGCTGAGCCATGCAATCATCAGAGGCTGGGTTTTTTTTACTTTTAAAAGCATTTTTTCTACAACCTCTTCGGCCGAAAAAAATGCTTTTAAAAGTAAAAAAAAACACCTTCTGATGATCGCACGGCTCAGCTGGGATCATCAGAGGCTTTTAAAAACATTTTTTTCCATAACCTCTTCGGCTGAAGAGGTTGTAGAAAATAAAATGCTTTTAAAAGCCTCTAACGATCCCAGCTAAGTTGCCTGATCGTCAGAGGCTTTTAAAAGCATTTTTTACAACCTCTCCATTTGAAGAGGTTGTAGAAAAAATGCTTTTAAAAGTTAAAAAAAAAGTTGGCCACGCCCACCCAGTCACATTACCCCTACCCACCCCCCGCCAAAAGCCACGCCAACAGAACCGGTAGTAACAAATTTTACATTTCACCACTGCTAAAAGGTGGTAGGTGTGATAAAAGTAAGGGGTCTCACTCTCCCTTGCCTGGATAAAGATCCAGGTCTTCATAGGTCTTCTAAACAACAGTAGGATGGGGTCATCTGGATCTTAAAGGAGACATCCATCACAGTATGTTGAATTAAATGCATGTAAATTTATATATGCAATTTCAAAAGATATAATTTGATGGCAAAAACTTCCACTAAATCTCAGGAGTAAGATGATTGTAATTAAAATAGTATTTCATCAAGATTGGTATTCTTAAGAGATGAAAAACTTGAAATAAAGCCAATCATTCAATTTTATAAGAAAATTTTTTAAAAATCAGAATGAAAGATGACATTGATTACTGAACTGTAGAATGAAGAATACATATAACCAATCTTAGAAAATCAATGGGTCCAAATTTTAAGGAAAATAGTTCTTCAGAAAATATTATTTCATGTCCATTGGATGCCTCAGAAAATGTTTTAAATAGTTGGACATAAGCTTTTTTAAAAATTTGTATGTATACTAGCAATATACCAAATTACAGGATTATTTAATTTATAGGATTTGACCTTGTCCAGCATAGCTTTGTTTTCATTTTGGATCATAATATATGTTAATAATGCTGTTAACATTAACAGCATTAGAGAAATATAATAGATAAACAGCATTAAGCAATGGCACTTGGAGGTATATGCATGATTTTAAACTATATTCCTAAAGTTCAGAAATTGTTATTTACTTATTCTCCTGATACCAAGGAATGGAAGCAGGACATGAGTCTGTTATCTATTTTTGAAATGTTTCTGTGTTCAAAACATGAGAAGATGAAGTGATATATTTGCATAAGATTTCATGACAAGACAAAGAAATGAATTAATTCTATATTGATGCTAAATGGATATTACTTAGACTTTTTACTTTTTAAAAATAAAAAGTAAAAGTAATTTTTTCCTTTTTTTCTAATTGCGTCTAATTTATTTTATTACAATGTATATAGATTTCTTTTCACTGTATAACCACCCCTGATTTTTTTTATCTCTTGGTATTGTGGTTGTTTATGTTTCACTGTTAAGAATAATTTAAAAATCAATAAATTAGTTCAATCCAGGATTTATACACTTACTATATAATTGATTGCTATCTGCTATGTATATGTACATGTTTAGGGAAGGAGAGATGATGCAAATATATGAAATGGCACAAAAACAAAACACAGATGAAAATTAATATTATGTGCAAGGTTTTGGGCACTGAAGTAGAACCAATCATTTGAGGAAGTGACATAAAACATAACCTGGAGAAATAGAAAAAGAAAAAATTAATCAAATACCAATAGAACTATTTAAAATCTTACAAGATTATATAGATAAAATGTTCCTTGCATTTTGTGAGGGAGTATGAAAAATATAACACAGACCAGCAGAATGGAAAACAATACTACAAAACATTCTAGAAAGAGTGCAGAAAAGAGCAACAGAAATCATTAGGGAGGCTAAAGCACATATAGAATGGATGCAGGAATTGAATTTGTCTAGTGAAAAGGACGAGGGGTGACATGATAGCAGTGTTCTAATATTTGAGGGGCTTCCATCAAAAAGAGAGGGTCAACCTATTTTCCAAAGCACCAGAAGGCAAGACAAATAACAATGGTTGGAAACTAATCAAGGAGAAAGCAACCTAGAACTAAGGAGGAATTTCATAACATGGAAAACAATTAACCAGTGGATTGACTTGCCTTCAGAACAGCGGTGGGTTTCACTTACCTTTACTACTGGTTCGCTCGTGGATGCACACTCACTTTGATCATGCGTGCGCCATTTCTGCGCATGTGCAGAACGTATTTGATGACATCTGGGTGGGTGGGCGGAGCCTCCCGCTGCCACTACTACCGGTTCGCCCAAACCGGGGTGAACTGGTAGCAACCCACCATTGCTTCAGAAGTTGTGGATGCTCCATCAATGGAGGCTTTTAAGAAGAGACTGGACAATCACTTGTCTGAAAAGGTATAGGGGCATAAGCAGGGGGTTGGCCTAGAACAGGGGTCTGCAACCTTAAACACTCAAAGGACTATTTGGACCTGTTTCCCACAGAAAAGAAAACATTCAGAGCCACAAAACCTGGGTGGACGTGGCCAACTCAATGTCACTCCCACCCAGTCACATGACCCGCCCAGCCACACCTACTCAGATTTTGTGGCTTCCGGTGTTTTCTGTGGGAAATGGACTGGGTGGTCTCTCTCTCTCTCTCTCTCTTTTCTCATTTGTTTCCCTCTCTCTCATTGTCTCTCCATCTCCCTCTTCCCCTTCTCTGTCTTTCATTTGTTTCTCTCTTTTTCCTCTCTCATTCTCTGCCTTCATCATTTTCTTATTTCTCTCTCTCTTTCTCTTTCTCCCCTTTTCTCTCTCATTTCTCTCTCTTTCTCCCCCTCTTGGTTTTTCTCTTTTTCCTCTTTCTTTTTCTTCTTTCTTTTTCTGCCCCTTCTCTCTCATTTGTTTCCCTCTCTTTTCCCTTTCTCTTTCTCTCCCTCCAGCTCGCTCTCATTTCCCTCTCCCTCTCTCCCCCTTCTGTCTCTTTCATTTCTCTCTTTCCTTTTTCTAATTCTCTCCCACCATCATTTTCTCATTTCTCTCTCTTTTTCTCCCCTTTTCTCTCTCTAATCTCTCTTTCTCTCTCACGTGTGCTCATGCACAAGTGGGATACCCTCCTGAGCCACGATCATGGCAGTGGCAACAGTGACTCCTCCTCCCACTGCCACCACTGCGTGCTCAGGTGAGTAGCTGACCATGCTGCACAGAAGAGCCAGAGTACTTCCCTCACTTCATCTGGTGGCAGTGGCTACTCCTCCACATTCTCTTCCTTCCTGAGCCGACATGAAGGGGACTGCAGCTGGTGCTGAGCTTCCCATGAAGGACACAGAATCGCAAAAAGCAGCTAGT
The DNA here is from genome assembly GCA_012654045.1 of Ptyas mucosa. Taxonomy (NCBI): domain Eukaryota; kingdom Metazoa; phylum Chordata; class Lepidosauria; order Squamata; family Colubridae; genus Ptyas; species Ptyas mucosa. Next base: position 37,819,326 of record WNWU01000005.1, read on the forward strand.
CATAGGCAGTGCAGAAAAAATGCTAGGGGCGCTTCAGCCACATGGCTCTGTGGAGAGGCTCACACGTTCTTGGGGCGGAGAGCAGGTTGTGTGACCGGGCTGGGGCAGAGAGGTCACATGACTGGGTTGGCAGGGAACTGCAGGAGAGGGGTCAAAGAGCCACATGCAGCTCTGGAGCCGTGAGTTGCCGACACCCAGCCTAGAAGATCTCCACGGTCCCTTCCATCTCTGTTATTCTGACTATTCTGACAATAATAGAGCAGTGCTGGAGAGTGGTCAAACTGATCTTATTTCACATGCAAGTAGGATTTTTCAATCCACATGTCAACATTACTGTACACAGAATGTAGGACTGGCAAAGTACTGAAAATCTCATTGCAACATTTAATGGATAATGGAAAATTCAAAAAAATACATCTGTTTTTACTTTATACTTTTTATAGCTTTTGACTATATAGACCACAACACAGCTTACTGTATATGATGCTGTCCATTGAAGCATTTGTGTAGTACAAGTAGTCTTTGACTTACAGCAGTTTACTTAGTAACCGTTCAAAGTTACAATGGCACTGAAAAAAGTGACTTATGTCCGCTTTTCACAGTTATGACCTTTGCAGCATCCCCATGATCATGTAATCAAAATTCGGATGCTTGGCAGCTGGTTCATATTTATTACTGTTGCTGTGTCCTAAGTTCATGTCTTCACTTTTTATGACCTTCTGACAAACAAAGTCAATGGGAAAGCCAGATTCACTTAACAACTGGGTCACTCATTTTTCAACTGCAGGGATTCATTTAATAACTGTGGCAAGAAAGATCGTAAAATGGGGCAAAACTCACTTTTAATAACAGAAATTTTGGGCTCAGTTGTAGTCGTAACTATATGATTCCAAAATGGGAAAGACTTACTTCAGTATAGTGTGCTCCCATTTAGAAAAAAAATTAAAAAGAAAAGCTCAGTTTCCCTTAATTTATTTATGGCCACCTTGAGATTTAGAAAAGGACAAGCCTTCCTTAATATTTTTTATTTCTTCTTGAACTTTCATCCCTGCTCTTCCACTGTTATTCCAAGGCACCCTTAATTTAACTGGATTCTCCTTTGGCATTAAAGAAATTGAGTTTCTTAGAAGGAATTCAACTAAGGCTCACCTTTATCTGATCACAAACATACATTGTTTGAAATTCTTCCTGCTCATGTTTTTCAAGGTTTTTCTTAAGTGCCTATGGCAGTGATGGCTAACCTTTTTGCCATCGCGTGCCAAAAGTGGGAGGAGCATGGTGGGGTCACACGCACGCGTGCCCACATCCATAATTCTATGCGCCCCAATCCCCCGTGCTCCCCTCATTTTTGGCATGCGATGGCATGGTGGGCCCGGTAGGCCTGTTTTTCACTCTCCCGAGGCTCCAGAGCCTTTCTAGGAGCCCGGGGAGGGCAAAAACGGCCTTCCTCACCCCCCAGAGGCTCTCCAGAGGCTGGAAACAGTGCGTTTCCTGACTTCTGGTGGGCCCAGAAGGCCCGAAAATCAGCTGGCCGATGCACGCATGTGTCCCAGAGCTGAGCTCGCGTGCCCACTGATATGGCTCCACGTGCCACCTGTGGCAACCGTGACATAGGTTCGCCATCACAGGCCTATGGAAACCTTGTGTCTAGCACTATCCGTAATGGTTATGATGAAGTCACTTCTTTATATATTTCTTTTCTTTTTCATTACTACTGTATATTCTTACTTTTCTTTCTTTCCTATTTCTTTTTTCCTTTTTTCCCCTTCACCTTCTAGTCTTCTTTTTCTTTTTTTCTAGTTTGTATTTTTTTTTTACTGTTGTAATTATAATCTTTAATAAAACCTACTCCAAAAAAAGAAAAAAAAAGGAAATTGGAAGTCTTGTACTTGAAAGGCCAAATATTATATCTACCAAGTCTCAAGCAAAATTGGAACAGGAATTGACTGCAATGCTCCGTGAGACAGGTTCCAGGATCCCATGATATTATAAGTGTGCATCACCTCTGAAATCCTGTTAAATTAATTGCTTTCTCTAGGAGCAACCAAATACATTCAAAGAAGAACCAAACATAGTCTTCCAATTCTATGAGCCAATACGGAAAGATGTAAGCCAATTATTCAGAATAATTATGCCCCATGATATCAAAGATCAATTAGTCAGAAAGGCAAATTGGCCAGAGGCAAATCCTGGCACAGATGGCATGGCTGAATTTAGAAATTCTATCTGAAATCAGATTTTGATCATCTATCCCCTTAATACAGATTGGCATGGAAATTTTGAAATGGACGCAAGAAAAAGAAGACCCAGCTGATTTTATGAATTATTTAAAATCCACGATAAGGCAGCACTCTGGACTTTCTGATATAAACCAATTTATCCCTATGTTAGTTCTGTTCCCTGTAGAGCAGGGGTTCCAACCCCTGGGCCACGGACCGGTACCAGTCCGTGGCTGTTAGGAACTGGGCTTCATAGATGGAGGTGAGGGGTGGGCGAACGAGCGAAACTTCATTTGTATTTGCAACCACTCCCTAGTGCTAGTGTCACTCAGCTCCACCTCATATCATCAGGCATTAGATTCTGATAGGAATGCAAACCTTACTGTAAATTGCATATCCAACAGATCTAGGTTGCATGCTCTTCCTTTCCCTTTCCCAATCTGTGGGAAAATTGTCTTTCATGAAACCAGTCCCTGGTACTAAAAAGTCACATGATTATGATCCAGGCACTCAGTACCAGGTTCATAACCACAACATTGCAGTGAGTCGCAGTCATGTGATCATGATTTCTGATGTTCCCTAATGGCCTTCCAAAAATCAATGCAGAAGCTGGTAGGAAGTGTGAAGTCTATCCCGTTTCCATCAGTTTTTCACCCACTCGTTCTCCATAGTGCTGCATGAAGAACCTGTTCATCTGCCTATGCCATGTAGCATCTGTCTGCTCCCTCCCATGGCATTTGCAAACCATTGAATCCCACCTTGTCTGGGATTCCTGCCTCTTCCTGCTTAATGCCCTCAGGTCTTGGGGTTACAAAGGCAACTGGCACTCAGTATTGCTACCACTAAGTGATGCAGTCAAGTCCCTGCTACTCAAGTGCTTAAAAATGGGGGGGAGGGCAGGATAAAGGCGAGTGTAGTAGCAATTATGAAATGTCCATTTCTGCTGGAAACAAAAATAGCCATATTAGTTCCAAAGGGAACTGCATGTCATTCTCTGGAATCATTAAATGAGCCTGGCTGAGCCACAGCATGAATGAACTAAATATCCTCTTAGGTGTGATTGAACATTTTCTAAGTTTGTGAAGAAGAAGAAAAAGAAAGGCTGCCTTTTTTTCCTTTTTAATTGCAACCAAGTGACAAAGCTGCTTTATCTTTGTCCAGGGAGAGTGAGAAGGAGTAATAACTGGTTTTAAGATTATTCCACATCCTGCAAGGCTAGTAGATCAATTCTTGCACTATACACATCTTAATAAAGGAAAAGGAGAATAGAGAAACTTCAGTCATGCAGTTAAAGTAATAAAACTAAGTTTCCCCACAGAAATAATACACAAATTTAACTCCCCAGCCTCAACACTGGCAAAATGCAGTCTCCCAATTCACCCTGTGTGACTAGGGATGTGAATGGAGACAAAGCAATGTGCAACAAGTCTCTTTTGTATCAATACATACTGAGAGACAAAAAAAGTTGCATGTTTTTATACATGGGATCAACGAAAGAGCATTTTTGTAGTACAAGGCTGTTTATGCATCCATGGTGCATATTTACAGTAATATTCCATTTTTTTGAATTTGAGGAGTACCAAGATATAGAGTGAAATGGAAGATTTATACTCTGCCCCAGAGTTTTGCTGTGTCACTTAACTGATTGCTACATATTTTCTGGGGAAACCATCTGTTTGCCTGAAGCTAATAACATGACTTGTCAGTAATTCCATTCACCTCACAAGATAATCAATGAGACTATTTCAGTAGGCCGGGAGAAATGTTATGAGCCTATATCTGCAGCTGTGATGGTATACTAACAAGATGAAATGTCCCAACCCAAAATATAATTCTTGTAACAGTGATGTGGCATGGCAGACAAAAATGCAGAAGTTGCACCAATAATTATGATTATCTGCATTGCAGTTTCTGCAGATAGTTTATATATCTGGTATAGAATGGGCTCCTGGAACAATGCCAGATATATGGGCAATTCAAGCATTTCAAATATGCAACTTTATTCATGAATTTGAATAAATATTGGCAGAACTTCAGAATTTCTAAAGACAATAACTACAAAATATTAAAAAGTGAGATTAACTTAGAATGCCAATAGACTAAGTCTCTGTTCTTACATTTGCTAAGTGCAGTAATATTTGGACAATGCAGACTAGTTGTGGGTTGCTCCCGGTTCTGTCCGGTTCTATAGAACCGGTAGTAAAGCGGTGGGAGGCTCCACCCACCCACCTGGACATCATAATTGACGATCTGCGCATGCACACGGGCAGGTGCTCTCATTGCGAACTGGTAGTAAAGGTAAGTAGAACCCACCCCTGATGCAGACACAAAAATAGCAATACCGCCCAAAATGAGATATAATATGGAGAGAAAACGATTAGAAAAAGAACTTATAGCCTTCCCACCATATTTCCTGCATCCTATTGGTTGCATTGATGGAAGTATCCTTTTACCTTTTCCTGTAGTTTTTTTTCCCAGCTGACATTCCCCCTGACCAAGATCAGATTTTCCTGGAACACAACACAAACAAAAATGGAAGAATCTACTTTCCTTTTTCAGTCTCTTTTCTATTCTACTGCTTCAACCATACTGTATTTAGACAGGAGAGGAATAATGATGAGTGGCAGATATCTGTGAATTTATAAATTCATTTAAATAGCAGCAAAAAGTAAGCCTGAGAAACATCAGTACTACCATGGCTTTGGATATATGAACTTCTAATTTCTTTCAAGAAAGTACATTCTGAAAGAACATTTTTCCTCCAATATTGCTATTTTCATTTCAAGGGAGACCTCATTAACATGGGGAAATAACTTCAGAAGCAAAATGCTTTTCTAGTTCATGTCAGAGGTAAAAGAAGATCACAAACACTTTTCCAAGTCCACTTTGTTGTTTATGTTATTTTAAAAGTGCATTAATTGCATTTACACCAATAATGCCAAAGATGGTTGTACCTAAATGGGAAGGTTTTCTGACTAAAGAACTTTGAAGGTCTTTTCTTTCTTCTCAACAGATTTGTGATGGAGAAGTCACCACATTCTCCTAAATTAGTATTGGAAATTGACATATAGCAGTCAAAACCAATGATGGGATTCAATTTTTTTTACCAGCGGTTCTGTGGGCATGGCTTGGTGGGCGTGGCAGAGGAAGGATACTGTAAAATCTCCATTCCCTCTCCATTCCAGAGGAAGGTTACTGCAAAATCCCCATTTCCTCCTGATCAGCTGGGGCTCGGGAGGCAGAGAATAGATGGGGGCAGGGCCAATCAGAGGTGGTATTTACCAGTTCTCTGAACTACTCAAAATTTCCACTACCGGTTCTCCAGAACTGGTCAGAACCTGCTGAATACCACCTCTGCTTACATGGTAGGAAAAGCATCCTGGTTTGTCCATCGAAAGTTTTGATTTAATGTTTTCATGATAAATATGACTTATGCAATGTTAAAATACTTTGTAAAATCTTTCTGTGCTTGCAGTTGCAACAGAACTGAACAGCAACATGGTAGTAAATGGAAAGGAGTAGAATCTCATGATCAAACTAGTGCCATGTATTTGAAGTTGGCTTCTAAGCCAGTTCCTGATTAATTACTGCAATAAATCCCAAAGCATTTAGCTCAGCTTTTGCTGTAACGATACTGCCTTTTGCCACTAAATTTTGAAACTTCTTTAGTATGTCAGTGTGTCCATTGTGGCAGTGGGTACCCTTTTATTTCAAGAATGGTTTTCTCTTTTAATATAATTTGTTGCTACACTGAGAATGATCTAGCATATCACCCGTTCTTTTTCCCAGGCACAGAAGAAACTTGAATTCTTTTTCTTCCTGCTGGCATGCATCAAAAGAGGGCTTGTCACTTTTTCCTCTGGGGAGATACATAAGCTATTTCTGAGCTTGAAGCTTACATATCTCTTCAAGGGAGTAGTACCTCCTTCATATGCTAAAACATTGAAATATGAAGGAGAGGGGGAAAATATTTAAGACATTTGCACTTTCTTCTCTCAATTAAATGACAGGACCTATATCCTTCCATTAAATAGAACTGAATAAAATATGCTTCCCCACATCAGGAAATAAAAAAAAAGAGTCATCGCGATTGTAGTTTCTCAGGATATTCATTCATGGAAAGGAAAAATGAAAGATTAAAAAAAAGGATTTGGAGGATTTGAAACTAGCATACACATTCTGGCTCATATTTTTTCAACAATTGTAATGCAGAAAACTCTTTTAAAAAATAAATCACAATCCTCTGTCACATTTTTAATGTTCCAAAGAGACTTCAGAAGAAAAAAACCAGTTTATAAATAATCATAAGTACATAGTGGAAATGCGGCTCCAGAAGCATCATTACTTTTCACCTTTTAGTCAATTAACTATTAAGGATATTAAATATGTAGGTATGAGGTAAGAACTCCCCTTGTATGTTTCTTCTTTTATCTTTGCTCTGCTTCCTGATTGGGAGATGGGTACTCTTAAAACTCTTCCTTTTATTGTATTTCCTATAGAAAAAAATAAAATATTTCCTTCTTGCTTTTTCTCTGTCTCTCTCACTGTGAGGACAGAAAGCTCAGAGATGTAGGATTTCTATCATAGCATGTAATTTGCTTAACAAACTTTACTGGGAAGTCCTTAAACATCTATCTAGATACTGCTGATGGATTTGGTTCTATTCACACATATATATTCTGATACAGGAGAGAAACAACTAGAAGATTGTAGCCAGAGTTATCTTTCCCCCCACATAATGACAAAATTCATAATGATTTTGGTAACACAAACTTCCAAAAAAATAACTTAATTTTAATCACCAAACTTACTGGAAAATCAATAGCACACATCAATATCATGATTCACATTTCTTCCTCTTAGATTAATGTGGAAAGAATTTAGTAGTAGATGTTTCATAATATATCAAGTTATATCATCCAAAACACTTCTTTTCATAACTCATTGCTCATTGATGAGATTTAAATATTACAGCCAAGCAAGCTTAAGAAGCTTATCTGTTTCATTGCTTAATGAGTAACAGAACTGAGTTTTCCTTAGTTTCATTTGAAAAAACATTTTGAGGTGACTTTTAAGATATTTGTTCAGGCAAAGCAACTGAAGAATTTCAAAGCAAGGTACAAGTGTTTTAACATGACCAATGATATTTGTGTTGTTTATATGCAAATCCTTAAACAGATATTGAGCTTCAAATAAAAATTAAAAGACACTTTGGAGATACTACTCAAACCTACCCTCAAGAGTAAATCCCTTTGTTCTTGGGAATAAATGAATCTTCTTTTCCACAATATGTCTAGATTTCATTTTTGATCTGCTCTTGTGCCACACTGGCTCATGGAACTCCCAAATTATTCTTCTAACAATTGGTACCCCAGATGGGACATAAGACTAACCTAGCCCAGTGGACTCAGCCCCATAAGTGTTGTCCCTGCGTGTTGTCAGTCATATTTTTTTTTTGTCTAAGGGTACTGTTCCCATATTCTGTCCACTTGGCAATGGTAACAAAGAGGTCTTTTGAGCCCAGACAGCTGTTTGAAAAGAAGAAGCTTGGAAATTACCTCCAAATTTCTGTTGTTTATGCTCAGGAAGAGTGTGTATGTGGGGGGCGCGCATTCTGGACAAGTTACCAGCCTGGTCCCTGAACAAGATTATTGAAATAGAAGAGGAGGGGCCCTTACTCACCCCAAAAGTCCTCCCAGGCAAAAGAATGCCTAGAATTGTTGACAGTTTTAGTGGGAAATGAAACCAAATGTCTGTGGAATTGTAATGCTACAAGGCAGCTAGAATGGTCTCCTATGATTTGGGAAATCCAGATTCACATCTTTAGTAGCCATAAAAATTTAATTTGGGTCCTTGGCCCAAATATCAATTCTTGTGAGATAGTTTCACCTATCTCACATAGTAATTGGAATAATAAAATTTTGAAGCCAATATTCTGTTGTATACTGTAGGTAACATCTACTATTTAAGACTGCTTTTTTGTCACATAAAGGAGCCAGTATTTTTCAAATCATTGAAGATACATAATGGACATATTTTTCCCTCACTAAAAGATGTTTATAGAGAGAGAGGATTGTTGCAAGCTGATTATTTGCAACAAATCATAGAAGACACCAAAAGAACAAGAATCTCCAGATTAATAAAAGATTTGTCATCATGCTAACAAGCACTGATACCAACAATTCACAATTGTGGAACCTGTTCAAAAATGCGATGTCTGAAGATTTTCTCCAAATTGAGAGAACTATCAATGGTCCTAATATCACGATAAGAGACATAATGAACAAGCTGCCCTGTAAAAAAAAATCATACAGATAGTTCTTGACTTACAACTTTTGTTTAGTGACCATTCAAAATTAAGGCACTGAAAAAGCTGATTTATGACTGTTTTTCACACTATGACTGTTGCAGTATGGCTATATGATAAAAATTCAGATGCTTCATATTTATGATGGTTGCAGTGTCCTTGGTCAAGTGATCACTTTTTGTGACCTTCTGCCAAGCAAAGTCAATGGGGAAGCCAGATTCACTTAACAACCATGTTACTAATTTAACAACTGCAATTATTTACTTAACAACAGTAGCAAGAAAGGTACTAAAATGGGACAAAACTCCCTTAACAATTTCTCATTAAGCAACAGAAATTTTGGGTTCAGTTGTGTTTGTAAATTGAGAACTACCTGTACTAATGGAAAAGCTTTATCAAATTTCAGTTAAAAATGTGATTGAGTTGAAGAAGATATTTTGAGTTCTTACTGGATGTTAGAGAAGACAAAATCTAGAAAAAATGAAATGATAAAATAGAATTAAATATGAAGGTATGGTTCTGCCAGCAAGAATTATGTATAGGAAGAATGTATACATTGCATCTACCCAACATATGATAATCCTGCAGAACTGTTTTCACAGAACTCTATCTTGGTTCCCTTCAATGAAATGATAAAATAAATTCTATATGTAGTAGCCACTTATCTGGAATCATAAAAGAACGTTTCCTTTAATATTGTCAGTAAAGGAGCTAACATTACTTATTCTCCAACAGAATTCCTTGATTCAGTTGAACTTTCTGGACTGCCACCACAGAAATTAGAACCGAACACAGGATCTCTCATCATTTTAATGAGGAACTTGGATCTTCTGAGGCTTTTCATGGAACACAGATGGTCATGGGAAAACTCCACAAGAATCTCATTTTATCAAAGATAAACATTGGTGTATTCAAAAATGACATTGTCATAATTCCACAAATTATGTTCATTGTGTCAGAAGATGATGTCTCTTTTCAGCAGTCAGTTCCCAAAGCAGTCTTGCTTTGCTCTCACTATACATGAAGCACAAAGCATTGATTTATTTGAAAACACCAGTGTTCCGGCTTAGTCAAATATCTGTCACTCTGAACTGAGGCAAAAGAGTTGAAAACATTAGAGTATTCTTTAAAAAAGATGAATCACAAATGTCATTAAAAGTGTCTTTTGTTAAATGAAAAATTTCTATATTTGTTTTGCTACACATCTTTCTTTAATAAAATGTTTTCTTCTAATTTGAAAACCAAAACAATAGCAATTAGCTCATGATCATTCTGTTTCTCTGTTTAGGTAAGAAATATCTCTGAAAGGATAACCCAATAGGTCCCGGGTTGTTTAGGACTAAGCTAACACCAAGCAAACCATGTTATGGCTTACAGCAGTGAAGAAATTCAATCATAGTTAAATGGGGTTCCGATTCCCAAATTGTAGATATACAGACTGGATAGTTGTACTTTTTTATTTTTAATATACCCATATAGATGCATTCGATATTCTGGATTCTAATGGTTGCATTTTCTCTGAAGACAATCAGAAAGTAATGCATTTACTGTTAAAGTGTCCCATTTAATAATAACTCTTCTAAATAACAACATAGTTTATCTGTATTACTAGCAGTCTGGACAACATAATTACTTAGTAGAAACAAATAAACTGGAACCCATAAAGCATTTGTCTGAGCATTAGTTATTTTTATAATGTTTTTCCTGGTTAACGCTTAAATTAAACATCATTAATTTAGGCTACAATTTAATTATGCCGGAAGAATGTACTTGGAATATTCAGTATGATTAGCATACTCAGTCATTGTCACTGTGCACTTCATCATGTCCTGGAAATAACACATTACAAAGATGAACTTTATTCCCATTAGCAGATGCCCTTTGGCTATCTTATGTTTGAATGAGAACGCAAAGATAAAAATACATTTTAAAGAACATCATCAGGTTTTAAAGACATCCAGATAACACATATAATGTTATTTGAGTTTCAACTTTCTCTAAAAAAAATTAATACATATTCTCTGCCATATTGGTTAAACCCCTCTTCCCCAATCTGTTGCCTGGCAGATCTGTCATCATACAAGGTGGTACATAATAAGTGAACTAATATAGCATATCTGGAGGCAACTTGGTTGATGAAATCAGGACTGGTACTAAGATAATTAATTTAAAAGCTCATAAAAGCTCTGCTTTCTCACTATCAGATTATGTTCCAGCAGCATCCAGGGATTAGGGTTGGGGGATGGGCAAAAAGCTCCATTTCTTTTGTAGTAATCAACATTTCATATTTGCATAAAGGGGTGCAGGTTCAGTTATACTGCCATGACCATCATCCTGACTTTTTCTTATCTCTTACACACACTGCTGCTAGGTTTACACATTGTGCCATACCCTGGTTAAATATGGCTGATGAATATACACCATGATCAGTTGGGGATCAGACAAATTATACAATTAAATAGTGGCTAGATTTGCACTTTATAATTAGCCAAATCCAAATTTATGTCTTTGTGGAGAAATAGATGACTTGTGGTCACAAGTTTCCCTTTTTGTAACCTCTCAGAGTACTTTCTAGTTATGGCTACTGAAAATCGAGAGCATTTTCTGACTATTTTGAAGTGAACACTAAAATAAACCTCCTGCACACAGGGAAAAAAGATGGCTTCCTTCCCACTTTCTTGGTTTAACCCCCTGCAAAATGTTAAGGAAGGCCTTTAACCACTGCCGGTTTATCCACCCTCTAGCAGAGCCATCTTTTATGAAGACTGTTTTCATAATCAAAAGAGATTACCTCAGAGAGCTGCTATGATTGCAAACTCAGAGTTCTCTAAATATTTGTAGCTCCTTTTCATATCCCTGGTCTGTATCCATACTGGAGCTGTTTTGAGACATTAATATTGTATTCTGTGCCTCTGATTCTGACACCTTTTAATTCCATTACCAGCTTGAGGGATTTGCATTTAAGATTGGAAATATTTTCTGTTCAATTAGCCCATAGTGACCTGATGTTTCCATCTGAAAACCTTCATTAGTTATGAAGATTTATAAGATGTCAGGCCCCAAATCAAGAATGACACATTACTTTATAACTTAACCATAAATAGGCCTTCTGTAGGATAGTACCTTCACTCTGAAATACTTTTCTCTAAAATTCATATAATGCTTGTCAGAGGTATGAATCCAAACCGTTGATTCTTCAGCTCTTCATAACCCATTGACTACAAAGTTACCTAGTTAGGGTAATGAAGCAGGGTTTCAAGTAATAGATCCAAGCAAACAACCAAGCTTGGTGAGCATCAAGGACTCTACAAAACAGATATTATTTGTTTAGATTTAATTTTATTCTGTTCAACCCCATCCATTTAATCAAATCTTTTCATTCGTTTGTTGATGTTTTATCCTTACTTTTGGATTTTTATAATTCTGTGCTGACCACTTTTTAAAGTCTTTTAATGATTGACCGAACATGATATATTAATCCAAAATTATTATTCAACAACTTTAATTTTGTTGAATAATGGGAAAATGTGCAAATAGTATTGCAAGCTGCCATAATGTTAAGAAAACCAGATATTAAACGTTTCAAAATAATAGTCTTATTCTCATATATTGTCTTATCTTTTATATGTTTGGCAAAGAAAATATTTACCTAGTTAATATGAATATAAAACACTATTCCCCAAAAAAGTTTTCTAAGATGTATGTTATATACAATTATTACTTAACGGAAGTAATATTTAATTGTTTGTGAATATTTATAATGATTTTTCTTAGACTTTTTTTTCAGCATAACCCACTTTAGACATGATACCTTCAGATTTGGATTGTAGCTATTCTGTTCTGCAGTTAACTGTCTTGGTAATTTAGAGTTATTGCCAATAGGTTGCTGACCAACACAAACAGCAAATATTCCATCTGGTTTTGTTCTCATGTAAATATTTGCTTGCTGTGCATGACAAGAACACAGCAATAACAACAGCTTTTTTCATTTATGAAATGAATAGATATTCCGCTTATTAGTGGAGAAAGTTGACATTGTGCCTAATGTACTTCTTCTTCAATTCCATATATTTTGCAGTTACTTTCTTTTTAGATGAGCAAATAGTGTTCTCCAAATCCTTTTAAAACACTCCAAATCTCCAAAAGATACTCAGAATCTTTTTAAAATACTCCAAATACTCTTTTTTTTAAAAAAAAAGAAAGAAAACCTTTTTAAAATATTTCTTAAAATCATTCTTATGATAAATTTCAGAGATGTTTCAAAGCAGAAACAATGCTGACCTCATTTCCATGGACTCAATTTTCCTACTCATTTTCAAGGAAAGTTCCATTTAGTCATGCAAGATTGGTTCATACATTGAAATAAATGATGAAGACGATAATCATAAAAGAGCTTCATGCCTTCTGATGATTATTTGGTCAGTAAAATAATATGTAATATTCCTTCTCATCTAGAGATAATGATACTTAACTGTTTAATAATGCTGTTATTAATAAAATGATCCTGTTATAACTACTTACAGTAACTGTGAAAGAATCCATGGAGGCTTCCAAATTAATATTTTTTCTCTGAAATGATAATTCTTTGTTCCTTCATTTTTCTTTCTTTTTTAAGGGAAAAAATAGTTCCACTGCAGTATTTTTTAAGCAAACTTTGTCTCCTTCTCTCTTTACAATTTCTGACTTTATATTATTACAATAAGTCATAGTTTCCTGTGCCTTTAAGTATTTTCCTTTGTAAATCCAGTTTATATAATTTCCTCCTGTTGATTTGTGATTTTTAGACACCCGAACATTTGTTGTTTTGGTTTTTATTTCTCTTTTATTATCTGACTCATAAAATAAGCAGGGTAGCTACATAAATTGATTAATTTAAAATAAATAAATATATATAAAGCTATTATGTATTAGTAATGTTATTAATAATATTTAAAAATTAGTATTATATCAGTAGATAGAATTTTATAGAAAAGCAATGGAAAAGAAAATGTACCCGGGAATTTCAAATGAATATTACTACAAATGTTATTTGAATTTAGCAAAACATACAGAAACATTTATCTGTGTAATTTTAAAGTGGCCTTTAGATATTCCCCCTTGTCCTAACTAGGTAGCTGGTTTGTTGTGTCATGGCTTGCAATGTTCACTGCTACAAACCATCGATAGCCAAGATATTGTGAACTTAAGAGTTCTGCAGCTTTACAAACATGGATTTAACAGGTGAAATTTGCAAAAGAAACTGCGGCCCAGAATGACATCTGAGATCAACCATTGGCAAAAGATTCAGCACCTAAATATAGGATCATCTAAGACTGCGGAAATAACATAGTAGCTTGAAATGTCAATTTCTCACCCCTGAATGCTCAAGTATTTGCCCAAGGCACCTGACTTCTCCAGGGTGGGGTTTTTTTATTATTATTTTTAAGAAATAAAAATAAAATACTTCCTGTGGACAAATAAAGTAAAACCCTTCAGCTGCGCTTTCAGACTAATGCTATTGACTCCCATGAGCAGGCAAATATTTCTAAAAAGTAAAAGTGACAGGAAGTAGGAAGGAGTTGCTTCATTTTGAATTGCCATCAGGTATCTAACAAAGGGGAAGGAAGTAAAAGGGAGATTTCCCCTTCCCCTTGGTTTACTTCCTTCAGAAGAGGAAGAGGAAACTACAAGGAAGATAACAGCCAGAATAGAATAGAATAGAATAGAATAGAATAGAATAGAATAGAATAG
>WNWU01000005.1:37833591-37912070 GCA_012654045.1 Ptyas mucosa
AGAATAGAATAGAATAGAATAGAATAGAATAGAATAGAATAGAATAGAATAGAATAGAATAGAATAGAATAGAATAGAATAGAATTCTTTATTGGCCAAGTGTGATTGGACACACAAGGAATTTGTTTTTGGTGCATATGCTCTCAGTGTACATAAAAAGACAAGATACACTCGTCAAGAATTACAGGGCACAACAACCAGTGACAGTCATACGGTACAATAAGCAATCAAATCATACTAGGAAACAATCAATATCAATCGCAAGAATACAAGCAACAAAGTTACAGTCATGCAGTCACAAGTGAGAGGTGATGGGTGACAGGAACGATGAGAAGACCAATAGCAATGCAGCCTAATGTGATTAGTTTGACAATGTTGAGGGAATTATTTGTTTAGCAGAGTGATGGCGATAATGTTTGAAGGGATAGCGTTTGAAGGAACAGTAAAAGCTAGGGGTGGAAGATGCCATTTTAGGATGGAAAAGAAGCAGGAAGAAGGCTCGCTAGTATGGCAATCATTTGGTGTTGTGTCCGTTGGCTCCAAAACCACCGAATCCTTGACTGGAGAGAAACAGGATGAGGATTGCATCTCAGGGTGCTTTTTTATTTTTAGTTTAGTCTATTTATGGACAAAGACAAAATCTGTTATACCTTTATAAAAAAGCATGATATAAAATATAACTACATAGAAAATAAGTGGATAATAATATATCGAAATACCTACAGACCAGGGAACTGCCTTCTTTAGTATTTCAGGAGAGCAACCTACTGACAGAAAATAAACATTCTTGGTTTTGAATTGTTATCAGTTCTGTTGTGTTTGTAGGGTTATTGGGGGTTTTTTTCCCCCTTACTTTGAACATGTTGTATTGTTTTTGGGTTTTTTTTAGTATGAACTATTTATTGTATTTTGTCTTGTTGTAAGCCATTGGGAGTCTGAATGTTTCACCAACATATAATTATAATAAAATAATCAGAACTAAAAAAATATTTTTCCTCATCTTGCCAGCCAGTTTGCAGAAGATAAGGGTCTGTTTTGAACCTGATCCTTCTATAGGCAGCTCCTGATATCTTTGTATAAGCATCAGGTAGTTGAGATAGCAATGGGCTCATGGTCTGAGATCCTCTCCTGTTATGGATAGTTTAGTTAGAATTGTTAAAAATAGGCTAGATAAGAGGAATCTGGCCTGATACAGCAAGTTAGTATTTTTCTGAATTACAGGAACTCAGGTCCTGGTGCAGAATTAATCTGTTAAAAATATATCATGTCCTACTTTCTATCAACAAATCAATCATTTTAAATTTCACTTTTTACAGCTAATTGAATGTTATAAAATATAAACTTGTTTTGGATGCAGTTTTATATATCTGTGGCAGAAAAACTGATATATAAATTGTTTCCCCAAATCCTCATCATAAATCATCATTTGGACAGTTAATTTGCTGCTGAATGAAATGTTAAAAGCAACACTATACTTTTATACAGTGGGTATGAAATAAATAGACAGAGACTCGAGACCTCTGAAGCCTGTATAAATTGAGATCTAGTTTATTTAAATAAGTTTGGGAAATTAAATAAACTAAGACATTTGACTAAAGTAGGAAAGATTGCCTTGACCTGTCTGTTTATGTGCTTGCAAATCACATTATGCAATGATTGGTGGATAGAAAATACTGTATTCCTTTATGCTGTGACTGCGTCTAGTGCATAGCTGCAATGTTGAGACAATAATTGGGTATTCTAAGGGATGACATTAGGAAGTAGGTCTGCCTATCTAAAAATTTGTATCCCTATTATAACAATAGCAATTAAATTTATATATTGCCCCATAGTGCTTTACAGTGCTCTCTGGGCAGTTTACAATGTCAGCATATAACCCCCAACAATCCCACTTCTCATTTTACTGACCTTTGAAGGACAGAAGACATGAGCTAGTCAGGATCGAACTACTGGCAGTTGTCAGAATAAGCCTGCAATACTTCATTCTAGCACTGTGTCACAAAGGGTCTCGGTATTATAAAAGTTTAACACCAATTACTAATATTGTAAAATTATTCTAGGAGTTTATCTGTGCTTTACTAAACTCTGTGCGGCTTAAAATTTAGTTCAATATGTTAGGATACTTCTGGGTGGTTATTGATCCACAGTTACAATATACAGTAGTAATGTTTATCTGACACTTCAAAGTACAATAATCTCCCATGCAGTAAAAATGTACTGAATATTATCCTTTTTTTAACTGTAGCATATTTTGCTAGGAAATTCTGATCTGCTTTGGGAGAATCAAACATGTTTGTGTGTATTGTCTGTGAGCTCTCATACAAAATAGAGCTATTTGAAAAGAAGAAAAGCATTACAAATACATTGTTTTAGTTGTAACCAGGTGTTTTAGAACCCATGTTTTATTTAACATTTCTACCAAAGGCGAAGACTCTGTGTACATATTATCCTGTATTCTTAAGAGAATGTTTATTTAACATGCAAATATATTTACTTATGCATCCTTATCTGCCTAAGTACTATAAAAATGTTTTTTCCACAAGAGATTGTTGATTAATTACCTACATGTAACCTTTGATTAATTAGCTGATATCCTAAGATAATATCCTTGCACTTTCGGGTGAATTAGTATAAAGAGCCCCAAGAAATTAATTACCATATATCAAAATCAAGCATGACAAGAGTGTGTGCAGATAGAAGTGGAGCTTGAAGAGGGAACAAGACATTATCAGTGCTCTCTTCAAGTAACATTGATACAAGGAGGCTGCAGCTGAGACTTCATTTTATCTTAACATTTTAAAGCTATTTTCTGGCCTTCGATTTGACCTTGATGAATTTAGTAAGCTAACAATTAAACTCTGGAAATATTTGTTCCAATTATATTATCCTATCACTTAGTCCAGTCTTTGCTAGAATATTCAAACTTTCAGGAAAATATGTTGTCATTGGAGTGAAGAATTCTACAGGAACTTTATCAGTAATATAATTTAGTTTATTTTTGACTTAAAATTTATGGGCACACATGCACATGCACATGCACATACAGTACTGTAATTAATTCTAACTGCAATTATTTTTAAATTTCCTAAAAATGTTGAGAATCCATGGTAGAAGTATTATACAACACAACCAACCTAGACAAATACTCTGAGATCAAAATACCCTGAATCATGGACCTTACCTCACTACCTACTTTCAGTCTGATGGACAAATATACCAATAAGTCAGAGGACTATCCTCCCACACATATAATCACATGGAGCTAGTATGTAGATGACACTTTTAATAAAAAAGAAACAGCTAAAGAACACACAAAATAATCAACATCTTCAAAAGAATAAAATTCAGAAGAGAAAAAGTAAACAACACACTACTCTTACTAGATATCCAAATCAGCAGAAAAAACAATGGCAAATTAGAAATTCAAGTCTATTGAAAAACAACCCAGTACTCGATGACCAAAGTAACAACTCAACCTCCCACAAAAAAGCTGTGTAAGACCATTATTCAGATGAGGACAAATGTAGGGTCCTTGGTCCTTAGTGACTATCCCTGGTGATGTTACCTAGTTTGAATAATGAAACATCTGCAAGAAGACAACCAAGCTCAGAGAGCACCAAGGACCACTCGGTTCAAACCTGAGCTATACATATTCTCCTTTATGCTCCTTTATGAGCATCCTTTATGAATGCACCGCAGCAAAACAGGACACCAGAAAAAAGGAAAAAGACACATCTTCAAACATCTTATACACACAGCTTTATCAAAATGTGCTTGACCACTCAACCTACTAAAGCACAAGCGACATAAGTTATGAAAAGGATAACATTACCATACATCAAAAACATTTCAAAAACAATTCACAGATTATTACAACCACATGGCATCACCATAGCACACAAGCCCTCCAAAATCTTAAGTAAACCCAAGAACCAGTAGCCCAAGAAGAAGAAGAAAACAGCAGTCATTTAGAAAGTACAGTGTAAGGATTGTAACAGCTACTATGTAAGATAGACAGTCAGAAGACGAGCAGACCACATCCATAAACATTAACTAGCAATCAGAAGACATGATGAGAACCCCTTAATCTCAGAGGACATGGTTCCAACTGAGAAATTGTGAACATCCTAGTTAAATCCCCCCCCAAAAAATGCTAGTGAATTCCTGGAAGCATGGTATTCAGAAAAAATAACCATCAATATATGCATAGACATAAACTGCATTTAAACAGTATTCAAAAGAGAAACAAAAAATAAGGAAACAAAAGAAAGGACACTTCTTCTCCAGGAGCCTACATCCACATAAGCAAAGATTAACACCAGACAAACAATCAAGCAGAATACATTATCCCAATCAAGGAACTACCATGGAGAAAACTTGAAAAATATACAGGGCAAGCTACTGTATATAAACAGGGACCAAATCCTATAGTCATTAGCATTGATGATGTTACCTAGTCAGGTAATAAAATGTCTGCAAGGAAATAACTATGCTCAGAGAACACCAGAAACTGCACAGCTCAAACTTCAGCTACACATATTCTCTTATGTTGGGTGATATTTACAACTGAAATGCAGGACTGAATTAAAATAAACTTCACTGGAGATCAAAACTTTCCATTTAAGTAGTATATCTATATACTGTATATACTATCCCATGTATGGGTGTGGGGAGGATAAACTTAAAATGAGAAATAGTAGGCTTGGGCATGTATTAAAAGAGTGCAGGTGTCTTGACAGATTGTAAACCATATATGTTCCTAAACTGCAACGCAATTAATAAAGAAAACCCTAATTTTTTTAAAAATGCTATTTTAATACTTCCAGACCATATTTCATTTTGCATTTGGAGTGCAATTTCAGGAAGACATTGAAAGAAAAACTGAAACACATCCATTGTTGAAATAGATTGTTATTTTAATCAAAACAGAAGATTAAAGGAAAACTTCTAGGGGTCCTCAAACATCTGAAAGTAATATAGAGTATGGATTAATCTTTGGAAAAATTTGGGACTATTCTTCTTCAATACAGATATTTAAGCATAGGCAAGAGAGACGTCTGTCAATAATGTTGTAGCTTTACCCTGCATTAAGCAAAGGGCTAGACTGAATGATCTATAAAATAAGCTGTCCTCCAGTTCTTTGATTCTAATCCAGACAGCTATGCTCCCTAGCAAGGATTATTCTTGTAGGAGGGAAAATAAATGATTCCAAGTAGCTTGCATTTTATCTCAGGCCCCTGGGTATAAAGCAAGAAAAATTCCTTCTAGGTTTTCTGACCAAAAGTATTCTCTTTTGTAAAAACAAATTGTGGCTAGAGGCAGAGATATATAATTGGGTATCATCAACATACTGATGATACTGAATTCCATACTGACGGATGACCTCCCCTAGCAGTTTCATAGAGGTCAAAGCTGTCAAACCCCAGCCAGCAGACCGGATGCATCATGCACTGGCTACACCCATGCCTGGTTTGGCGAAGGGGAAAAAAGTCCCAATACATCATGTGACGACGCTGTGATGACTCGAGTGTGACACCCCTGATAAAGGTGTTAAAAAGAAGCAGCAAAAGGGTTAAGCTCTGGTGGAACCCACATTGCAAAGGTCTAAGGCTTGACCTCTTCTTTCCTACCAACGATGAGGTCCAATCAGTATTACTGCTTAAAACATGTTTGTTGGTTTTGTGCTCACAGCTATTCATTTCCTCTTTGACAGGGCCACTGTTTATGGTAAATTAAGTACAAAAATCTGACTTTCAGATTATTTTCTTTATCACAATTTAATGAATCTTTTAATTTGTTTTTTACAAAAGAGAATACTTTTGGTCAGAAAAACTAGAAGGAAATTTTCTTACTTTATACTCAGGGGCCTGAAATGAGAGGCAAGCTACTTGGAATAATTTCTTTTTCCTCCTACAAAAATAATCCTTGCTAGAGAGCACAGCTGTCTTTCAATGTCTTCCTGAAACTGCACTCCAAATGCAAAATGAAATATGACCTGGAAGTATTAAAATAGTGTTTTTCCCCCTTTTAAATTAGGGAAACACATCCATGGTTGAAATATATTGTTATTTTAATCAAAACAGAAGATTAAGGGAAGACTTGCTTGGGGTCCTCAAACATCTGAAAGTTATATAGAGTATGGATTAATGTTTGGAAAAACTTGAACAATTCAAGTTTTCACTATGTGACGAAAGTGGGGTTGAGGGATACCCCGGACCGCGAACCAGCTCATGAGCAAACACACTGAGACTGAAATGAATCGGACAAAGGAGTCTTGTATAAAAGTATAATTTAATTTAAAATACTTAAAAAGACACTGTGCCTTTAAAAACCACATTAAAAGCAAAGTCTTATCTTGGTTATGTGAAACCAGGCTATCTCCCTAGATTCCTCTCCACAATACCGAAACAGTTCACAAGAGATAAAGGTTAACGTGACGATAGACCACTTTGGCGTCGATACATCATCGAGGCAAACAAAGGGTAGCAGCAAAGACTTCACAACTAAAAGTCACCTGAGGGGAAAAACAGTTCAAGCAGCAACGTGGCTTGAAAGTCTTGGATAGTACAGTGGTCTAAAGCCTTGTTATTAACTTCAGCTGCCTGCAATTATTGCAGGTTCGAATCTCACCAAGGCTCAAGGTTGACTCAGCCTTCCATCCTTTCTAAGGTAGGTAAATTGAGGACCCAATTTGTGGGGGCAATAAGCTGACTTTGTATAAATATACAAAAGTATGAAGGCTATTGCTTAGCGCATTGTAAGCCGCCCTGAGTCTCCGGAGAAGGGCGGCATATAAATCAAATTTTAAAAAAAAAGTCTGTGTGAAGAAGAAAAGTCCAGCATGGCTCAAACGATGGCTTGTGTGTTTCAAACAGCAAAACACAAGCATCCATGGGAGTATCTCAGCAGCAGCATCTGGAGTCCTTATCTGCATTCTTCTCCTTCTGCAGCATTGTGCTGAGCTCTTGCAAAGAACTCTGCATATAGGCCTAAGAGCATTTTTAGGCCCAAGTAGCAAGCGAAAAGGTCCTTGCTTATATGGGGAGTTAACCTGCAATTAACTAGGGCGGGGAAGGCTTGCAGGTAATTGCAAACAGGAGATGGCTTGATTTGATACCATACTGATTGTGGCTAATCAAGTAGCCGCAGCAATCCTGGAAACACTCGTGACACACTATGTAGTGAAAACTTGTTCTTCAGTACAGATATTTAAGCATAAGCTAGAGTAGGGGTGTCAAACCTGATTTCATTGAGGGCCACATCAGGCTTGTGTTTGACCTTGGGGAGACATGGTATGGCCAGGGGACATGTCTAGCTTGACATCACACATGTTGGGGGTGCCTGTCGTGGCCCGAGCACTCTGCCAGTGAAAATGGGCTCCCAAGATCCATTTTTGGCTGCAAGAGTTTCCTGCAACCCTCTGCCAGCGAAAGCAGAGGGGCCCTGCTGAGCTCTGTTTTTGCTGACAGGGGCACCATGGGCCAATCCTTTGCTGTTTCCAGGGTGGTCCCACGGGCCAGATCTAAGCACCCCACAGGCTGGATCCAGTCCACAGGCTTTAAGTTTGACATGCCTGGGCTAGAGAGTCTTCTGTCAATGGTGTTATCCTGCATTAAGCAAAAGGGTAGACTGACCAGAACTTGTTACGAGTGGCTATATAAGTATTTAAAATAAAAAAAATAAATTGCCAAACTGGACTAATTCATTTATGTATGTGAAAATCAGATGGGAAAAAGTCATGAAGAGAAGATGAAAGGAATTCAGCCATCTGTTACTGTCACTCAATTAAAAATTATAGTACTGATTACTTGCTCCTTTAGAATCTCCAGAGAGCTCACTTTATCTGAAATGGGAAATGCATTAATAATGGCTCACAAAAAAAGCCCTCATTTGCAGAGTATGCAATATTTGAATAAAATCATACAAGCCAAAATGTTAGGTGAGATTGATGGTTTTATTCTCCCTTATGATAATAGTTGATAATGTAAACTATAGAAATTAATGATCCAATCTGATTCTTGAACAAGCAGGTAGAAAAATAATATACATCCATTATCACAGCCCACCTTTGATGTTACCTCCTGGGCCACACTACATCCTATAATTGAGGAGTCACTGGTTAACCAATGTATGGAAATCAGCAAATTGTGAGCAGTATATGCCCAAATGCTTAGTTTGTTCTAAAATACCTCTTTTGAATGTTTTGCAAATCACTACTCATACACTACTCATACATTAAGGAGGACTTGAAATACAAACACTATTTTGTAAATAAAACACAAGTACTTTTTAGTTCCAAAGTAGTTGCAATATTATCATACAATTACAGAGTTTGAAGGAGCTACTTAGGCCATTGAGCCTAATCCTTGCACAATGCAAGCAAAATATTAACACATTCCTAACAGATGGCTGTTAATCTCCAGTTCAATAAATAAAATGATTTTTAAAAAGACATATTACAGTAATATTTTTTTTAAAAAACCACTGAGGAGACATAGAAAGTAAATTAAGAATATTTAAGATTATTACACCTTAACATCTCTGTTATGTTATTCAATATATTTGTTTCTCAGTAAATGTAATGATTTGACAATGATTTTGGCCCAAGATATAATTTTGCTTCCCATAAAGCAAATTCTTCTGAAAAGCAAGTACTTGCCATCTTTTTTTGCCCTTTTCTACAAAATTGTCGCAGTATCATTAGACCCTAATGATTTAGTAATCTGTGATGGAGAAACTATTTACAAATTAGTGGCATGTACTGTTTGATAACAACCACTACTGCTGTCAATATTGCTACTACTATTACTAATATTATTATTAATATTAATAGACAAAATTCCAAATTCAGTGTAAACATCTGGCTGACGGAGCAATCAATAATAATAAAACAATAGCTGCTATATAAACAAAGCACAGGTCTGCTGAAAGGCTCACAGGAATACAAAATTTGAAAAAAAAATAAAAGTGATACTCAGTTATCCTAGACATAAATAGTAAAAAAAAGGGGGGGATGGGGTTAGTTAGGGAAAGGTAAAGTAAAGTAAAAAAAAAGGCTCATTTTGATTACATTTCTGGAGTTCTGGAAAAAGTACCACTGCCTCTATCGTAAGTGAATTCTAGAAATCCTACAAAGGATAGGATAGGACAGTGATGGCTAACCTTTTTGCCATTGCGTGCCAAAAGTGGTGGGAGCATGGTGGGGTCACATGCACGCATGCCCACATCCATAATTCTATGCGCCCCCCCCCCAGTGTTCCTCCCAACCGCTTTTGGCATGTGATGGTCTGGTAGGCCCGTTTTTTGCTCTCCCCAGGCTCCAGAGCCTTTCTAGGAGCCTGAGGAGGGCAAAAACAGCCTGCCCCACCTCCCCCAGAGGCCCTCCGGAGGCCGGAAACTATGTTTCCTGACTTCTGGTGGGCCCAGAAGGCCCGAAAATCAGCACACACACGAGTGTCGGAGCTGAGCTCGCGTGCCCACCGATATGGCTCCGCGTGCCACCTGTGGCACCCGTGCCATAGGTTCGCCATCACGGGGATAGGATAAGATAAGTTTATCTGTCAAGCATATATAAGATAACAGGTGAAAGTATAAACATAATTTGAATACATGAAAAGAGTAAGTAAAAAGGAATGGTATGCTTTTGACTTAAAGGTCAGCATACTGAGAGAGACTGAATTTGCAATATTATAAATTGGATAGTTTATTAAATGGTGCACACATTCAGGTTGTGTCATAGAGATTCCCTAGAACTTTAAGCCCTTAGTGATTCACATGGGTATTCATGATGTAACTGGACAGACTTGACGTCATTACAAGGGAACATGAAGCACTAGATCAATGGTCTCAAACTCGTGGCCCATAGGCCAGATGCTTCACATGATGGCCACACTCACACCCAAGTTAGCAAAGGGTGGAAAAGTTGTGATATGTCGACGTGAGGATGTGAGTTTGACACTTCTGCACTAGATCAAAGGGTAAAAGAGCTGGGGACCCAGATAATGTTTTCTTTGCTCCTTCCTGTTACACTTTTCCCAGGAAGATATAATAATACTGGAAGGAAAGAATTGGCTATCTGAAGTGTCAATGAGAATGGTTTGGATTTTTTGACAATGGGACATATTTCTGACATGGAGATTTCCAGCCAAGAGATGGAAATTGCACCTTATAAGAACTAGGAAGAATGTGATTGGAAAAGGCTTTATACCGAACCCTGTGGAGGATGGAGAAGAGAACCCAAATAATTGTGCAATGCCAAGTAGCTCTAAGAAGACACAGGATATGAAGGTGCCAGTAATGAACATGGAAATACAGGAAGGAATAGATCAAGGTGAATGATCAAAAATTCCAATGCCTATATATAATGCACAGAGTATGAGTAACAAATAAAAAGAATTAAAAGTTTTAATGTAGGAAGACATTATTGAAATGTCATTATTGAAACATGATGGGAGGAAACCTGAGCATAGTGCAAGAATTGAAGGTTAAAAAATATTCAAAAGGATTAAGTCAGATAAAAGGTAAAGAGTGACATAATACATGAAGGAAATGAGCATATCTATTAAAATTCAGGATTTTCAGCATGAATGTTCAGTGAAGAACATTTGAGTAAGAAGAAGATAAGGAAATTATGAGAATTGTACTGCAGATTGCCAAATCAGGAAGAAGATTGGGCAATCCACTCCTGGACCAGACTACAGAATATTCAAGAAAGAGAAATGTAATAATAATGGATAAGACTTTTAACTATCTAGACATTTGCTGGGATACAACTCCATCAAGACTGCATATATAATATAAGTCCCCCAATTATTTGTGGACTTTTGTGCCCCTCCAGTCTTTATATTTTTATGAAGAATTGTTGGCCCAAAGAAGAGTGAAGTTCCATCATCAGATTCCATCAACATAAGCATATAAAGAGCAAAATAGAAGACCTATTCATGTTGTGTATTCTTTCACTGAATATTTGAATTCATGTATTTGGAGGTTTAGATGAACAGTGTCTGGCTGTCAGTCCTTTAACTTAGACCTGATCAGAAAACAGATAACACGGACTTCTGTTTGTACTTCTGGTGTCTTCGGAAGCCTGGACTGCGAACTCCGTGGCTCCAACTTCTCCTTATTGGAGGGTCCAAATTGGGACCATAGCCACCCTGGAGGGGTGGTGAAGTAAAGGGGGACTGCCTAGAAGATAGAGGGGAGCCACATCTCCCTTCCCTGACTAGGAAATCCCCCTCAGCTGACAATGAGGAGGAGCGGCAACAAATATGGCTGCCAAGAAGCCAAAGACATCCTGAATACACAAGACTGTGCAGGAGCGGAGAAAGTGAGTGGTGTGTGATCTGGGTAAGAAAATATTTTCCATTGAAAAATGACCCCCAAAAATTCAAGGGGAAAGCATTTTTGAACTATTTGCTAATGGTGAAATAAGCACATTTTTTTAAAAAAAAATCTGAATATCTAAGAGAAACTTTTTAAAGAAAATTAAGGAAAAGAAAATTGAACTCTCAAAGTGAAGATGTGGGATTGAAAAGGTATTTTAAAAATACTGGAATTCAATCTGGAGCTTGTTTTTCATTATTATTAATTTTGCACATTTATTGGATTTATAATTTAAACAATTAAAATCAGACTATCAGCATTATGCAGAGAGTCACAGCAAATTGAAGTTTGAGTGCCGTCTGCTGCTAAAAGGAAAAGTGTGCAATTTTGGGATCTTCCACATTTGCTGGACTTTAAAATTATTGGAGATTTATACAATAAACAAGACCCTTAGCCAAGTGACTCCTGAATATTGGTGAGCAAATAAAAGTGACTGGAAAAGTCGTAGATAATTCCTTTTCTTAAATTGAACTGACTGTAAAATGGAAGTAAGTGGAGATAATGAAATGGAGCTGATATACCAAGACATTAAGGATTCCATAAAAGAACAACGCAAGTAGATGAATGAAATATTTGGATGCATAGATTGTAAAGATCAAAAATTAGAAAGTATAATACAAGGAACAACAGGCAAAGACCCGGACAAAGAGGGAAGAATGGAACTACTAGAAGGAGTGAAGGAGACAGCAAAATTGGGAAATCAACAAGAAGAAGACAACAACAAGAAGATATCATTAAAATTGATACTGAATAAGGGATCAGAACAAAAGGAAAATATTTTAAAAGATGTGAAAAGAAAAGGGAGGAAACAGAGAGACAGCTGGGGAGAAGGAAAAGGGGATGGAACAGATAGCTGTAGAACTAGATGGTGGGGAAAAATGGTGAGAAGAGAGAAAGCTAGAGGGTATAGTCAAAACAGAGATTTAAGAGTAGATGAAATAAAAGATTTAAAAGACGGGTATGGGAGACAACCCAAAAAAGAAAAAGGAGACTAAAAATTTGGATGCGGGTGAAAGATGTGGGATAAAGGAAAAAGAAAATAAATGTAAAGCAAACATTTCATGAAAGTATTTTAATAATGTGTATGAATATTAGAACTATATAAGTTGGATAACTGCATTGTATGTAGTGTAAGAAATGAAAATTATTTTTGAATATATATCAGTAATGTAGTAATGTAATGTATACTAATATCAAAATGATATCGATTGGAAAATTATTTTGTAAATTAGATAAATAGAATTTCTAAATATGTATAAAAATGTGAATAATAGTGAAAAACTAGAACTAAGTAATTTGAGATAAAGGCAGGATATATTTTAATGAAAACAAGTGTATTAATAGTAGAATTACAAGGATTGAAGGATTGGAAAAAATATTAAATATGTAAAAAATGATTAACACCACATCTTTGATTACCAGAGTGAAAGGTGAAGGGGGAAAAAAGAGGGCTAAAATAGAGGTAGAAATAAGAGGGGAAAAATAGTAAAAACAGATATTAAGATGATACTGTCAGGTTTAGACGTAATCTCAAATAAATTTCATTCTCAAACACAAAGTCTTTGATGAATCTCTCATTTATTGAAGAATTTACGATCCAACCTGAACTCATATGCAGCCAAAACTGATTCTCTTAAACCAACCCCTCCCCTTCTGCCTCTCAAAATCTCAATGCC
Source organism: Ptyas mucosa (assembly GCA_012654045.1). NCBI lineage: Eukaryota > Metazoa > Chordata > Lepidosauria > Squamata > Colubridae > Ptyas > Ptyas mucosa. The sequence continues at coordinate 37,846,650 of WNWU01000005.1, forward strand.
CATTGGCCATCTTCCAAGTCAGTCTCTTCTGCCAACTACTTCAGATCACAGGAATGTCCCCCTCCCTTCATCACCTGGGTAACCCTATCTATTAAGGGGGAGAAGAACACTAGATCAAATGCCAAGCTACTAAAACTTCAAACTGCTTCTGCTAGCTCCTTTTTTTTCCCCTCTTCGATCTTCATGGCAGCGATGAAAATAGAACAAGTTAGATTGCTGACAGATACAATGAAAGGAAGAACTTGGAGAAGGTTTAGAATTGAAGGATGATAGTAGAAGTCATGTGTTAGTATGTGTCAGTAAAAATGAAAATGAAATGTAAGTATTAGGAATAATATTATGTTTATTTGTATTGAAATGTATGATACCCAGGTATCTAACCATTCCGTCAATGAGATGTATGAAAAGAAAAAAAGAAAAAACTTAAAAAAGAAGGCAGATAACACAATGGCCAGTGGAACTCTACTTTCTTGATATAGGGAATAATAGTTGAATATTGAAAGCCTGATAGAGTTTCCTTCTGTTCCCTCTTATATGAAAAGAAATCAAAGAGAAGTTTTCTTGAGCTTCTTTGTTACCCATTCATCCTCTCCAAAATTAAATTGATGTTTACTTAAGCATCCTTGCATTCCTTCTTCAATGCTCCTTGACAAGTACAATGGTGAGGTATCTCAGATGCAGGGGCTTGTAGGATTTATTGTGTTTATTAAATCAGACATTGGAACAAAACAAACTACAGATCTAGATAAAAACAAATTTTAAATGAGAATAAAAGCTGCAACTTAATAAACAGTCAAGAAAAAAGAGAATAGGAGGGAATGTACCGTACAGCTAAAAAGAAAATTAAATGTTCATAATAGCAAAGCAACAAGGAGTAATATTTGCCTCATCTACCACCTTAACTAGGCTCCTTCTCAACTAAGCTGCCAAATTTAAAAAGATAAATACAATTTTAATTATAGTCAATATATGGTAATGAAAACTAATTCAAAATAGTTCTGCATGTGACTGAATGTTTCACTAGTTGAACAAACATTAATCAAACAACTAATACAGATTAACTATCTACTGTTGTTTTGCAAACCTAGAAGATAAATTTCTGGCCTAATGAGATTTTAAAATTATCTTCTTAAGTCATTTCTCAAGTAAGTGTTCATTAATGGTTGGAAATCTATATTTTCAAAGGCTTATTTTAAAAAGGTGATGAACAGGCCTTTCCTGAAGAAATCTAATCTGGATGTATAATATGAAAAACTTAACATTCCACTCCTGAGTAAGGAATATTAACAAGTTTGAGTCAGGGGTGAGTTCTACTTACCTTTACTACCAGTTCGCAGCGGGAGTGCGCACACGCGCTTCTGTGCATGCGCAGAAGCTTCTGAGCATGCGCAGATCACCCATGATGATGTCGTGGTGGGTGGGTGGAGCCTCCCACCGGTTTTATTACTGGTTCTATAGAACCGGACAGAACCGGGAGCAACCCACCATTGGTTTGAGTGCTGTTCAAGTTTTACCTGAATGTTGAGATCTATATTATTTTGACTCCAAACCTGCTTTTAAAGGAAAAATTGTCATCCCATAGTTAGGACTTTGGTTTTTTTGCTCCCTTGGACGATACAGAATTTTTCACTTATTCCTGTCAGGCAGTTGTCAGAGAAGATTCCTGCCATAAACACAACTCAATTCTCGTTGCAATACTGAGTTGTGAATCTTGTGAACATACAGTATTTTGTGTTCTAAGGCAACTTCGGTAATTCAGTGCAGGTAGTCCTTGACTTACAACAGTTAATTTCGTGACCATTCAAAGTTACACCACCACCAAAAAAAGTGACTTATGACCATTTTTCATACTTATGACCATTGCGGGATCCCCATTGTCCAATCCCCACTGGCAGTTAAAAGGAAGAAACAGCTGTGATCACACATTGTTCCTGGAAGCACGAAGCCAAGAACACCAGCCTGAAGATGACGAATGAGACTTCGTCGAAACGTTGCCAAGACACTTCCAATTTTACGCGGGAGAAAACCCGAATAACCAAAGACCTACATACAAATACCCGCGAAAACCTCAGAATATATATATATATATATATATATATATATATATATATATATATTTGTTTTTCTTTATACACACACACACACACACACACATGTACACACATATATATATGCTTTCATCATGCCTGAATCTTCTGCTAATAGGACCGTTTAACTAGAGCACAGGTGTCAAACTCAATCATGTCATGTGATGTATCATGACATATTGCGATGTTTTTTGCCTTTGCGGGACCGGTGTGGGCATGGGCCAGCGCATGGCGCATCTGGCCCGTAGGCTGCCAGTATGACACCCCTGACCTAGAGAGATGTGAGCTTAGGTGGAGCTTTATGATTTTATTTATTAAATACACATTTGGTTATTAACATATTTTTAAATAGAAGTTCAGAATTAAATATAAAACTAAAACTAGAATTAAAACCCAAGAGAATGGCACATTAAGAACTTTATTAAAAATGAATAGATTTTACCTCTACCTGAAACTGAGTTGTGAAGCCTTCGCTTTATGCATCCTACAATGATTCTCTAGTCAATGATCTTCATAAATCTTCTTTCCAAGGTCACAACTCTGTCAGTAGATAAATCATCATCCTAATTCAAACAAATATTTCTTTGTTCATCAGAATTAGGATACTTGCAATTGATTTTCCCCCTAAGCATGTTATTCTAGCATGCTATTTCATGATGATATAAAGGCATTTGATTTAATGAGGCAGTATCACAATTTTGTTTTGTAACATAATTAATTACTGATATCATTTAATATCTGTGATATTGTATTATTACTGGATTATCTTGGACAGAGAGTATTGACTAAGTCTTGCAGGCTCACATCTAGAAGTTTCAATAAAACAAGTAATAGAAAAATGTTTGCTTGTTTTGCTTTGTTGACTGGTAAGAAATTCATAATGTATTGTGATAGAACTTCTGAAATTGAAATAGTATTTAAAAAATGAAGAAATTTAATTGTTTACACACATGCTGAAAATTTAGAGAATTGTTACTATACTTCATTATATAAGTGTTGTTAAATAATATTGCAAAAGGGAAAAATATATAAATAGAAGGTATTACTCCTGATGGCGCCTTACAAAGCACCATCTCGTTGCTTTTCTTTACAGCTAACGTGTCACGTTCTGAAGAAGTTCTGACCTTTTGTAATTTCATATGGTTTCTGTATTTCTAAACTGCATTGTAGGAATTAAGCAAGAAATTGCTCATTACCCCAAGCCTAATTTCAGAGAATGCTGTGCAGCCACCTGTAGACATTTTAGCATCAGTTGCTCATGTACAACGGAATTAAAGGAGACAAGTAAATAAAAATCAGTGGCTTTTTTTTGCCATTAAAAATTCAACTGTCACTGAGCAAATACGCATCTTTCATATTGTCACCTCACCCATGTTTGGATATTTCCTATTAAACTGTCTCAGATCCTTTACATTGATTGTCTAGATCTGCAATGAAAGCATGCAGGCTGTCTTCTGAGTTTCAGCATGAGAGGTTTTAGTTGGAAAATATATGCGCAAGTATCTATGCAGAGTAATAAAAGGCTAGAAATAGTATTGTTCAAAATTAAGAACAAGTAGGTTCTTTCCCCCCCCCCCCCACACACACCCATAGGCTTTATTTTCATTAAAATGAATCTCACAATCTATATGCCTAGAAATGCATAACCAGGTTTTTGCATGTAAACAAATCAATGAGGTCCATCTCATTAAGATATTATAAAGAAATCCACCAGAGGAATAAATATGTATCATTATGTATCTGGCTCTACTGGCCCTTTTGTAAATCTTATCCTTTGACAATGGATATAAAATTATTTAGAAACAATTGTGAAAGTCAGAAAAGAAATAGGATTATAGTTTCATTGCCTGGCTTCCAATGTTAGTATTGATTTAGTATTTTGTGCAAGTTCTAGTTTCCAAATTGCTTTCCAATGTTCCATGTAGACCACATAGCAATAATGCAACAAGGTCATAGGTTATCACATCTACAATAATGAAAAATGATGGCAGAATGGAACCATAAGCATGCAACTTTAAAACAGAACCTGGACCAAGTATATATTTTGGACTGAAATTCCCATAAGGCATCCCAGAATGGGCAACATTAAATGTGCTTATAGCTACAGTTAAAAACATCAGGTGGGCATCAGGTTAACTAATGCCTAAATATACATGCATACAAATATATATGCAACTGCATTTTGTATTAACATTAGTATAGCAGTATAGGTTGCATATATGCATTTTTATTGACTTGCATTTAGATTGGAACTTTTTGAATAACTTCATCACCATATATTAATATTTTCAAATCAAAGCAATATTTTAAGGATATGGAATACAAAAACAACATTTCCCCCACAATTTTGTTCCAATTATGCTTTTCTAATTAGGAATGCAAGCAAGATTAGTTTGACAGATGTCATGACATTCAGATTACAGTACAAACACGTTGGATACCTGCCACTCCACTGTCAGACCTGTAGTTTCTAACCACTTGGCATCTTTCAACATTTTGTTAGATTGCTCTAGTTTTGCTCTTTTCCCTTGTGACAACAACTGTGAATTCACACTGTTTTCTAAATTGGAAGCTAATTAACACTCCATTGTGGTCCTAGGAAAACCTATCTCATTGATTACAGTACTAAATGGCTTAATGTCAAGAGAAATGTAAAGCCATTCACATGCAGGGCCTTTTGCACTTTTTGCAGATATAGGAGGTCAAGCCAAAAAAAAAAAAAACCCTAAAGCATAAATCAGGTTCCTTTGGCTGGAATGGAAACTGAAAAAAAAATGCAGGATGAAAACAGACTTTAACTCCAAGCTATGTGCAGAAATATGTATGTATAGAAATAGTGTGATTAGATTACAACTGTAATGTTACATTTATTGAAAACTTCAAGCATTATCATTAAGCAGATAAGTGGTGAGAAAGATGTGGCTCTTTAAACATGACTGGTTCTATAAAGTTCTATAAAGTTACTGAAGTGAGAGTATTACCTGTTTGTTCTAGAAAACATTATTCAGTAAGAAATTGAAAGGGTTCCAAACAATTTAATAGATTATTTACTATATCTATATTATTTAAAAAGTTATCAATGAATTTATTTAGATAATCGGCTTTTGTTATCATTCTAGATATTCTGGATCTATCAGAACATAGGTAGTTAACTAATTTATTATTTATCTTTTGCATAACCACAGATTTTTGTCACTTTGTGATTATTGTTGCATTAGGTCTTTGTGTTACCATTAAAAAAAAAGAGTTTTATCTTTAAAAAAAACCAACCTAATATGGCTTTGTACAAGTAAATTAGGCCCCTTCAGAAAAAGGTCTATTATTTTTAAAAGTATAGACCAAAAGGCATATAAGTGCAAATTAAATTATTATTTTAAGAAACACATTGATGCTGTCTTGCAATTTAACTCTAAGAATATATCAATAGCATAGATAAGAAACAAAAAGCTGGCCTAATGTCAGGCAAAACCAAGTCTACACGTGAAGGTCCAATTAAACTGATTTATTGCTAAAAACCTTGTGCACAGGAATCTTCTCAACTAACAGTTAACTACTGGTTAGAATTAGATAAGGGTCAACATAATTCAAGGGGTGTGTGTTCAACTTAGTCTTTCAGATGTTACATAAGATTCTAGGCTCATCCCTCTTTTAATTCCACCCCCCCCCCCAGTTCTGCCATTCCTTCTCCTACCCCAACTGATACAAAGCTAAGCATAACACCATATTTCCTAAACTTCCTATGAAAAGAAAATATATTGTTTGTGAAAGTGTTATGATCTCTAAACAAAAACAGATATGTTATTTTCTTTTTGTTGTTGTTTTTTTGTGATTAAAAAAGAATAAAACGCTTAGGAAAAGCTGACTACTGTTATTTCATGACACAGTGACAGAGCCATCTTGGAAAATGTCAGCGGTCAAAGTATGGGATATCTGTATTTCCATAAACTATCCAAATCAAGACTTATTTAACTTCCATGTGGCTAAAAAAAATTATGGACCTCTAAACCTCAAGATCTCAGAACAAATTATGTTGCAATTCCTTTTCCATATAAACAGTTCCTGGAACAGCTCCATCAGCAAAATTTAGTTTTATACTATATCCTTCTTGCAGAAAAATTTTGTGGTAAATCAAATCTCTGGACCCATGGGGGCAGTTTTTTAAAAAATTGTATTGCATCCAAACTTTCAGAACACTCACATGTTTACTGCCACTGTCTTGAATGGGACTAATTCATAGAACAAGCATAGAGAGGACTGAAGCCATAATGTCACAGCAGGGCCCCAAAACAGTTTTGTAGTTCCCATGTGATAAAATATTATGTGCTGCTGACATAACTCCACTGAATTCAATTTCAAAGATAATATCTATACAATTCCCAGCAGCTCTGGATGAAAGGAAGCCACATTTTAGAACTTTATGCCAGAAAATGCCTCCAAACAAAGACATTTTTACTTCTACCACAGTATTCATTATGTTATTTCTACCACTTTAACCTAGCAAAATTATTTTTATCTTTAGATGCCAATATTCATCCTTACACTTTCCTTATAGCTTTCAGGTCAGGGGAGGGTTTACAACACACAACTGCAAAGGTTCAAACATAGCCAGTGTGCAGATGCTAAATATGGGAACATTCTAAAGGTTTCTTCTAGATACAAGAATGCATATTAGTTGATGGATTGATCTAATTCTGTATTAATATTATATAATTATTTTTCCTCACTTCTCTATTTTTTTATTATTATTATTATTATTATTATTATTATTATTATTATTATTATTAGTGCCTTGAAGTCGAAGAGACTCCTGGTGGCTATTTGAACAAGTCCCTGCAGTTTTCTTGCAAGTTTTTTCTCAGAAGTGGTTTGCCATTGCCTCCTTCCTAGGGCTGAGAGAGTGTGACTGGCCCAAGTTGACCAAGCTGGCTTTGTGCCTAATTCTTTTCCAATGACTCGGTCACTAAGTGACATGGTTGCTAAGTGAACATATGACTGAGCGAGAAAGAGATTCGCTGGGAAGATTATTAGTTGCTGCTGTCTCATTCAGATTAAGTGCTCTCATACAGCTACACCAATGTTACTCTTACTCCAATATGCATTGTTCTCAATATGGAAATTTGCTTGTAAATGTGTGCGTGTGTCAGAAAATGATTTTTTATTATTATTGTCATATTTGTGAATGGTCACTAAACAAGGTAGTTGTCAGGAATGGGTATATCTTTTTTTCAGAATATGTTTTCTACTGGTACATATAATCTATATTTTCTATCCAATGTAACCAGCTTTAAGATTTTCCACTCTTACACCCTGAAACTAAATACATGCCTGAACAAAAATGGATAAATTCTACCTCATTTTTTAAAAAAAAATGTTTAATAAAGCTTGACTGTATTATAGTTTTCCCAACCTGCCTGATATTTTCCAGATCTGTTGGAAAGTTTTATTTATTTATTTATTTTATTTATTTATTTTGTTGAGCACATATTAAATAATATATATAAGTATAAGCATGAATTGAATACATAAAATGAATACAATTAAAGGGAACATTAGGACAGGGACAGTAGGCATGCTGATGCTCTTATGCACGCCCCTTACAGACCTCTTAGGAATGGGGTGAGGTCAACAGTAGACAGTCTTAGGTTAAAGTTTTGGGGGTTTTGGGATGAGACCCAGAGTCTGGTAGTGCATTCCAGACATTAACAATTCTGTTACTGAAGTCATATTTTCTGCAATCGACTTTGGAGCGGTTCCTTTAAGTTTGTATCTATTGTGTGCTCGTGTATTGTTGTAGTTGAAGCTGAAGTAATCATTGACAGGTAGGACATTGTAGCGGATAATTTTATGAGCTATGCTTAGGTCATACCGAAGGCAGTGTAGTCCTAAATTTTCTAAACCCAGAATTTCAAGTCTAGTGGCATAAGGTATTTCGTTGCGATCAAAGGAGTGGAAGACTCTTCTTGTGAAATATTTCTGGACATGCTCAATTGTATTAATGTCCGACATACAGTGCGGATTCCAGACAGATGAGCTGTATTTGAGAATTGGTCTAGCAAATGTTTTATATGCTCTGGTTAGTAGTGTAATATTACCAGAGAAGAAGCTATGCAAGATTAGGTTTACTAATGTCTTTTTGGCAATGTTGTTACAGTATCCTTTGGCACTTAGATCATTTGATATGATCATTTGATATGAGTACTCCAAGGTCCTTGACAGAGTGAGGGTCATCTGGAAGGTCATGTCCACTTAGCTTGTATTTTGTGTTCTGATACTTTTTGCCAATGTGTAAGACAGAGCATTTGTTGGTTGAGATTTGGAGTTGCCAATTTTTTGACCATTCTGACACAAAGTCAAGGTCTTTTTGAAGAGTAGCAGCATTGTTGGTAGTGTTAAATAATTTAACATCATTGGCGAAGAGAACGCAATTACTTACTGTAATATGATCACAAAGGTCATTTATGTATAGTATGAAGAGTGTTGGTCCTAGAAAGCTGCCTTGGGGGACACCACTATTAACAAGTGCAGGATTTGATAGGGCACTCCCTATTTTGACTACTTATCTGTTTGACAGGAACACAGTTATCCAATTAATAGTTATCCAATTAATTGCAATAGTTCTAGACAAACATTATCCAGAAACACTTAAGTTTAAATATCTGTTCAGCATAAAATACATTGGTTAGTGTTCTGCTAATTTTATATTACCTGTGAAGGTTTCTCCACTATTTGCCGTACCTCTAAAGAAGTATCTCTTCCAGCCATTGGAACTGCCATCACACCCAGCCATGTTACATAGGTCTATTAATTACTTACTAGGTGGATTTATGCTTTGCTCTAATCCAGTGTTTTCAAAGTTGATAACTTTAATGTGTGGACTTCAACTTCCAGAATTTTCCAGCCAGAATGCAGAAGTCCAGGAATCTTAAAGTTGCTAAGTTTGAAAGACACTACACTAAACCTTTGAGATAAGATGAGATTCATTCATCCTGCTAAATTTATGATTTACTGACTTACTTTGTACTTTAAACTTCAAATACCTGACTACGCTGTGCTGTGCCATGCTGTGCTACATTATACTATGCTATGCTTATGCTATGCTACACTACACATGCCACACACCATCAACTATGACTGGGTTCATTTCATATTAAGCTGTTGCGTACAAAATATTCAGCTTTGGGATCCCTTAAACATTGGGATGATTTCCTCTTTTGAGAATTTTGGCAAAATGAACCAATTTGGACCAAGGGTTTTTCAGGGTTTTAAAACCTCCCAATACAAAAATATTCTGCAAAAATTAGACCCATGACTCCTTCTCTAGTATTTCCCCTCTTCTAGGTGGATGCCTCTTGTTTAAAGCAAATACATCTAAGTCTGTAGTGAGGAAACAAAATAGTTTATTTATTAATGGATTTCTATAGCCATTATACTTACAAAATGGGAGAATTTAAAAGTATACTACTAACGTAAAGTATAGTACTAATGAAGAAGCAAAAGCAAACATTGGCCTCCCAATTTCTGGAATGTTGCATTCGGTGTGTTGTATTTATTTATTTATTTATTTGTTTGTTTGTTTGTTTGTTTGTTTATTTATTTATTTATTTATTTATTTATTTATTTTATTTAACTTTTATACCACCCTTCTCCTAGCGGACTCAGGGCGGTGTAGAAAAACAGCATGACCATTGAGCTACCCAAAGTTGTACATCCCTGTCTGTGTATATTGTTTCAATGAGACCAATGAGGTTTTGCTTGGTTTCGACCTATTACGTTGTCTTTGGTCTGTTAATCATCATTTCTATATTTTCTGTAAACATAGGCAATTGAAGTTTCACTGAGATATGACTATACCAGTTGGTTTAACAAGGTTATACCAGTCACAGTTTCTCAATCTACCATAATTTACTTTCAGTTTATTCTAGATAGAAAATTTAGAAAACCAATTTTACTGCTTTGACTTTGAAGCAAGGGCAGGATAACATGCATATAAATAAAATGTTTATTGTAAGCTCTTTAGGGACCTTTTAAAAGACTAGGAAATAATGAATCAATATGAATCAAAATAATAATAAATGTTATGCCCATGCTCCTATATCGGGTGAAATCTACTTACCTTCCCTACTGGTTCGGAAGTGCGCATACACAGAGAGTAAAAACCAGGTTATTTCCTGGTTAAAACCAGGAAGTAACGACAAACTGGGCAGGTGGGCGGAATCTCGTGCTACCGTTGCTACCGGTTCTCTGAACCATCCACTGTCATCGCTACCAGTTCGGCCAAACCGGTCTGAAATGGTAGCATTTCACCCCTGCCCTATATGTCATCACATTCCCATCCAATAATGCATGGGTTATATATTTTAAAGAAATCATATTCCCTGAGCAATCAGAAATGAAAGAAGCTACTAACACAATTGGTCACTAATCAAGGAGACTGTAAGTATAACAAGAACATTTATGAAAAATGCATAAGGTGAAGTAGATACTTGAAGATTCACCATCATCCATCTAGATCACTTCTAAGCCACAAAGCTTAGTAATAAGGTAGTTTGTATGGATTGCTTTCAACTTCCAAAGCTGATTCGGTTTCTTCTATTTAAGCCATCTGAAGAGTTGGTGTGATGGAGTAAATCAGCTCAGCAAATAACCTTTTCTATATACATTTTCATCTGAATAGACATTTAGAAGATCTTCCAGAGACACAAATTGTTCAATCTTGCTATACATGGCATTTTATCTATTTATTTTACCAGTAATGCCTGTTTCAAACTCACCCAGAGGTGAGAATGGACAACAACAAAATAAGAAAAGAGGAAGGTGGTATAAATAATTGAAAGTATACCGACACTTGCTTAACCCAGCACTGCTCTGCCAGAAGCTTCTTATACATGAGTATCTGTCCTGCAGTACTTTAGATTATCCAGGGTTCTAAAGAAAGGGAAATCCACAATTAAGATGTCTTGAATGGATCTACTCCCTACATTAGAAAAATAACCTCCTTAAAAAAAGTGAGCAAGGCAACAAAAAGATGCATCTAGAAAAATGCAGGGGTCCCTTGTTTTGACATGGCCATTGTTGGGTAGTTGGACATGCTAATGTCATAAATAAAATATGGAGTTCACTAGTGTCTTTTGAAATATTTATAAGAATGTATTTAATAGCCTTGACTTTGTTTAATTGAATGTGATGGAATTAAATGTAAGAAAGGATCTGAAAATGTAAATCTACCTTATAGTTAAAGACTCTAGAAAAAGTGCAGAGAAGAGCAACCAGGATGATTAGGGGACTGGAGCCTAAAGCATATGAAGAACAGTTATAGGAACTGGCCATGGCTAGTCTAGTGAAGAGAAGGACTGGGGGAGACATGATAGCAGTATTCCAATATTTGAGGGGCTGCTACAGAGAGGAAGGGGGTCAAGCTATTTTCCAAGGTACCTGAAGGCCAGACAAGGAGTAATAGATGGAAATTGATCAAGGACAGATTCAACCTAGAAATAAGGAGAAATTTCTGACAGTGAGAGCAATTAACCAATGGAACAGCTTGCCTTCGGAAATTGCGGGAGCTTCATCATTGGAGGCTTTCAAGAAGAGATAGGACAGCCATTTGTCTGAAATGGTGTATGGTCTCCTGCTTGGGTGGGGAGTTGGATTAGATGACCTTTTGTCCCTCCCAACTCTGTTAATCTGTAAATCTGTAAACAGTGGTCTTATTCCCAAGTACTCTCAGAATTTTAAACATCTATTTAGATGTTTACCCATTTGCATGAAAACAAAGTTCAAATTTACTAGAAGGTTTCCTAGAAATTCTTATATCAAAATGAATGAGAGTCAAAATGTAACTTAAAACTGCCACTCTTATGCATTTATAACCTACTGCTATTATCCAATGGCAGCAAATCTGATATATGCAAAAAATTTAAAGTTAGCAGTTAGGACAGAAGACTCATGCATTAAATAAATACAATTAGGAATGTTTTCAAAATGTGGTTTGTTCATAAATGTGTTATACTCAATGTATCCTTCTGCTGCCCTTCCCCCTTTCCTATAATTCCATTAATGCTAATAGTTATTGCAAACAACTCTATTTGAATTTCTGATCAATATTTTAAATCCCCAGACAGTGTAGGAGCACTAGGTAGATAATATGTAAGATTTATCAAACTAAAAGTAGGCAATTTTGAAGAATTCTAAAATATTTGCAATAGTGGTGAATGCCTGATGTAATCTCTTTATCACAAGACCCATCACAAGACTCACTGATGATTCACAGCTGACCCATCAGAAGACCTTCACTTGACACACCCACATCTGAAGTCCTTATAAACAGAAGAACACTAACACTGACATCCCCAAAAGTCTGCTGAAGATGTTACCTAGGCTGGTAACAAAATGTTTGGAAAGCAACCCACAAGCTTGGAGAATGGTCCTAATTCTAAAATATGCCAGTTAACAACCTCTAACCCAGATTATGCTATCCCAGGGGACTATTCAGCAATTTCTGGAAGGAAATGTTCCAAACTGAAAGCTCTTTCTAATCCTACTACAATGCCAATATTTGCTGAAAGAACAATCGTTTTGTGTTGTCTGATAACATAGAAGGAAATGAGATCTAAGCTCTTGACTCCCAACTGGCCATAAAAAACAATGCCACTGCACTGCTGGGCCAACTCACAAATCTCTTTAAAGTGACATGCTTATTAACTGATCTGAATACCGATTTCTGTAACTGCTCTAGGACAAGTTGTTTGATGATAGAAGTGCTGCCTGATTTTTAAATGCCTTTTTTTTTTTTTGCTTAGTGTTCTTTGCATACTTTCATAAAACTATGTCTCTTCTCCAACTCTGATTATACTGGAAATAACAAAGAATATTGTATGCTTTGACAGATATGTGTTCTTTGTGGCTTTTGATATTAGAAACTGATTATATTCAAGTATCTATTCACAGTATTTAATAGTTTCATCCACAAAGCTTATATATAAAATTAAAATTTGTAGCTACAAAGAGGCCAATAAAAACTAAAAAATATAAAAGAATGAAAAAAGAATAGAAAGTGCAGAAAAGAAAATATAAAGAAAAATATAAAAGTAAAAATAAGTATATAGTAAAGAATAAGAAAAGAAATATATAAATAGACCATTTCCCCCTTCATTCTAACAAGTACAAACAATTTCACTAACATCACTTTCTCTAAGAATACAACAAAAGATACCTTCTTCCCATATCTCATTTCTTATTTATAAATAAATTCTTAAAGCCTCATCATTCAGTTCTAGTCAGCAAAATTCCATTGGGGTTACCAGAAAACAACATACATATTTTAATCTCTATGAAATAAGCCAGCTTTATATTCCTTCTCTTTATTTTAACATACTAATTTATTATTTTATCTCAAAAAAACAAAAACAATTCTAAATGAATTTGATTTTTCATTTTCTCTTTGTGTCTTCTCAGAAAATCCTTTAAAATTTTAACAAGCCTCTTTGGCAAATCCAAAGTAAGGAAATTATCCAAGCTATTCTTTTGATTTATAATTTTAATTGTTAAGTAATTATTATGACATCAGCCAGTTTTACATCTTTTTTCATATCATTATTATAATTTGACATTTTTAAATTCACATTCAAGTCAGCCTGAATTTCAGTCTCACCCAGTAAAACCTGTTCCTCTTCTATTACCTCTTTTAAATCCCATTTATCTATGATAGCTGGCAGTATAATTAACTTCTGAGTCCATTGATCCCAAATATCATCCAAATTTAAAGTATTTTGCTTCATTCTATGTTAATAAATTGAAATTAAGTGTTCTTCTTTAAATATAATCTAAGTTCGTTCCTTTTTTCCCTCTAGTATCTAAACTATCTTATTGGGGTTTTTTTCTAAGCAACAGCATTTCCCCATGGGAATATTTTTATAGTTAATTTCAAAATTATTTCAAATCTCTCTCAATCCTCAAACTATTTCTACCTTTCTGAAATCTGAATAGAATAAGATTCTATTCATACTTTTGCTGTTTATCCCCCCCCTCCATTTTTAAAAAGTTCTTAATCTTATACTTAAAACTTCTTTCTCCAAGGATTGAAGGAGACTCACCCAGTGAATATTGTAAAACTTGCAAATCCAAAGATTCTTAATAGTTAAAAAGCAATTAAAAAGCCATTTTAAAAGTAATTAAGAAATAAAGCTCAACTGAGCTTTTTGTCCATAAATATAGGCTATATTAATGGCTAGGAGCTTGGAGGAAGTTACTTGCAGCCACTTCACTCATTAGCTGTCAGCAAAAACCTTGATACCTGCAGTCTGTTCATGAAGAGCAGCAGTCCAGAATGCATTGGGTAACCTGACAAACTCCATTTTTCAAAGAGATGGTCTGGTCACCAATCTGGGTTGCAACACTGTCCTTGCAGACTTTCCTTGAGGACATTCAGCTCCCTGGAAGTTCCCATTCCTTATCAGTAGTTCCCTAAGTTTGAAAATTCTCAGTAAGCAAAACTTTTAGTTAAAGAACACTCTTCTAGGATATCCTGCTGACTTTTTATCACATGCATAAGAATTAAATTATATTATATATATTATATATTATGAGTGGCTTCTCTGAAGATGATTGCAAGGCTCTAATCTGTCTCAGTTTCAGGTTAGAATAACAGACTTGGAAGGGATCTTGGAGGTCTTTTAGTCCGACCCCCTGCTCAAGCAGGAGACCCTGTACCATTCCAGACAAAAGGTTGTCCAATCACTTCTTAAAAATCTCCAGTGATGGAGAACCCACAGCTTCTGGAGGCAAGTTGTTCCACTGAATTGTTCTCCCTACAGGAAATTTCTCCTTAATTCTAAGTTGGATTTCTCTTCCATATAATAAGAAGCTGAGATAAAAGATATATAGGTTGAATCATTCTGGTATTCACAGAAATCAGAAGAAACAAATTTTGGATTAGCAACCCATACTCTTGAGATTATTATTAACCATGGACATGCTAGTTTATCTTCAATGCTGATTTCTGTTTATCTGCACATAGATTCTGTACCACTTCAGAATTTTTAAACTCTTAAACATTGTTTAAGGTGTTCTCTGATGTTTAAAACATTTTAAAATAAGAAATCATAAAGATTCAAGAAAATTCATAATTTTCTAAAGGCTTCTAAACTCTTTTTCTTCATAATATGGAGAATACCAATGGTTTGTCACTATTCTGCTGCCCTGACTGTCAGCGTTCCAAAAAACCCCAACTCTGAGTAAAGACGCGGAAGCAAGCATTTTCCAAAGTTCTCTTTACTAGAATAGGTAAACTGGCACATCTGGGAAAACCCAAATCTGAAAGGTCCGGGTTTTCCCTCAGTAAATCAAAACCCCCCAAACCATCCCCTCACTCCTCAGTCGATCACATGCTCCAATCAACGTACGTCCCATCTCAACTCAGCACTCCGACCACTCCTTCTCCAGATGCCAGATCGCCCTGACCTTGACCAACAGGAAGAATGCTATTATGTCTACAAACAACCCCTCTACTAAATCCCCGCTCCTACTTTCTCACACGACAAGGTGGCAGCATGGAAGCTTCCGGCCTAATATGGCTTCCAACACTAACACTGACATCTGGTTGCAGAGAAATTACATCTTCATCCCTATAACTATCCTGAGCTACATTCGAATAGTAATTAGCAATATATGAATTGATGTGTATAGTAAAATAGGGTGAACATGTTTAAAACTAAGCTTTGTGGCTGTCAGCCCTCTGAGGTAAAGCAGGTCAGGAAACAGATATCACATGAAATACTAGAACTGTATTTATACAGGCTGTAACAACAGAATCTTGAAAGTCTCACAGCATTGTGCTTTCTTTCCCTATTATACCAATGAGAGTCAAAATTTGACAATCTGGCGTTCCATCCTCACTCCTTATCATTCCAATTCATGCTTTTCTAACTGCTGCATCTGTTGTTCAAGATCACGGGTGTCAAATTTGCGACATCATGTTGCCATCACATCAGAGGTGGTTTTCAGCAGATTCTGACCAGTTCTGGAGAACCGGTAGCGGAAATTTTGAGTAGTTTGGAGAACTGGTAGTAAAAATTCTGACTGGCCCCACCCCCCATCTATTCTCTGCCTCCCAAGTTCCAGCTGATTGGGAGGAAATGTGGATTTTGCAGTATCCTTCCCCTGCCACGCCCACCAAGCCATGCCCACCAAGCCATGCCACACCCATCAAGCCACACCCACAGAACCAATAGTAAAATATTTTGAAACCCACCACTGCATCACATGTTTTGTGACTTTTTTCCCTTAGTGCAGCTGGGGTGAATGTGGCCTGCACGTGATGCATCCTGCCCACAGGCCGCCAGTTTGATACCCCTGTTCAAGATTATCTCTTAACTTCTCTACAGTGGGATACAGGTCAAAATAACTTTAAGAAACCTATCTGGTAACTAAAGATAGTAAGCTTCTCAATGTCACTAAAAAGTATTCTGTTAAAACCTCAATGGATCAAAGCCATGATGGGCAGCTGATGTCAATCTGCATGTAACCATGGCATATTGAAAATATGCAATTCAATACATTATCTTCAGTCCAAATATACAAATAAGAAATAAAAGCTACGCTAACCTTATCCTCTTTTTATTCTATTATATTTAGCCAAGTATACCATTGGTCCCAACATTGTGGATTCTTTTTGATCTCTCAAAGTTCTTGTTAGCCTATCGGCTTCTGCGTATTCAATAATTTTCCCTAAGATCAAATCTTCTGACGGTAGGCCTTTCCTCTACCCTAATGTATTGTGTAAAGTTCTCACCACGATCTACATGTTGTTATATATTTTGTTTGCAAAGGAATAAATAAAAATTAGAAAAAAAGAAAATATGCAACTCAAATATAAAAGAAATAAAAGTACATGGGAAGGGAAGGGAGTAAATCTGAATGAAAGTGGTCTGATTTTCTGGACTAAACTCATTGAAAACATACAGGAATGTAAGGGACACAAAACCATTTGATGGGCATCTCCTTTTTTAAATATATGAGATTGTATCTGAAATACAGTTTACGTGTGTCTGTGTATGTAAGATAAGCTTTTATTTCTTTCACACATTAGAGCTTTTGGTAATCCATTGAAGCTAAATGGATTGCTTGTTAACTGAGTGCTTTCCAGGGTAGAAAGGTATAGATCAAATAATATAATGTGGAGAGATTCAGAATCACTAAAGCAAAGTACATCTTTATAAAACACATCATTAACCTGAAGAATTCATTGCTTTTTCTATATAGAAATAGCTACCAATTTAGATTATTTGAAAAGGAGACTTTACATTCAATGGCTGCTTGACTGGATGCCTATTTCCTATTTCCTGAAGCTCAAGCAGTATATTTTAAAGACCTACTCACTTCTAGGAAGCATCAGTAGAAGAATACTTCTGAACTTTCTAAATGCATTGGGTTTTGTTGACAAGGTCGGTGTTGAATTGGATCAACCCTTAAACTAAGTCAGGGTTGATCTTACATTTTTATAACCAAGAAGAAAGAGGGCCAAAGGAAACTGTTGAAAGAACATATGTATTCTGTTTGTTTTGATAAATCCAAACTAATTAAAAACAATAACTCTAAAAGAAAAAAAATGAATATATTTTTTCTTTTTAATTGACGTACAATCATGCTGAAGTATGAGCTACACTTTTAAAAGATTGTCATGCTGTGAAACAAAGGAAGAACTTTATTTTCTAAGTCTAAGATGATAGCATTACCGTTTGAAATACCCTTGTTTTTTTTTTCAATAATGCAGTTGATTTTTAGATTAATCAAAAAAATTACATTAATTTAACCCAATGAGTTAAGAAAGGAATTCAGGCATGGCAATTGGAAATAAGTCCCACTGTGACTTAAACATGTGGGAGCTTATCTCTTAGGCATATGTAAACAGCACTGTAAAGTTTGCAGTTCAATTATGAAAATCTGATTTTCAATTGATACATATAATAAATATTAAAAACTGAATGTGTGTAGCAAAAGTGAGTGAGAGGGAGCACTACTGCTAATTATTATCTGCCTAGTCATGAAAGACGGACAACCATAGAAACTGAAATAAATACTCAGCGAAAGCAAGGCACCCAAATTGCTCCCTTTGCAAATTTGCTTATTTTTGTTCAGCAGTTGATACAATCCTTCAAGAACTCTAAGAAAGCTCATATGTGACTCAGAGTTTAATTATCTTGTCAAGAACCTTCCACGATTAACTTTTACAAGTCCTTGGCTTTGATTGTCATTTTATCCTGCTGACCTGCATGAAGAGCAGTTGTGAGTACAGGGCACAATGAATCTGAGCATTGCAATCACATGGTAGAGCGTTTTGAATGAGATTGGCTACAAAAAAAAGGGGGGGGAGAAGGACAGTGGCATTAAAGATCGGAATGTACTACAAGAAGCAGATTTTCACATTTTCTATCCTGGGAATGAAGCTGAATAACTTTATGGGAAGCCACAAAGCCTAGAGTTATTACCCTCTTCAGTGGAGCTGGAAATTGTATTGTGTCCTTTTTACCTTCTGTGGGAAGACATTATATTACAGTAATGTACAACAATACTTCTTATTCCAGGTTGAAAGGAACAGATTGCAAGGTCTGCAAAAGTATAGCCAGTAAAGGAGAACTGTGGTCTTAATTACATTGTAACCTGCAGCAATTTGGACCTTTCATGCAATAGAAGAAATGTGTGTGTAACTTCTAATTCCACTACACAGCAAAATTCATTAAAAGCAGAAGCCTTGGTTGCAGAAGAATCCTAGGATGTTTCTACTTATTATATGACACCACAATATCTTAACGTACAATGTTTCTGTTTTGTTCTTGCAATTTAATCATAAATACATGGAAGAGAAATTCCTGAGAAGAATCAGCCTTACTTGCGCATTCAGGCCAGTATTGTCTCTTCTGATTGGCAGCCGCTTTCCAAAGTCTCAGTTTGAAATAATTCAGATATTGTTAATGAAAAGAGTATGGAACCCGGGGGGCTGTTCATATAAATTATGTATAGTACTTTATGCCAACTACCAAACAATCCTCTTTTGAGAAGAAAAATTCTATAATCCCAAATGATTTGCATTTTGAAATATTTTAAGGATGGAACAATCTATTCTCTTTACTGAGGAGCAGCTTGATAAAAATCAGTGGAAAATGTCTTCATTACCCAATTATCCAAGGCCATTAATTGCAACGACTGAGGTTAATCTGGTTGCATATGGAATGCTGGAATTGGGCATATTTCCATTTACTAATATGTAATGGGCACATATAATGGATGTAGAGTTTTGAATTCCACTGCTTCCCAGAAGAAGCCCCTTTTCATAGCTCTGTGGCACCTTCCCAAAACCTAGCTTCATTGATCCCAATTTTCTCTCCAAATTAATTACATCCATTATCTTGTTTTTAGCCAGAGAAAACACAACCCCCAAGATAAAATAGCACTTCCCTCTCCTTTTAAAAACATGTGTGAGAGAAGAAACACAAACATCTGATTGGTTCCTCAGCATTTTGAGTATTCCTGAGGTTGGGTTTTCTCTTTCCTGTCATCTGTATGGGCCAATCAAGCTAGTCTCTTTAACCCTTTCCCTATCTGACCATATTCCTCACAGCTGTTTTCCAATATTCTCTCTTGTTTTTATTCATTTATTTACTGCCTTCGACTAAAGGTTGATTCTTGGGGATTGCCTGGAAAAATCTCTGCAGTTTTCTTGCAAGGTTTTTCAGGAGTGGCTTGCCTTTGCTTCCTTCCTATGGCTGAGAAGTGTCTGGTATAAAGTCACCCAGCTAGTTTTGTACCTAAGGTGAGACTAGAACTCATGGTCTCCTGATTTCCAGACTGGTTCCTTTAACTATTACAAAAGCTATATCTCTCTCTCTCAGACTGCATTGTAGTTATTCAAATTTCATTATACATTTGAAAGCAAATAAGTAAATGTACGGCTATGCATCCAGTATAGCAATACATATAAAAGAAGAAAAAAGAACCCATCATCAGATTTGACTGCAAGGCAAAAAGGTATATGAATCTATAACTTTTTCTACTTCCTTTCATTTTAATAACCCATAACATTTCTTTGAATTCTTATTCCTAAGGAGAAACACCTCTATACTCATCCCAGCATGATACCAATTAGAAATGGAGAAGACATGCATTTGGTTCACATGCAAAGATACCTATTTTTATTGAACCTATGCACAAACTGTAAAATGTCAAAATATCCACATTTCCTTAGTTTTGCAAAGCATTGCAAATTTTTTTAATACTAATACATTGGGGAAAGCATTCATATAAGTAGCATTTTACTAGGGAATACTACTTGCAAAAAATGTTTTAAAAAATGTAGAAGAAATTACAACCTGATGAATCAGCTTATAGATAAAAACAATTTTATGGTAAGCCAAATTCCTTACAGTATAATTTAAATTGAATGTGGGAAGCATAAAATCTTACCAGCATTGTGATTTTGTGCACAGAATATGATACTTGATGCTTGAGGAATATAAGCTTCCCATGGAAGAAAAAGGGAAAGACAGAAAAAGATTCATATAAAAATCTGCTCTTTGAACAACCCTGCATTTTGTTTTGTGCTTGTAGGGATTAAATTAGTAAAGAAAAAGAGGAAAATAAAACTATTACAAGCAGCAGCATCTTCAGGGCAGCCTACATGGGTAAGATAGCAGTTACAACAGTGTGATAAAAGCTCCATCTTTTAGTATATGTTTGTGCAACATCAGTGTATGGACAAAAAAAAGTGTGGCTTGGGTTGTGCAGCCACAATTACCAACTTGTCAATTTTGGCCCCCTTGAAGATGCCACCGATTACAAGATATTCACTTCTTTATGGAGATATAAGTACTCTATTACCAGGAGAAGGAGAAAATAATACCTTAGGCCAATAATGTTTGTAAACAGCCCAGACAGATGCCTCCCTAATTCCCAAGAGTATTGGAGACAATCAGACATGCAAGGTTCTATTATTACAGCCAATCTCAATAAAAGTATTTTAACCTTCCAGTGAACTTGATTCCTTGATCTGATTTATCTAGTGGGGCTGACATAGAGTTCCTTACTTTAAATATGGTGAACATTCAACATCAAGCAAAGATAATCTTTTTCTTCCATCATTTCTATACTCAATGCCTAACCAATTTTAAGTCATTGCTCTACACTGTTTAACAAAAAAAAAGCAAAACAATCTTTTGGGGATTCATTCTTCATTAGGATGCACAGCTGTCAATTGATACTCTAGGCAAGGCTAGAGTTGCTATTAAAGTCTTGTCCAGGTGTCCGGAGACCTTCAAGGATTGGATGAGAGAAAGCAGGCTAAAACTGAACCCTAGCAAAAGTGTATGGCTGTTTGTGCATCTTTCTGTCTGCCCCTTGTTTTCTCTAAATAGAGGTCTTCTCCAAATCTTTGAAAGTCCAGGACTTGACTCATAAGTACTGTTTCCTGGACAAGTGGAGAAAACAGCTGGCAGAGGGAGCTTTGTTTTTGGGCCATTTGTGGTCCTATCTGGGAAAGTATGACCTAGTCACAATAATTTATGCCCTTCTCTTTACCAGCCTAGATAAATGAAGATGTGCTTTAGATGTGGCTTTCTCTAGAGATTATATGGAAACTTCACTTTATGAAAAATACAGCATTATATTTATTAGTTGAAGCATATTATTCTTGTGGTATGGGCCATGCATGAGTTTTCTAATACATGAGTAATGAGTACAATTCAAAGGACTGGTTTATGACCTATAAAGGTTCATATTATTTGCATCTAGATACCTTCAGAACCAGATTTTCCAACTGGAATTAATATAGCTGACTCAGTTATTCCAGGAGAAGTGGTAGTGCCCCCTTCTTTGAGGCATTGAAGGGACATGGAGATAAGTGCTAGTTGTCTGAAAGAAACTCAGAGAAAATTACAGTAAATATTGCAATGTAAAATTAAAGATGAATCTTATCTAGAAGGATCAGTCCTATTTGCATAAAGGAAAAAACAAAAGCAAATGGGATTTGGGGACTAGCAATGATAAAATTTAGTAGTTTTGTAATGATACATTGCATGAAGAATACAAAACTCTTTTCTATGAGTAGAAAATCTGTTGCTTTATAGATATTATAGAACTGCAGCTTGTGCTATTCTTTCCCATTAATCATTCTGGCTAAAGCTATTGGAGTTCAATAGAACCTAGGCTGGAGAGATTGCTCAGTCTGGTAGTATTCCTTCCTCAAAGGTAGTCTCTGACACATGTAGCTGATGAATCATAATTATTTGTGGAATACACATAATTAGGTCATGTTTACCTAAGCTGGTTGGACACGGAGCATTCTGACCCAACCAAGGTTGCTGAACCATTTCTGTATTTTTCTAGCTTGATAAGTCTATGGCTGTGATCCTGCTTCAGGATTTTTGAAAATGAAAAATAAAACTGCAGTGTGCAAACATATCAAATATCAAAAACAATCAGCATTAGTCTAATATTTTTAATGGCTATTTATTTCTCTGAACTAGTTCAGCAATTTCAGCAATCTTTTTATTTTCTTTTCTGCTATTGAGGCTTGTTTCTTTGGGGCTCTGAAGTTCATCTAACAGAAATCAAGTGCTTCCAGAATTGTCATTTCCTTATGGAGAGCCACAAGTTAACAGCCCGTTACATGACTGCTGTACTCTTTTCACTCAATGATTTGTCATACATTTATAATCAAAGAGGAAGCACAGCATGATAGTTTTCCTTAGGCAGGTATTTTCATAAAAAATGAAATAATATAAAATTGTATTTTCCTGTCACCCTGGTACTACTTGGACAAGCAATGATTATAATACTACCAAGCAGGAGAAGTATATTATACCATATATAATTACATTAAAATCCTCACCACATCTGCCACTCCTCTCATCCACTCATAGATAAAATTATCACCTACAGATGCAAAGGAAACCAATTTTGGTGTTTAAATTGCTGAAAGCAGCAAGAATTTTAATGGAGATTATTCCAGGCATTGTAGATTACATGAAGTATTGGGAAAACAGCTGGACTACTCACATCTGACCTGTTTTTGTAATTACAGATGAAGTGCAAGCAGAGAACTGAATTCAAATAATTACTCACAAGAAAGCATGCAGCACAGTTTTACATCTCCCTCCAGCGAAAATGTTTGAATTGCTCTTTATAGAAGCATTCGGAAGAATAAAATGCATTAGCAAAAGCGTGCATTGGGGTTTTTGTAACCTTTTCCTCCAGTGGCTGACCAGGACATTTATAGTTAAATCTAGATTAAACTGAATATTGTATAAATACTTGTTCAGAAGATCAATTCCACGAAAATCAGAGAAGCAGAAAAAATGAATATTGACATTCTCTACATTGTTCAGTGAATGTACCAAGAGAATAAGATTTGAGATTCAGTTGGAGTGAACAAAATTGAGAAATGAATTGATTAAGCAAATTATTTCTCAGAGAAATAAACATTAGCAAGTGAGTTTTATTATTTTCAACCCAACAGAAAAAAAATCAAGGAATTAGGACTCCATCTATCTGTCCATCTATTTATCAATAACATAATGTGCAAAAGCTAAAGAAGCAGGACCAAATTTGGTGTGGCAGAAAAAGATGACAAACAAAAAGGATAAAGTTAATTCTTAGGCAATCATGAAGATTGAAGATTCCTCACAATTCAGACTGATATGGGTGTGCTTATGACTTCTTCCATTTTCAACCTACATTTTGCAAAAGGCAGAGACATAAATGCTGACCATGTTTCAAATGAGTCAAGTTTAATGATTTTTTTCTAAAATATATAGATCACAGCAGTCAAGACTACTGACAATATTTGAAGAAGGCTATATATCTACTTTATTCAATAATAGAAAATCTTATTAAAGTTATATAAAACTATTGTACTATGACAAGCTCTCTTGAAAGTCTTAACTACCATGTCCAGAACATGATGAATTACTTTATATTCTAAAAAAACATTTACTTTTCCAGAAAAGTATCACATATTGACTTTGTACTTTGATGTATTCTGAAGAAAAAAATGGCACAGTCGTGTATTCCCTAATGTTCTGTCTCCTGATACTAAGGTTTTGCAACAACTATGAATTGGTTGACCATTGGTTGTGGTCAAAAGTAAAAGAAGTCTCTGTGTATAAAATTATTCCAACAAATATAAATTATTTAGTTACTTTACTATCTATGTTTCCTAATGAATATAAATAAAGTTATCAAAATAATAGTGAAAAAAATAAAAATTGTTACCACTAACATTTTGGAATTGTGTTCATCAAATATTTGGACATTTTAAATTTAGCAGATGAACACCACTGGCTTTAAAAAACAACAACAACCCTGTTTGGAACATCCTACATACAGTAAAGATTCCTCCATGATTTCTTAGCTCTTGATTAGAACCTAAATCATTGAAAAATGGAAAATACTCGGATGGTGGTATTCATTGAATGAACAGACAATAATGATGTTGCTTTAGTACTGGCTGCTGTTTTTATGGCAAAATATTAGAAAACTAAAGAAAATTGTCTGATGGCTCTATGGTATTTAAAAAAAATTGGGAAGCTGCACTGGTTGCAAAATTAACATAAGAAAGAGTTTTAAAAAACAATGAAATTGGGCCATTATTTATTAGCTATATACAGTAGATAATGTTTGATTAACGAATTACTTCCAGTTTGGTTTGGACAGGCATACACTATCTTTAGGATGTTTGAAAGATTATAGGTATTTTTCAAATATGCTCTTTGGATTTGTTGGCTATTTTTTCTTTTTCATTTTTTAGTATAACTTTTTATTCTATTTTTTTTCAAATAATAGCAATAACAATAATAACTTGGTACCTTTCAGATTCCCCCTCCCTCAATTCCTACTATGTTGGCTCATTGGAAACCATTCCTGAGAAGGATGAGCAATTAGCTATTGTCCATCACAAGGTTACAGAATAATAGCAGAAAATTCCTAAATAAAGGAAGTTGTTGTGTAACACAGTTTGAATCCTAGGGGCAGGTTCTGCTTATTAATTATCTATTTACTAACTTTAACACTTGTGAGATTCAAAATGACAAACCTCATAGAAAATAAGGCAGAGACCATGAACAAGTAGAAAGCAGATTTTGTGTGTGTGTGTGTGTGTGTGTGTGTGTGTGTGTATCTATATATCATAAGCTTTTGCAAAAGGATTCTCCCATGAAAGAGAGAGAACGTCTTATTGCTCCAAATACATGGTTTAAATACATTTTCAGGCAATCGGCAAAACAATTAAAACATCCCCAATTGTCATTGTTTTTCAGATGTTACATAACATTTTAGCTTTCTCAGCAATATTTGTTCCAACTTAGAATTCCCCTCTGAAATACCCTTTCAATATGTCCTTAACTAAGACAATTAATTGGAACAGGGTATCTTCCTTCCTTCCAATTGAGCTTGGGTCAGCCTGTCCCAACTCAGAATGTACTAACACATTATTTCCTCGGAACAGGCATCATACACACTTCCCTTTTTTAAATGTCTTACTCAGCTTAATAGTTTAGGGTTAGTTCAGGTTATATGAAGGGTAAATATGGAGTCACTCAAGCTATATTCTTTACAGGAATAATTCTATTTCTCTCAACTCTATTGCTAATTTCAGATTTTCATTCCAATATATCAAGGCAAACAAAGACAATTCAGAACCGTTCATTCTCGCAACTTGAAACTGACTTGTTGCCTGCTACGATTGATGCATATAACTAATAGGGGACATGAGTAAGAAATATATAAGTTGTATCTGGGTCAATTACAGAAAAATAAAAAGGAGGACTTGTACCTCTCTAGTTTTGTTTGGATAAGCCAAAGCATAGCAGTGTTACATCAGCAAATCCACAAATGGCTTTTGGAAATCAATGAAGGTTAGAGAAAGTCAAGTGAAGTCAAATTTGATTATACTTGTCCAGTATTGCCTGGAATGAAAAAGCGAACATCATTTATTCAAGCACCTTATCACTTGCACTTCACAAAAGTTCATCCTTTTTCACAAACTCATTTTTGATCCTTTTACTCAACTAGCATTCTAACTGTCTGGCTGTTGAAGTATATTGGGACATAAATGAGTCTCTCTTATTTTTCACCTTTACAAGAGCCTTGACTGTCACCTCTGACTTTCAGTTGAATGTTTATAAACTACTATAATATTTTTTTTTTCAAACTTGCCAAGAGCACAGCTTGAAAAGGTCTCCAGTTGGCTAAAAATCCCAAGTTACCTTTTCTTCCTTAACAAATTCTAAGTTGGTTTCCTTCTAGCCTGAACTTCATTACATCACTTTTTGTGTATAATTTTCATTACATCACATATTTATATTATGTATAATTTTATAAATGATATTCTTGAAATGAATCTTGGATAGTGACACTTCTCACTGTAGCAGCACCAGCTTGCTCCATTTAAAACATTAAATTTATTTATACAATAAAATATAATTTGTGTCTCCATAAAATATACTTAATGCATTTAATCTTCCCATTTATTGTGAGCAGATGTTATTTGCTATAAGAAGTTGCAAAAAGAAATGCAGAGTCAAATGTGAGGTCCTTTTATGCACTCTTCAAAATCTGAAGAACTGGACAGAAAAGCTCCTAAAGAGAATGCCTGTAAAATGTAGATAGAACTGAATAGGATAGAAGAAAGCAGAAAAAGGACTTTATGGAAATACTACTGAATAACTGCATCAATGCATAGACTGAGTTTTGCCAAAGGCACACCCATGCTCATAAACACAGAGCAGACTAACAAGGCAAGATGTTAATCTGGTTACAATTACTAGTCATAAACAGTATGTATAAAAGCATATGCAATAATATGTTTTCTCGGAACTGGAATTGTGATGATAGAAACTAGAGCAAGCATTTTTCCCATTCTGTCCAGTAAAGTTCCCTTCCTCAACATGATGTGTTAACCCTAGTTTTCCTAAAGTTTCTATTAAAATTATGATCAGCATTTGGGATGTTTAGTATAATTAGTATTAAGTCAGTGGTGGGTTTTAACATTTTTTATTACCAGTTCTGTGGGTGTGGCTTGGTGCGCATGGCATGGCTTGGTGGGCGTGGCAGGGGAGGGATACTGTAAAATCTCCATTCCCACCCCACTCCAGGGGAAGGTTATTGCAAAATCCCCATTTCCTCCCGATCAGCTGGAACTTGGGAGGCAGAGAATAGATGTGGGGTGGGGCCAGTCAGAATTTTTACTACCGGTTCTCTGAACTACTCAAAATATCTGCTACTGGTTCTCCAGAACTGGTCAGAACCTGCTGAAACCCACCTTTGTATTAAGTATGTTCTCCACCTTGAATTACTTAAAAGTAATAAAGGTGAAATAAAAATCTAATATAATTAATTTATTGATTTATTAATGCTGATTAAAGATTTCACCAGTGGATTTTAGTAGCTCTGGGGAAAGATCATTTTCATATGGGCCATGCCCACAGCAGGGATTTATAGTCTCTTTCTCTCAACTAAGCACTGAGGGAATTCAATCTGGCCGTTCTGATTGCTGAAACCAACTGGACTGTTGCTAATAGCTTGGATTAAAGGAACAGTGAAATGTTTATCCAAATGATACACAACTTACCATTTGTCATGTTATTGTAACTATGATAAGACTCTGAAATGGGACAATTAATGCTAAGAAAAATATTGCCAATGAAATACAAATAGCAGACATTATTATCCCATTCAATCTTTAATATTTAGTATTTAAATATTTAATTTAATCCCATACAATCTTTAATCAGTATAAATCATGTAAAATGTGCTGAGGTGTCTTAAGAGAGGTAACTGAAGTAATGGAAATCTAAAATTGTAAAGATGATGCACTAACAGTGCTGCCCAAGTTTGTACTGTACAGATTGTCCTTAATTTATTATCATAACTGAATCCACAATTAAGTTGTGATGGTCATAAAGCAGCAGATCACCACATGACCAGACCTGATTTTACTACCTCTTTTGTGGTAGTCATTAAGTAAACATAGCTGCCATAAAGTGAATGCTATGGTGAGCCCATTGTTTATTATGGGGCAGTTTTTGCCAAACTGGAAATAAAATTCAGTTTCTGGCGAAAACATCATAAATTGCAGTCACATGACCATGGAGTGCTGCACAGTCATAAATATGGGCCAGTAGCCAAGCATCTAAAAAATGATCACATCACTATGGGTGGACATTGAAACTTCAAATCTGGGTTATAATGAGCTTTTGGGGATCTGTCGTAACTTCAAATAGTTCCTAAGTGACTGGTCATAAGTCAAGGATGCCTGTATTACCTTTTCCATATTTGCATTCTTTTCTGAAAATTTCTAATGTAAATACATGGATACTAATGTTTTAAAAAATGAATACCACTAGTATCCTTCCAAGCAGTATTGCCCAATCTCTGTCCTCTTTTTAGCTTTGCTGGCTAAGAATGATGGAGATTGTAGTCTGGAGGAAAAGGTGTTGCAGTAAATAGATTCTGAGAACTACTGTTGGGGTGGGGGAGTGAGAAACATGGAGAACAAATCCAAGGTTCAATTAGCTTCTAGCTGCAACTAGTTTTTGGATCACTTGTACAACTCTCAAGTTAAACTTGAAATTCATCAAGTTTGAACAAGGAAAAGAATTTCAACTTGCCAAAACAGTGTAATGTAGCAAACTCTGCCTCTTCAAATCTGAACTTTCCAGGATGGATTTGGCACTACTGAATATACTGTATATTTTCATATTAAGATGAAGAGCCTTGAAGTAGGCATACAGCCATTCTTTTTAATTTATCTTTCCTATCACTCCTGTCCAGAACCTGGCAGAGACTCGCTTTTGGCAGTGCAGGAATCTTTCCTTAGCAATAGCTTTTTCACATGAGTCTTCTGCTCCAATTCTTTAGAAGATATTTCTCTGTTCATCCTTACCTTCATCGCCTCTTTTGCTTTATCTCCCACTACTGCCATCGTTTAAGCTGTGCTTCTTCAAGATAAGGAATTCCACATCTGATTACCACCCTGCTTTTCTTATTGCTGGCAAAGCTCCTGCTTACAATCTTGAAATATTTTTTGCATATTTGCTGACAGCTTTCACTACTCTATTATATCAGTCACTGCCACAGAATTAAAAATAGGAACCTATCCTATGATTCCTGAAGTGTGTTGTCTAGCCAAAATGAATTGGGCTTTATTTATCTACCAATCAGTTCAAAATTAGTGCACTGTGAACTGTAATAGTGCAGAATAATTTATATTATAAGCAATATTGTGATGGAAATTGCAGCAAAAGATTTTTTTACTTTTCACCACTTGAATGGTAAATTATTTCTCCACATGCCTTCAGGGAAACAAAAATGCACACAAACTTCTAATGTAATAAAAAGTTTTAAACCACCAGATAAAGATATAATTAAAAAGATCTTGGAATGCGCAGAATTGGATAAACTCACTAAAGAAATACAGGGGAAAGAGGAAATCAGATACTATAAAGTGTGGAATAATTGGTATGAATGGTTGAAAAATAAAGAAATAAATTAAAGGAATGAAGAAGGGAAAGAGAAAAGGGTGATAGATCAATCAACATATTAATAGAAATGTAATATAATAGGAGAAAAAGGCTGAAATAGTTAATATTATGATATCTGTAAATATTAATATATAGTAAGAAATGGATCACTGTTAAGTAGCTGAAAAGAAACTAAGATTTTTGTATATGTTGTATGTCTATGTATGTCTTTTTAACTATGTTTACAATAAAAAACTTTTTAAAAATTAAAAATAAATAAATAAAAAGTTTTAAACCTGATGCTTGATTAGTCTAGATTTAACTTTCATAGACAGACAGACAGACAGACAGGCGATGTCTGCTGTCCATCTTTCTGTTTGGGGGGCATCACTAGCCCCAAATCTGTGAGTTTTATAACTGAGTGAGATTTCAAAACTAAACCTCTTCAATCTTAGAATGGCATTTGAATGATAGCATTGCCTTTATGACTGATGTACATGGAATTTTTAAGCCTTATTTCAATTACTAAGTTTTGACTTAACTTTTTTATTCTAAGAGCACAGGAACATTCTTATTTATTCACAGAACAATTGTGTTAAATGCATTCGATATAACTTGTTCACAGGCAGTTACTTAGAATCATGATTAAATAAATTATTGATCCTGAATGTCTAAATAACATAATCTTATGATAGTAAAAAAAATTTTAGTCAGGATGTCCAATTTACGTATCTATATTCATTGATATGAGTTTGCTATTTTATTATTTATTCACTCACTTCAGATTCAGAGACACAACAATGAATCTGCATACTGATGGGAAGTTGAACAACTGGCCTGTGGTGTGGCTGGAACAATCTTGAACTGAACACACTCAAAACTGTAGAAATTATAGTAGATTTTAGAGAAGCCCTCCTATTCTATCACCTCTTGCAATACTAGACACCTCAGTATCAACAGTCGAGACCTTCAAGTTTCTACGTTCTATAATATCTCAAGTCTTAAAATGAACACCTACCATCAAAAATGTCATCAAAAAAGCATAACAAAGAATGTTCTTCCTGCACCAACCCAGAAAGCTCAGACTGCCCAAGGAGCTGATGATACAATTCTACAAATGAATTATTGAATCTGTCATTTGCACCTCTATAACTGTCTGGTTTGGCACTGCAACCAAACAAGACAGACACAGACTTCAACGGATAGTTAGAACTGCAGAAAACATAATTGCAACTAGCCGCCTTCCATTGAGGACCTGTATACTGCACAAGCTGTGAGAATATCTGCAGACCCCTCACATCCTAGATATAAACTGTTTCAACTTCTTCCCTCAAGACAATCTACAAGGCTTTCTACGCCAAAACAACCAGACACAAAGACCGTTTCCCGCCCCCCCCCCCCCCCAATGCTATCACTCTGCTAAATAACTAATTATTTTTATTTTATTTTATTTATTTATTTATATTTATATGCCGCCCTTCTCCGGAGACTCAGGGCGGCTTACAATGCGTTAAGCAATAGCCTTCATACTTTTGTATATTTATGCAAAATCAGCTTATTGCCCCCACAAACCGGGTCCTCATTTTACCCACCTTAGAAAGGATGGAAGGCTGAGTCAACCTTGAGTCTGGTGAGATTAGAACTTGCAGTAATTGCAGGCAGCTGGATGTTAAATGCTGCCTCAATAGGAGGCATTAGCCTGCTACGCCACTCAGGCTCCTAATTCCCACAACATTGTTTATGCCCTAGGATGTCAAACCACCTAGTAAGGCTGTGTTACCTATTATCCTTTTCATCTTTCCTATTGCCTATTTCCTTAGCTTCTTATGACTATAACTTTGTTGTTTGTATCTCATGATTTATGTTGATTGTCTTTATTTAGTATCCTATTATGATTTATGTTGTATGCTTATTTAGTATCCTATGACCATCACTGAGTTTTTATCTTATGATTTATGATGATCATATTTTATGATTATGATCATGATTTATCACTTGTTGCTCATATGTACACTAAGACACACATTCCTTGTGTGTCCAATCACACTTGGCCAATAAAGAATTATATTTTGAGAGTTCTTTGTACATGGTTAATGGCCATAATTTTTTGTACTCTAGAATGTAATATATATAATACATTCTAAAATGCAATATCAGATTCTTTTATAGCATTCCATGGCAGATATGCAAATATCATTCTACATAACTAGTTATTTTGAACAGTGAGAGGGCATTTATTTAGAAAAACAAAACTCTGAATTCCCTAAAAGGTTTAATTATTCTTCCATATAGAACTCATTCCTTCCTCCCATCCATCCATCCATCCAAAACACCCTTGTGAAATAGGAATATATAACGATAGTAAAAACTCATCAATAATTGCCAAAATAGAAAAATATATGCTGGAAATGCCATGAAAGTTAAGGAACAATCTGCCATATGTGGTGGACATGCAAACTCCCCCCCCCAAAAAAAAAATCTTCTCCCCCAAAAAAGACATATCCAGCACTATTAAGAGAATTTTAGGCATTACATTTGAAATGAAACCACATTTTTTATTAGTTACAATTCCAGAACATACCCGTAAAAATGCCATTCCTTATTAAGATGCCGTAGGATAGGGCCAGCTAATAAGAGCTAGATTTCCTCCTAGAACAATTCATTCCAATAAACCTTGGCAAATTTAAGATGTGTGGTCTTCAATGGCCCATAATTCCCCAGACAGCCAGAGTCGAAAATTATACGTTTTAAAGTTCCCAAGGTTGAAAACACAGGTTTATTTTAATCAATGGCTGTCTATGCCCAAACTGTAGCATCAATTGTGTTCTGTGCAAAGCCAATATCCTGATATACTTTTTATTGATGGAAAACATATGTGAAATATTTCTTTCAGGATTCTCTGAGAAGTATCAGAGAAAGTGGGTCATTCCCATTTTACTTCAGTTGCATAGATTCCTTTTCTATTGGAGGTAACAAATCCAACAAGACTAACTTTTTAGTGCCTTATGATCTAATTGGTAGTGATAGGGGAGTTAAAGTTTAACTCTGTGTCCCATTGTGGTCTTTCGCTCTGGCTGCTCTTTGTCCAAAGAATTACTAATCTTGCTTTCCAGGCACATGCACCACAGAGCCCATGCTATCTGAATATTTCATGGAAGGATATAGTTAGCTTGGTGTTAGTCTCTGCTTATTCCTAGCACGTATTTTCTGGAAATAAATCCCCTTTTCTGTTATTGTTATGAAACCCGCTTCACTAATCCTTGCTCAGGTTAGATTCCTGCTCTCAGGAGAGAGAGAACACAAACCCACAAAACACTTCAACCACAATTAATGTCCTTCAATGTCTTTCTGGCAGGCCTTTCCAGGATTAATATTAGTTAAATGGTTTTATTCTGCTTTTGTCTTTCAATCCCCACACCTTTTAAATAACTATACTATTGTCATACTGTTTTTAAGCTACTGTTAATTTATTGCATTGTTCTGTCATAAAGCACCATCAGGTTTACAAGAGGGAAGTGGTACAGAAATATAATTGTTTTACAGGCTAGAAATCACAACTATTTCTCAAAAACAAAGGAACACAAAAGCTGCATGCCAGAGTTGATTGGTGACAGTTATCTCATCCATACTTGGCATAACAATTATGCCTTAAGGCATAAAATATTTTCTACATATTTGTTCATTGAAGGTCCCTCCTTGGGTTATATTTTCTAATGATAATTCTCTTTAGAATCTGTATGTCAACTATTGTTTTCCAATCCTTCCCAAAACAAAACTTAAATTATCTGAATTGGTAACAAAATTCAGTACTTATAAGTCATTCACAAGACAGTTTGCAGGGTTCAGATCTGCCCATAACAATCAATAAAGTGTTATTGATTCAGATTTTATAACTTAATGCTATTTTCATTACACTTCAAAATGAGAGGATTTTAAACTGGTAGTAGAAAAGTTTCCACAGCACTCACAAACCTTTATACATTCCAAGGACTTTTAAAAAAATAAGAATAGAGAGACATAATGTATTTGCATGTGCTTAAGACTCATGTTTATATGTGCTTAAGAACATGTTTAACTTGGACGGGTGTCAACATTCTGCTGCATCAGCTTGGTAATTAGTGTTCTTCAAAACAGCTGATGGGATGCACACTGATTCATCAATGGGTCTGCATGTAGAAGTCTTGCTCCATTGAAAAATATAGTATCTTTTTATTTAATAAAAATGACTATATAGTAGTGATGTACTTTGAAAGCAAGATAAGATTCTGATCCCAATCTGATAGTTAAACAAATAGCTTGACATAGTGTTGATGTCTGGAGCCCTAAAGGATGAGCTGCCTTGGCCCAATACTTACCATCCTATTTGCATACAACCATAAAAGAGCCCTGGTGGCACAGCAGACTAAAGCACTGTTATTAACATCAGCTGCCTGCAATTATTGCAAGTTCAAATCTCACCAGGCTCAAGGATGACTCAGTCTTCCATCCTTTCTAAGGTGGGTAAAATGAGGACCCAGATTGTGGGGGCAATAAGATGACTTTATATAAATATACAAAAGTATGAAGGCTATTGCTTAATGTACTGTAAGCCGCCCTGAGTGTCCGGAGAAGGGCGGCATATAAATCAAATTAAAAAAAATGTTCTTCAAACAGAAATTTGTCAAGTATAATACCATTCTCTTTTGGGGGAGGGTTGGTTAAATGTTTTAGTAACCCATGTGCTTTTTCACATTTTTAGTTAATGGGTTCATGTAATGCTTTGGATTCCGTTCCAGAAGAGTGCTCCAAAGGTCATAGAGTTGGGAGAAGCACCTGTCTGCAACTTCTTAAAGAAAAGTTTTTCCCCTCTTCCTGTGATCATAGAGTTACTTTCATTGCCGCACAAATCCTGTGATTGCTCTAGGGAATTTCAAACAGGTTCAAGTTCTACGTTTATGCCTCAAGTGCTCTAAAGCAATTTTTGGGGGAATCAAATCCAAGGAAAAGCCTTAATAATTAACTTTTACTTTATCAAAAATTGTTTTAATTTTAAAATAATTGCTGAAATAAGAAGTTGAAAGTTATTATTTTAAATATAGAGATTCTCTTTATTTCCCATCTTGAGGTCCCTCTCAGAAAAACAAATGGTACACAGGCTCTTAAAATAAACAAACAAATATACACATGTTGCTTTAATATTGCAATCCTAAATACAATAGCTCCATTGAAGATAATGGAACATAGAACTGAAGACTAAATTAAAGCTTAAATGCACAGATAGTTCCTCAAGCTGTTTTTCATTCAGTAAAATAACAATAAAATCAGTGCTAAATTGATTACTAGCTCATTAATCAAGACTATCATTTAAAAATTGTGTAAATCACTCCCATAATTATCCATTCCACACACAAACAAAATCCAGGGGAAAAAACAGTTTAAGGATAGATATAAATTTGGATTTTGAGGTACTCTTTGTCCTAACGTCTCGCACGTCCTCAACACTTCTGGGTTATAACTTTCTCTGATCTTATTTTTATGTCTCAAAGAGAAATGCCAAAGGTCCTCAAAGTGGTCATGCTGGCTGAAGGGAGGCTAATGATAGTGAAGGAGTTACGGTTGGAGAAGGCTACATTTAATGTCCATGCTTTTCATGTCTTCTTGGTTAATAGATGCATACTATAAATGTTTTGTTATTCTGCTTGTATTTTCTTTTATTACTAATATGTGTAACCATAGTATTTATGCTAGTACTTATTTTTCAGGAAGAGAAAGAGGGGGAAATGGGATATCTCAGATGGGACGAAGTTGAAACACTACATCAATGAAAGAAAAAATGTTGGAAATTTTAAAAAATGGTTATACCACTGATGTAAAACCCTGATTAAATCCTGATTTGTCCTCTGTTTCATCTTAATTAAAATAATGTCAGTGAAAAAGCCAAACAAATGCTTATGGGTCTCCTGACAGTGGATCACTAATTCTTAGGAAAAACTGACTCAGATTTATTTTATTTTATTTTATTATTTATTATTTTATTTTATTAAATGTATATGCTGCTCATCTTACTCTAAAAAGCACTCTGGGCTAGTTTTAAAATCTAGTTGGATTGTACATCAAATGTAAAAAACTAATTTTACCACTTGGTACTCTATCCCACTGAAAAACAAAATAATGGACTTGTTTGTTATTCTGTGATCAAAGTTTTTGAGTAATTAAGATATAACAGAAAAAGACATCAATCAAATTTCAGAAAAGATATAGTCATTACACTGAATTTTTAAAAAAGCTCTGCAAGGCTTTTTACTTTCCCCAAAGGAACATCTGGTTAATTTGTAGAATAATATTTTATGCAGGCTGTGTAAGATGCTTGTTTATTTCGTGGTGTTAATAGCTATTTAATTCAAACACCTGAGTCAATAGAGAGAAAAACATGGCACTTCTGATTATGGATATGATCCTGCCTTTCATAAATGTTGCAGAAATGAATAATATACATTGTAAGCATTTTTTTTCTTCAATTAACACTTTCATATCTATGAGTGAGGAAACATGGCTGAAACTGGAAGATAATGGAAAATGATCACTCTTTAGCTGAATTATCTAGTCTGTGTTTTTAGTTGGAAATTTTAATCCCTTATGCCTGTTACCTGACAAAGATACATTCCAAGGTACTTTAGGGATCATATTTCTCTTGGTTATTTACTTTGAAATATAGGGCCATATATATTTTTTTCTAAATAATCCAGATGTACTGAGAAATTGCAGACCTAATACATCTGGAGAGCACCAGATTTGAGGAAGAGGGAACATGCAATTTTGTGATCCATGAACTTGGGTCACTGCAAAGATTAGGGCAGTACACTTTTATTACCATTAGACAAATGGCATTGTACCAATAGCAATAATAACTTGATTCACAAATATAGCGGTAGCCTTTTTTTGTGGCTGGTGGGTATTTATTTATTTCATTACGTTACAATAAAACTGACTCTGGGCAGTTCACTGATAAAAAATACTGAGAACAATGAAATAATACAATGATTAAAACAAGAAACAAAAGATGGCACAAACTGGGCCACAAGCAAAGCAAACCAAATTATCCAAAAGGGGCTTCAATTTACTCTCACCAAAGGCTTGGGCAAAGAGGCAAGCCTTCAAGGCTCTCTGAAATACCAGCAGTTATTTCTAGAACTTTGACACCATGTCATGAGCATGTCACATAATGGCTTCCGTGGGAAAGATGCTTGCCTTTTTGAGAGTGACAATTCATAACATACATTTGCCAGGATACAAGCAGTTCTCCCCAATTCCCTATCATCTCCTAAAGCTGCATAAAAATGATTCTAGCTACAACTTCCAGCTTTCGTTTGTCTTTTTTTTTCTAAATAGGCTAGCTTTCCATTTTTGTTGCTTCTGTTGCTTTTCTCTATACGTGAAAGGATTTGAAAATTAAAGTCAAATAGAAGGAAACATGGAGATGTCAAAGGGAGGGCATTGTGCTCTCTACTACTGCTTTAGAAGCTGACTTTGGGCCAGCCACTCTTTCTCAGCCCAACCCATCTCACAGGGTTGTTTTTAATAGATATTGCAGTTTCAGTGTTCTGTGAGTAAGCACAAATAGAAAAAAAAACAATTTAGTAAAAACATAATTAAAAAATAAAGCAAAATTACTAAAATCATTTTTAAAAAAGCACCATATGTCTGGTTGTAAAACTGTACCTTAACTGTTTCGTAAAGGAAGAGGGAAGTGGATTCAAAATAACTCCTCCCTTGACTAGGAGTAACAGAGAAGAATGTTTCATAAGGCCTCATAAAGTAAGGCTACCTTCAGAAAAGCCTCTTCTGCAGATCTTAATAACAGCAACAAGAGAGATAATCATCCCACTGATTATCTGGCCATATGCCCTCTATTGTTTTAAAGCTTAATAATAATTTCTTCAGTTCTATTCAAAACAATGCTGAACTAGTGAAGAGTTCAACAAAAGACAGCCAAGTCCACATTCTGAGCAGAGAGGACTCCTGGTCTGAAAGAGGAATCAAAGAGAACATCTGCATTAAAATTAAACAGTCCTCTTTCAACAGAGAGGGAAGGATACTATACCACCTATCTCCAGTTTACAATACAATCCTTTCAGCAGTTCCAAGAAGGTTCCACACCCATTTGCACTATTCAGATGATCCCAAGGGCACATATAAACCCCCAAGTGGTCTCAACAACTCTCAGAAAGAGTGCTAATGGCCAGATGACTGCAAGGAATATAAATATTTCTATTTTCTGCCAATCAGTCAGAACTGAAGAAGCTTCTTGGATGAGAAGCAAAAAAAACCCCCAAAACCTCTTCAAGGAAAACCAAAGAAAGTCCAGTTGCCTTTTGAAAAAGCATCTTTGGGGTGTAATTATTGCTAAATCTGAGTGGCTCAGACATAGTTGTACCTAGTAAATTAGACATAACTGGACAAATATGCTCCTTTGCCACAGCCAGCATCTAAAGCAGTTTAAAAGCATTCCCAGGCAATAGAATTGCTCTTTCAAAAGTGTTGTAAAAGTATTGTTGTTACAGCACTCATACCAGCGTCTGTTCTATTTAACCTTCCTCGTCAGAAAGGACCCAGAACATTGCCGGCTAGATTCTTTAAGATTAAAACCTAAAAAGGCAGTTCATGAAAGTGTCATGGGTGAAGTTATCAGGACCTGTTGAATATTCCAAGAAAATTAGGGGAGCTGATGATTCTTAGCATAAGTGTCTAAAGAGGATCAAGCATTCTCAACCAAGATTCCCATTGAAATATAATCACTGCATTTTATGTGGATGCAGAATTGCGAGGCCACTGCTTTCCTAATGATCTAAGCTGGAAATAGTTGTAATTAAGACTAGTGTGCAACACCTAAGCTTTGTTGGAGCAAGAAAAAAGGTTATGCAATACAGGACTATAAGGAATCAACTGGTCACTTAACGAAGGGCCAAGAGAACAAATGATAAATAACATCTTACAAACTTATTTACATTATCAAACCTGAATTTTAAAAAATGATTTCTAACATGAATCAGATATTCCTTTTGAATGAAGAAGGGACCTTTATCACTTCTAGGAAGAAGCTTTCTAAAATGCATATACAAAACAGGCACCCACATCCTTTTGCATCAAAGCAAAAATGGATGCATATTTTGTTTTGAAACTTTAAAAAAATATTTCACTGACAACTGCAGACAAAATAAAATGGTAAACATACAAGATTGCATGCTGCTGCATATTATGAAAATGCATGAGGGCATTCAAAATATTAATTTGTGCATAAAAAGAATAAAATTATTGGTTGTCATCCACGTGAAAAATATATAGGCTAGCCAT
The DNA here is from genome assembly GCA_012654045.1 of Ptyas mucosa. NCBI lineage: Eukaryota > Metazoa > Chordata > Lepidosauria > Squamata > Colubridae > Ptyas > Ptyas mucosa. Next base: position 37,885,570 of record WNWU01000005.1, read on the forward strand.
CTACATACTGTCATCCTCCAACTATATTAGAACTAGATTAGAATCTTTCCCTAGCAAAGATTCGCTTCCTGTGAAGTGTATGATCAAAGCTGTGATATAATCAGTACAGCAAAGTATGGCTCTGTAGTATTGTCTGAATGGGAAATCTCTTGAGAAATGTATAAATGTTGCTCTAAAATATATTAAAGACAGACTGAATATAAATGAAACAATTTATGATAGCGGCAAATATCTGTAGCTCAGATGTAGGATGAGGATGGAGGTTCGTTCTCCAAGCTTGTGGGTTGGTTTCCAAACATTTCGTTACCAGGCTAGGTAACATCTCCAGTAGAATTCCAATGAAGATGTTACCTAGCCTGGCACCAAAACTTTCGGAAATCAACCCGCAAGCTCAGAAAATGAACCTCCACTCTTATAAATCAAATAATATTCTACAGCTAAATTACAGGAACTAGGCATGGCTAGGCTAGTGAAGAGAAGGACCAGGGGAGACACGATAGCAGTGTTCCAATATTTGAGGGGCTGCCACAGAGAGGAAGGGGTCAAGCTATTTTCCAAAGCACCTGAAGGCCAGACAAGGAATAATGGATGGAAACTGATTAAGGAGAGATTTAACCTGGAAATAAGGAGAAATTTTCTGACAGTGAAAACAATCAACCAATAGAACAACTTGCCTTTGGAAGTCATGGGAGTTCATCACTGGAAACTTTCAAGAAGAAACTGGATTGCCATTTGTCAGAAATGGTATAGGGTCTCCTGTTTGGGGGGGTTGGACTAGATGACCTACAAGATCCCTTCCAACTCTGTTAATCTGTTAATGTAATTTTATGCCACTGTATCTTAACATCATTTAGTCATTGTAGCAATATGTTTATATTGGGGAAATAAGCACCCAGGTCACAAAATGAGACCCTTCTATTGAAACATTTTTTCCCATATAATTCCTATTTTATTTTGAGCCATTCCTATTTATATCCAAGTTATCCATGTTGAATGCATTTTTGAAAGCTATGATTGGCTATGTTTGATTATCAGTTCTACCTTCCTGAATATTTCTGGACAATGTATTTGTGCATTCTGGATAGAAGGAGGAGATGAGAATTATGCCATCTACAGAATGTAGGTCTATTTTTTATGATGTCTTTACTGATTCCTTCCATTTGTTACATAACAATGTTGTTCATTCATAGAGTTATAATTAATACTAAAATACTGTGTGTTATTATTTTGTTTTATAGTAGAAATGTATTTAATTGTGACTATGAGACTGGTGTTTCTAGATACCAAATTTAGCAAAAGCATCATATCAGTATGAAGGTCTCAAAATGTATTTCCTCCCTAAATTATTAAAACATATAAATAACTCCACTATTCCACCTTGTCATTTTAAGTTTTCTGGCATTTATTCTTCTGAAAAGAAAAAAGGTCAGACTTATCAAATCTGCATTTATGCTTCCCTGACATTTTTCTCCCACCAAATTTCTCTGAATTACAGAGAAAAGACAAATGTGGCTCATTTCAAAACGAATCCTTTTCATCTTTGCATGACCACCTATGACATAATACTTTCCCCCCCTGAATTTCCTTTATATAAAACAAAACTCTTCAATTCATTAAAAAGAAAGCTGAGAGAGACTTTGAGGAAATGGAATGTTCCAATTCCAGTTCTAGTTCTGTCACTTGCTTTTTAGTGTAATTCTACATATCTCTGGTCAAATTTGAGTCACCCTGAATTGAGGGGAAGATACTTCTAGGTTTGGTGTAATAGTTCATGCACCATGTTCGAAATTAGGAGACCATGAATTTTAATCTCACCTTAAGCCAAAGCCAGTTGGGTGACCTTGGGCTAGTCCCTCTCTCTCAGTCATAGGAAGCAGGCAATGGTAACCACTTCTGAAAAAACTTGGCAAAAAAAATGGCAAGAATTTGTCTGAGCATTTACCGGAAATCAACCCTGATTCAAAGGTGTATGTGTACGCACACATATACACATACCTTGGTTTGCATATAGTAGCTTGTCTAACTTACTACCTTCACATTATATTGTAGAATAACAAATGAAATGAATGGTCCCACACTTCCGCAAAACACCATATTGGTGAATATTGTTATATTGGAGTGTATCCAATCTGCATTGGACAAAAGAACATAGATTTCAATTTCTGAATGTGATAACTAGTTTAGACTAAAACAAATTGATCCCAACTTTCCAATCCTCTAAACACTTTGTCAGTATACATCATTTGCTGATGTTCATCTATAATTATATTTCTACTAAATATTTACATAAAACAGTCTCAAGAGAGCCTGCCAAGTTTCAGAAACAGATGTACAAAATAGCCAAAGCTAAAGTAATCACTTTTAAAGAAACCATGCCTTAATTTTCTTATATTAAACATAGCTCCAGCTTGGCTATTATATTGCATAATATGTTATTATCTACCAAAATTATAGCAAATTAGATGGCTGCTGGGAAGTTTAACAATGAATTAAATTTGGGCCACTATAAAATTATATTTCAGGAATGCTAATTTTGGAATCATTGATATATGTTTCTAAATACATGATTCAGTAAACAAAAACAAACACATACCATTATAAATCTTGAACTTTGAATATAAATTTACACAGTGGTCTTCCCATAAAGATTTTAAAAAATCATTTTCTAAATTATGTGGCAAATAACTCCGATATGTCAGAGCCATTCATAAATTATATATAGACAGATTACAAACATGATTTAAAACTACAGATTGTCAAATAAATTATTGTTCTTGAAAATTGTTTATAAAAAGGAAGAGAGAAGTAACTAATAATATTTAAAATATTTTACTTGGCAGTTCCAAGAGAATCTACATTTCCTGACTGCTGAAATATTTGGGCTTTTAACTAAATGGAGAAAGACGCTTACGGTGCTTCCCAACGGGAACTTCTCTTCCAAACAAGAAAGATTTAAATGAGTTAGGATTTCCGAAGCCAGCTTTTTTGTATAAAGAAAGTTCAGTCCTATATGAATCATTGATGAAACCTTCAAGTCAGAACATTATGTGGAGCTGGTGATGTTTCAGCAAATTAGAGCATCTGAAACAACATATTAGTAGCTCTGCTTCTGAAAAATATTGAGCTTATAGGAGATAGTTCAATAGTCAAGATGCCCTCTAGGGAACCTCTTTTTCATGCTGATTTGTCTCTAGAAAAGCTTTCAAGAATTTTCTGCCACCCTTCCCCATTAGTAAAAGGAAAAAAATAACTGCATTTATTTACAGTATTAAACAGGTAGACAGCTTATGTCAGTGTTGAGGTAGCTGTCAACCACACTAGCAGGGCTAATGGAGAAGATTTTGCAATATGACATTCTGAATTAATTTAAGACAAGCAGAAACTGCTCTATATGTTTTCTTTGTGTTTAAATTGCTTTTTGAACTCTGGTTCCATACAGAACCAGGGGGATCACTGGAATTACGGTAAGCTTTAATTAAGATCATACATTTGAATCTGGGTGGAATAGGATGGTCCCTCAGAACTGGCTTGTGTGGTTTAGAATATTGCACAAACACATATTTATGTACTCTAAATTCTCATGAAAATTAATGAGATTTAAGAGGAATTGAAGTGACTCATCTATGTATGTGCATGTAACTACTAATTAACCCAATTGGAAATTTTCAGCCTTAAAAGTTAATTGATTGGCATCCTTCAGCATACCAATTTGAGACTGGAACCTCCTTCTGAGTTCAGAATTCTTTTTGAAGAATTTTCCTTATTTTCCATGTCACTTGTGATTGTCAGTAAAGTGATCCTCTGCCTCTAGCATCTTCCTATATTGCTGTGCCCAATGTAGGTGCCTGTTTTCTTTAACCAGACCTTCACACCTTGGGAGATCCTGCTGGGAATATATACACCTGTAATACAATTCCAACAGTCTTCATTCATTTATTCTGGAAACACACTCCATACCACCACCATAATGAGGAATGGGGCAGAACACAGAGCGTAAAGATGGTAAAGATGAAATATTCCACAAAATATGACCACAGAAATATTACACCTGGTACCAGTATTAAATCACAATAAAAATGGCTACCAAATAATTGCTGCAAATTGATTTTTGAAAAATGCCTAACAAAATATTTGATTTGTTCCAACTTGCACTAGAAAAGTTTCTGTTTTTCAGTCTAACACCCTATTTGCTACTATTAAGATTATGACTTTTGTATTAAGTCATTAAATACAATGAATTCTTCACTGGAGCAACTAAATATTATTTTCATATGTTGTAAGCAGATCATAAATGAAGAAGCTTCTTGGATGAGAAGCGAAATGCTTTCAAGGAAAAAAGCCAAGAAAGACCTTTTGCCTTTGGGTCATGGTTCACTTAATGACAGTGGCAAAAAAGGTCATGAAATTGGATTGATCACATGTGTTACTCATTTTATGACCATTATGACATATTACAGTAATGGGCAGGCTCCTTTACAGTTGTATGTCAAGGACTGTCTTGTATATCAATGAGGGTGCTCCATCACTGAAGGCTTTCAAAAAGAAACTGGATAACCAGCAAGGGGTTAGAAGACCTCTGGGGTCCCTTCCATTTCTATTATTCTGTGTTCTATGTACTAGTAATTTCTTCTGTCCAAGCACACTGAAAATTGTAGGGGGCTAAAAGGCTCTAACAGAATTACAGTTAACATTAAGCTGTAGCTACTAAATATTGTTACATAATGCATGTTTTCATTACTATATATATATTTGGATCTTATTTTTATTCACCCATTAATCCATCTATTAATTCACCCATCCATCCATCCATTCATTCAAGATTATACTGTCTTTTTTCTACACTATCCTGAGACCATTCCTGCAAGCTTCCAAAGCAAGTACAAGTTCCAACCTCCCTAGACTGCCTGGCCAATGATGAAAGATGCTGGGATTTGCAGATCAGCAGCATCTGAAGCAGCTTTGGCTACCAGTGTATGGCAGGTAGAACTTCCAGCCTTAGAATAAGAGTCTCTACATTTAAGATGGCTTCTCTCACCAATGAGAGCTAACTTTCATCCATGACTATATTCAATTACAATGTCAATATTCTATCACAAAATTCAACCCTCCTTCCCACAGTATTTTCCAGGTATGGGAATGTCATTGGAATACTATAACAACCCAGAAAGCATGGGGGAGGGGAGCTGAATCTGTGAAGCACTTCATAACCATATAATCAATTCACAACATTTGAATGGGGGTTTCCAATTTTGTTTCAAAGAGGTGATTTGATGGGAATTTCATTGAATTAAATCACATTAAATTAAACCTCTTTGAAATTTTGCAGCTGACATTAGAAAGGGTCACTGGGTTGGCCATGTGTTAGATATAAAGACTTCAAATGCTTTAAGAAGTGTCACCTAAAAGAAAGCCTTGACCTGATTCTACTTTCCAAAATGATCTGAAGATGCAGCAAGGCAAATTCTGTCGGAATATTAGGAAAAATGTCTTAGTGGTCAGAGCAGTTCAACAGTCAAACTAATTATTGATATGGTTCTCTTTAGTGAGAAAAGGCAGGGGAGACATCTGTCAAAGATGCTTTAGTTGGGATTCCTATTCTGAGCAAGGGATTGGACAAAAGTTTCTAACTCTGTGAGTCCGTGCTTCTATATCACATTCTTTTCTCAGAACTGTACTTCCTGTATCATCAAAGTAGGTAGAGTGTGAGCCACAAAATTCTATGTGATACTAAATGGATTGTCTTTATTTTGCCATTGAATTCAATTAGTCCTTTGCAGAAAAAACAACATGCTGATTTATTATTATTCTAGTTATATCCTACTTTTCTACTTGGGAGATATTCCCCTCTGGAAACAGATATACTCTGTTATTATACTCATTTGCCCCTTTATATCACAGCCTACATAATATGGAGAATTAATCTTAGTATCATAAAAATCATTAACAAGATCGAAGGCTCTATAGTCCTAGAACAATTAAGCAGAATGTTTTAAGAGGCTGTCTCTAATATGAAACAATAGAAGCCAAGGGGAAAATTCCAGCATCCCACTGGCCACTAGAAAACCAAGGCAACAACACGAAAGAGCAGATGAGGGACTACTAAGGAAATAGCATTATGGCTGACAGAGACATACATGCTGTTCCAACTACTCAGACTGGTGGCTGGATAAACCTTCTGAAGCAACAGATCCATAGTTCCATTGCCAGTTATGTGTTTCCTGGATATCTTGCAGGTAGGAAATGAAAAGTAACACTGTTGGGAGCTTGCTCTTACTTATTTAAAATCAAAAGACTTAGAGAGACTTCCCCAGAATCTAAACCTTTCATATAGAAAAACATTAATTCTGAAGGAATTCTTTACTTCTGTTCCTTTTTCCCCAAGAAAAAGGAACAATAGATAAGGACTGCCTCAACAAGTTCTGTATTTGTGGGTTTGCTTTAAGCTTTTGTACATTTGTCTAGAAGAAAGGGACATAATTTGTCTCCCAGCATTCTTTGCCTAGTTTTGCACAATGCAGTTTATTATGGAAAGGTAATTTTGTCCAAAGTAGGTCAAGTTTAGGTTAAAATTACTCCTTCCTCACTGGGCTTTCACATTTGACTCAGCTAAATGGGGCATATGAAAAAAAATTAATATCTTTGACTGGAGCTGTCTAGGGGAGCACCCAGTCAAAGGGAATTTTTGTATATTTTGAAGTCAGTGAACTACAGTGCATTCTAATTACAGAACCTAATTACTGTACCTTCTCCTCTTTTGATTCCAAGTAGCAAAATAGAGATAGTAAAGAAGTATTATCTTTCATATTCTACATCTTATCAGTAAGTAGACCAGTCTAAGTGAGATGGGTAGCATACAACTCAAATAAATAAATAAATCTGAGCAAATTCTTCAAAGGAGAGATTCATTTTTTGCATGAGCACATAAGAAGCACTCTTTGAATCAATAAAGTTAATAACATCTTTTTCCAGGCTCACCCAGCTGTTTCAGAAGCTACTCACAGCTATTTGGGCATGCCTGTGCATATATGGTCATTTTGTCCTTTTTTCTCAATGAATGAAAGGGGCTGTGCATACACTCCAATGCACAGAAAACTGGGAACATCTAATGAAGCAGCTACATGAGCCTTGAAAAAATTCAGCTGTTTTCTTGACTCAGTGTCCTTTTTGCATATTCCTGCACACTATGAAAGCCTTTGCACAGAGGGTAAACATTATTTCATTTACTCTTCATTTAGCACTTAAATATGAAAAGTCCTATAACATTACCATAGATACATCATGAATATACTGCATACATTCATACAACTAATTCCTGTGTTTTGCAGGGTAAATTTGAAGTACTTGCATTAAACATACATTTTTAAATTAATACGATATTCTGTACAGAAATGTTTGTTAATACAGTTTAAATATGTTTTCCTATGTATTCATATGAGAAATATTCATATTACCATATATATCAGGCTAAATAAACACATATTTTTCTTCCAACTTCATTGCCAATGTGTGATATTAAATATTTCCTGTCTCCACCTTAGAATACAATAAATACTTTTATTTATGTTATTAAATTTATATGTCACCCATATTGCTGTCCAAATAACTTTGGCAATCCATTTCAGACATCTAGAGAAGAAAATATGCCCAGACAATATAGCCAGGTAAAGTGTTTCACTACTTCTTTTATATCTCAAACTTGCAGACTTTTCCAGAATAAAAACAGCCTCTGCTGAATCTCATTCAGAAACTCTTTAAAGACCAAAACTATCAAAGTGAAGGGACTTGAAAAGATCCCATGTCTAATTCAGAAAACATTTGATCCCAACTTATGTGTAGTTTGTATTCCAGTTGAAAACCTAATTTATAGAAGGTTTCCAGTGAATTTTCAGTTTTCTTTCTTGTAATTTCTGTTTTGCGATAAAGTTATCATCAAAAGTAGGTTACAAATTACACACAAATGATCACCTTTTCATACTGTCACATACCTCGTTTCTCTTTTAACAAATTTTCTGGCCAGAACTTTGCATGCATAAAACCAGAGAAGTCTTTGCCACTCCAAGTCCATACGAAGTTTGAATGAAACCAAATCTTCGCTGAGGGAACCTTTCAGAACGTTTACTAAGCATCCAGCTGGTTTTAAGATGTCAGCATGACAATAAATCTAGAAAAAAATGCAGTAACAAACCCATGGATCTTGAATAGCTTCTGCAATAGCCCTCAAGTTAAACTAGTATTAGTCCACAAGTGTGCCATAGATTAGGGGGAAATGCTCTCTGAAGAATAAAATTGAATTGTTACATTCATTTCATTACTTTTGGGAAGACTTTGACATCTCAATTTGTCTTATAAATCCAAGAGTCATGACCTTCCGAATAATCTAACTATATAGCCTTATCAGTGCTTTAATACAAGAATATCCATCATACCATTTCCATCCTTCTGAGGGTGGTAAAATGAGGACCCACATTGTTGGGGCAATATGCTGACATTATAAATCACCCAGAGGGTGCTGTAAAGCACTATGGAGTGGTGAATAAGTCTAAGTGCTATTGCTATAACATAAAATAAAGTAGCTCAATTTAGTTTTCACCAGCACCATTCAGTTTATCTCGCATAACTGAAAGCAAAAAAACACAGACACAGACATTCCTTAAACTCTGTTGAAGATGTTACCTAGTCTGGTAATGAAAACATTACCAACCCACAAGCTTGGAGAACGAACCTCCACCCTCAGTCTTCCAAAAAATACTCAAAAGGAGGACCTAACCTCTAGCAGTTATGACAAAGGAATTGACAGATTATAACATACAGTATTCAGTGATGGTCAAGCAAAGATGGAAGGAGTATTCTGAAATTCTGTAGAGAAGAGGTGTCAACATCCATGATTCCTTAGAAAATATTCCCTACTTACAAGAATCTCTAAATTAGAAGATGAATTTAGATCAGCATCCTGGTCATTGTCAAGGCTACAGGAAGTGATAGAGTTTCTACAGAAAAATGGTAAGCAATAGAAGAAAAATCAGTAAAATGTCTAGTCAAGCTAAACCTGCACATCTGAGGAGGAACACAATGACCAATGACTGAAAAAGGTTAATATACATTCCAATACCAAGGAGAAGAAACTTAACAAAAGTATTGCATAATGTCACATGTTAGCAAAATAATGTTTAAGATCATCCAAAACAGATGGGAAAGGAGATGCCAGAGGTTGGAGGTTGTTTAAAAAAGGCCCATGAACACCGTAAAAGCATTCTTTCAATTACCAGATCTAGCCACAGAGCCATTCCATAAGCAAACCACACAAATACCTTAACATTTCTCCAGTTATATCATGCACATCTCCAGACGTATTAATACTTTCATAGCATTTATGACTTTTTATTCAACAATGGACACAAACATTTATAGCATTTGTATTTATATTAATTCCACACTTCAAGATATCATTACCATTCTTATAGAAATCTCTACTCCTTTCAGCACTCCTTCAGCTTAATTTTGCAGAAATAATTTCATGCCTTTTATTTTTAATTCCATTAAGTCAGCTGGAAGCTTCCTCTTTAGTTTGTTTCACTGACTACCAAAACATTTTTAAAAAATTTCTACTAAAACAGATTTACTTCTCTGGTTTCCATAATATCTTTCAGTCATCTTAATTTATGCAGCATTGTGTTACATATATTTTTTTCATCCACAGCCTCTTTCACTTCATCATTCCACTAAGCGTGCTATTTCGTATTCTCTATTAGCATAGCTCTTCACACCTTTTCCTGCAATTGTTCTTTCATATTAGTTTTTTAATTCTTTTTTCTTTCATGCCCATTTTTTCACAAGATCCACTTTTGAAAAGATCTTGGCACTACCAAAATAATGGCCCATTTAGAACCTCTTGTCATCTTGTATCTTTCATGAATTTTGCCTTTCATCATAAACAATCTTTTAAAATTCATTTCAGCCAGTATATCACCAGCAAAAAAAATAATAATCCAGTTTTACCCTGAACTTGCTCCCATTCCCAATCTAGAAACTCTAATACAAAGTTTATCTTGCAAGGATATATACTTTCCTGTGTCCCACCTACTGGGAGATACCTATACTATATTAACACTCCATATGCATAACCTTTATCAGGAATCTCCAAACCCATACACTTTTATATATATGAGAATTTACTGGTATAGGAGTTAAAGCTTTATTACTACCCATAGATTACCGCCTATAGATTTCTTGCCAAATTATGTGCGTGAATTAGCAAATGGCATTGTTTTTAGCACTATGTCAGAAGATCTACTAAGAGCTGAAATCCATGGACCATTGATTTATAGATCTTGACCCAAGTTCATACTTTTATTGAGCTGTGGAATATCTTCTATATCCACCTTCAAATTAGATTTCTACTCACATAAATAATAAACACAAAGGTCTCTTTTAAACATTTTGCTTCCCTCAAAAGGGGAGAAAAGGTTAATCCAATATCCATATAAATGAATGGCCTGTGGAATATGTTGCCTGCACAATCTATTATTTGCATGTTGGAGGGTTCAAGATAGCCCACTTCTCTGTCATTAAAGAATAGCACTTTATGCTGATACTTTAAACCCTGATAAATAACAGCCAGTGTTTCTACTTTAAATTATGTGTGTCCTTGCTTCACATATGATTTGAAAATTGTGTAAAACTTATATTCGCCATGAAAAACATGTTAAAAATATTAGTGTAAATTTTGTGCTTGCTTAGCTTTCTACCATCAATTTCTGAGGAAATAATATTCTACTGCCATGTTTCATAGAGCATTGCTCATCATCCTTTAAGATTACTTTTCTTACAATATTTCACTGTCTGTTTAAAAATACAGCCCTTACACACTGAGGGTCACCCTTCATAGAACAGTGATTTATTGAACAGACAACTTCAGTTAAGCATTTTTTACGAGCTTCTATGTGTGGTAGGATGTAGCAGCAAGGACATTTACTTGTTCATTTGAAACCTAAGCATAGTTCAGATGAATTCTTCATTCCTTACACAATATTTTAATATTGGCTTAGACCAACAATAACTTTGCTTACTAAATAAAAAAAAATAACATGTTGGTGGCAGTCATGAACTACTCACTACAAAGAAAGTGAGGGAAATCTTGTCAAATGCCATGTAAAAGCTTTGCAGTGTCGATCTCATTGTTTGAAGCATGTTTCCAATCAATTTTAGCAATAGAATAATTGCGAAGCTAACTTTAGAGAAAGATGTTGCTTTGCTATTCTTGCAACAGCTTGGCTGGTACTAGCAATATTGAAAGCCCATATGTAGATAGGTTTCTACCTGTGGATAGTGATGTTGGCAGAATATTGAAGAAACATACTGAGAATGTATAGTACTGGGCTGCAAAATATCAGGCAATTCCTAGATGGCAGCAAAGAAGTACAGAAAACCTTAACACTTCTCTACCACCAAGTGATTATCTATTTTGCAGCCTAGATCTGGTAGCATTAGAATGCATGGCCGTACATAATAATAAATTAAATAGAGTTGTTAACATAATGGCTTGGTTTGCTGTGGATGATGGTGATAGAAAACATAGAAATATATACAATGATACATATATATTCACATACATATATACATATGTAGCTGTAGTTTGTTATTTAGGACCAATAGTGGATGACTCAAAATCAGAATATTATTTATATCTGCTATAAGTAATAAGGAGAAAAATGTCCATGTCCGAACTGTACTTTCTTAAAATCCTATTCTTGATGTTCCTGGAATTGAGGTCAGAGAATCAATGGCATATTTTTAAGGAATCTACTTGGAGGTCACCAATCATGAGTAGGAGTTCTCTTTGTCCGAGTGTAGTTTCAGCTACAAGTAATTTCAGTAATATTAAACTTCTGACCTGTTCATCCCTACATAAGATTGAATCGGAATGCTTCCGATTTCACTCTATTATTTCAAATTAGGTTTCTTTTGAAATATTTACAAAAATTAGCAGCTATAAACATAAAGATTCTAGCACTCTATTTTGGAACTTTCATAGAATCAGAGTTTGTTTTATAATGACTAGTTTATATACCTATGGGATATTATAAGGAGTACATAAAATTAAAGAGGAGGAAAAGGACTTTTATGCAGATAATATCAGTGCTGAAGAAGTGGAGATTAGGAAATCCATCTAAAAATGGATCCATCTAAAGATACCCAGTTTAATAGTTGTTTGTATTAGTCTAATATTGCTGAAGTGTAATGAGACTGAATCTTTATATGAGATGGTTTGTCAATTCCTTAAAAGAGGAGTGAAGTTCCATCCAGAAAGGTCAATTCCCTCTGATTTAAGTTTATTCATAGGTTGCATGGCTAGTATATTGAAAGCTAGTATATTGCAGGTAAATGCTAACTCTCGCCTGCAAAACTTTATCCAATGAGTTTCCTTCTCCTTAATCAAACACCTCAAGAGGTACCCATCCTAATACTAATTACTGAAAATCACATGCTCCACAGCAAATTTACAGCCTAGCATTAGGTAATATAAATGCTTTGGGGTGAGGTAGTAAAACACTGGCAATATGTAGAAAGGAAAAACAACATTGAAATATATGGTTCTAAAAAAAACCTCACCATGGTAGACTGAGGAATGAAATCTGGCTATGCTACATGAAGTCTAATATGTCTCAGTGCTTGTACTTTTTTAGCAGCTTAGTTTGTAATTCACAGAATTACATAAATTTGAAATATAATATTTTATGCTATCAGTTTTGAAAACTGAAGTCTATTCCAGTGAACCATATTGTAATTTTTTCTTTAAATTGGGCTATTAGTCTGCAGAAATCTCCTGATGTAGGCAATGTGTTTAAGCTATTTGCACTAAAATATTAAGATACTAATTATGATCAGTTAATTAATGAGAACAGTTTATGACCAATGACAAATCTTAATTTTAATTTAATCAGTGGGTGGCTTTTGCAATTATGAATCTCGGTTATATTATTCTGAATGAATACCTTTTACATTTCAGTTAAAAAGAAATGATACTTGCTACTAATGAGTCATTGTCTAAAATAGTTCTTGGGTATTTTTTAAAAAAATGAAAAATACATATAATTTTTCAAGGGGATGTTAATAGGAAGTTTTTTTTCTCAACCTGCACATCTCATTTTCCAGGCTAAAGGCATTCAAGACCTTACCAGTCTCTATATGAGTATTTTGTTTAAATAATTTATTTTTATTATAGACATATATTTATGGACTTATATTTTATTATAAGTTGGGTATAAGTTGGGTATAAGCTTCACTGAATTCAGTGTGGCATGTTTCTGCCAAAACTGCATAGGATCTAGAACAGACTTATGTTCTCCAAATGTGTAAGATGGCCTATGGGTGATGGCTGGGAAACATGGGGATTAGTCCACATCTAAAGGTCATCAGAGTGTTACAAAGTTGACTTAGAAGTAACATTATTCATGTCTTAATTACATTACAGGAATCCCACCAAACTCCACTGAATTTCTCCAGATTATTGTTCCTTCTTGGAGAAAATCTCCTTTATGATAGAGAAGAAAGAAATGTTATATGTGGTCAATTTTTTACAATTAACTTAACACAAAAGTTTACTGATAGTGTACTGTTTGACATGTTAAGATTTACAATAACTTTATTGCAGTCATTAACCAGCACATTAACTTCTTGCAGTGCATTACTGTCCAACAAACCCCTAAGAGCTACATACCGGAGAGGAAGAGGCATTTAAGCACTCTGAACTGGGAGGGGAAAATTAATTTTTATTTAGTTTACATCTCATTATCCCTTTCAGGATATGCACCACTATGTAGAATGCAGAAAATTAAAAGTATAATGGATTTTTTTAAATAAAAAAAAAGATTCTATTTGAAAATGTCACAGCAAATCACAAACTCTTTCCAAAGGATGTTTTTGAATGAATACTCCAAGAACTAGAGTAATTTGGAAAGGCTCACTTTATCTGGGATAAATGAGAGCAGAGATTTAGAAATTCACCCTAGAAATCCTCCTAACATAAAAGAGGATAACACCCACTCTGTTATTTTAACTCCCGCTACGTTTCCCAAACTTTCCTCAGAGACAGAGTAGGCAACCCCCTTATCCAAACCTCGAGGAAGCTGACTTTATCTAGGTTGCGGAAGTCGCCAACTATTCTCTCACCTCTGGTGGCCATCTGGAAAAATAGGCGGGGCCGGGATGCCCTGATGGCCGCTGATAAGCTGCCTTCTCTGCCCAAGAACGATGCCTTCTTTTCGGGCATCAACCGAACTCTCAGCCTGCCTTCCCCGGAGCGGATCCACCAGCTGAATTCCTCGGTGAGGGTAAACTCGAGCCGGCTTGCCGTCGCCACGACTCCTTCCTCGGAACGCCACGCACAGTCGTCCCTTAGGTTGGCTTCGCCCACTTCCAGCACCAGCTGCTTGGCGCGGCGCAGCTTTCGCACCGCACCGCCTTTCAGCACCTTGGACTGGGCTCTGGCGCGGCCGGAGGGCTCCGAGGCTCCGCTCCTCGGCTGCCAAGAGCTGGCGGCGCGCAAAAGCGGCGGGCAGTCCAGCACCAGGCTGCAGTGCGCCTTGAACCCGCCCAAGGCTTCGCCTCTGCCCCCGTCGCCCAGCACCAGCTCCCTCAGGTAGGTCCGGAACAGCGACGGCACGATGAAATCCATCGCTAAGCTCTTTCTCTGCTGCCGGGAGAAACTCGGGGCATCACGGGGCGGCTGCTGGCCGCCAGCGCGAGAGCCCGAGAAGGGGCTGCCCGCATCCACAGTCCCCACTTGCGTTGCAAAGATAAGGAGAGGAGCCAGAAGGAACGGCGGGAAACCAGCGCCTTTCATATTATCAGGCGGCTACTGGGCGGCGGGGGGGGGGGGGGGGGCGACGGCTAGGTGACAAAAAAAAAATGATCTTCCGCCCGCCCCAGCCTGTCCCAGTGATCCCCCGAGTTCAGTCCTCCCTTTAAGCCAGGTTCGCGGTTCGCCTGTAGAGCCACTCCGGGACCCCTTTCGCAAGCCGCGCGTCTAAAGGTCTCGTCCTATTCCCCGAGACGCGCTCTGCCTTGGAAGGAGCGGACTCGGAGGGGAAGAGGGGGTCTCTCTTCGCTTCGATCTCGCCCCAGCCTCTTTCAGCGGACCGAAGAACTCCTGCACGCCGGCTGGCCAGATGCTCCGGAAGAGGGGCAGCTAGCAACCCCGTTCGGCCTTTTTCCACCTCGGAAAGAACCTTTGGCCGAGGTCCACGGGGGCAGGCTAAAGCTTTTCCTCCGGGATCTTCCAGCCCTGCCCAGAAACGAGAGTTGTAGAGAAGAGGGGCGAGGAGCGTTTATCGGATCGTCCCTTAACGTCCGGCGTCCTCTGGTCTCCAGGCGAGCCGGCTCAGGAAGCCGCGGGCTGCCCCCTTTTCACGTTTGCTCTCGCCCGGCTCCGTATCTGTCCTAAGCGAAGCGGGCGCTCTCGGGGCTTCTACTAGCGGGACTGAAACGAAGGCAGCCCCCAAAGAGAAGGTGGTCTGAGGCGGCTTCTGGCGACCTTGTTTTAGAGGGAACCAACTCCGGCTAGCGGGGTGACTTCTTTAGCCGTGTTGCTTCTCCTTCTGCGCTGGGCTTTTTCCTTCGCTTGGAGCAGGTGACGGAGAAGCTCTTTTAGGTGACCCACAAGCCATAAGCGAGGAGTCTCGGCCAGCTACGCGCGACTCTTTCCCACCCCCACCTCCCCTCTTCTTGCCGCTCGACAGGCGGTTTTTGCTGGGCGATTCAGCCTAGCTTCTTCTCCCTCTTCGGCCGCGACCGCCGCTGCGCGAAGATTTTTGACAGGCTCCAACTACCCGCCACAACCCGAGCAATACCCTGCGAGTGCTGACATCACGCACGAGCGCGGCTCGCGGCAGCCAATGGCCGCCTCGGAAGAATTCATTATGCAAATGAGCAAAGGATCGATAGGAAAGGCTTGAGCTGGAGAAGAGCCGGCCATTGAGAAAAAAAAAAACACCCATCTCTTCAGTTTTACTGGTGGCGGTAACCGGCTGCCTGTTTGAGATGAATGAAACATCCCTTGAAGAGGAATTTGCCGTTCTTCTACTTTCCTTAATTTTGTTGTATTTAAAATATTAGACGGCTGGAACAAAAGCCGCTATGAAAATACCATAAAACATGCTCAGGCCTTTAATTTCACCTTCTCTGACTGCTGGAACTGTAAAATGTTATAAATCACCGGCCAGGAGAAATAAGGTGATTCATACTGAACATAGGAGAGGCATAAGGAAGACTATTATAGCAGCAAAGGATAAATCCTATAAAAGCCCAAGGCACACTGAGTATGCTTGCTCACTGTTGCTAAATGGCAATGGAAGTGAAATTCTCCAGCTGAAATGCTTTATCTGAGGGCAAACAGCTGCCCTACCTGCCTGGGAGGAGCTGTGACAGCTTTGGCCTTTTTTCCTTTTTATGCAACTCTAAGCCCTTGCCCAAGTCTTTCCCTCTCATTTGAATTTCTCTGACAATTGTAACAGGAGAGTCAGAAAGAAGAAAGAAGAAGGGAAGTGGTTTAACTCCTTCCCAGCAACTAGTCAATTGCAGTTATATTGGAAAATGTGGTGAATGACATCCACAATAGCCCTTAGGAAAACACAATTTTTCCAATCCATCTGCTTTCTTCATTGACCAATTATGTGTGATTGGGTCAACTCTTACTGGCCAATAGATCAGATTTTCTCCCTGCCAACCTATCCTTAACCCGATCCTTTAGCTCTTCCAATAGCTCACCATGACTACTGTAACTTTACTGCTGGTCATCCTCTAATACTGAAAGTGGTAGGTCATTGCAAGATAAATTCCTTCCTCTTCTATTTTTTCTTGGAGAACCTGCCCCTTAGCAATGCTGAGAAAGAAAGGGTAACTTTAAGAGATCTTTAATAGATAAATAACATAGTAAATTTGGACAGAAGAACAACAGTTTTTAATTTCTTTTGGTTAGCTTTAAATCTGGAATAAACATTACAAGTATTTGAAGCTTAAGTATCTGAGCCTGAAAATAATCTTTGGTCATCATCAAGGAATAGTGGGTCCCCCCCCCCCATCATTTAAAAATGATGGCTTGATACTCTACAACTGGAATGAATAGTTTTTCCAAGGGAAACATGACCTCTTTCATTGTCCTCATTATGATTTCTTTCCTGTTGCTGAAATCAGCCCAACCTATCAAATCGGTAATATCAACGTATAAATCATGGCATCAATATTAAATTTTGCACTTATGTGGAATAATTTTGTCTCTCAATCAGCTTGAATGCTGAAGTGTAATTTTCCTCTGCCTTTGGTAAAAGTTTTAATAAAAGGCCACAACCATGCAACCCCCCCCACACACACACACCCATGATTAATAAGCTGTGCACTGGAGTAACTTCTGTATTAACATGTATTTTTTCCAGCACAATAAATAATACAATGATACATCTTACTTTCCCAGTGTAGAAGGCACAATGCAAACTGATACTTCAATTTTATTTCCATTCCAAGCAAGCTATGGTCAAGGGACTTAAGGCGTCAGCTGAAATATATGGTAAATTTCACTCAATATACAGCATTCAATTTTTTACTGTTTATTTTGTTCTTAAAAGGGAGCCTTCAAGCCTACTAAGTAAATACGCTTTCTGATTTGGAAAACCCTTGCCTTACAAAATAAGGACTGGCTATGGTAAGGACTTGACAGTCAACTGAAAGCCCTCTGCACATATCCCTGGTTGATTTTTTTTTTTTGCAGAAAACTGTCTGGTTACTCATTTTGTTTGTTTAATTTAATTTCTGCTGCTTTTATTGGTTTGCTTCTTGGTTTCTTGGCAGTGACTTTAATTTGTATTGTTTTGAGTTCACATTGTAAACAACACTGAGATATTAAATGAAAAACCAAGAACTGTTCAAGTGAAGAAACACATAAAGGCAGTCTCGATTTTGGGTTTGGATAGATATAATGAATATTATTATGAACAATATTAGAAATTAAGTACTATTTTCACACCCCATATGTCAGGATAACTGAGGCAGCTTCCCCTTCCCAGAAGACCCTGGCCCCTCACAGCTGAGTGACAAACAAAAATATGCTAGGAACAGGGACAGGAATTTAAGTTGTTTTGCTGATATGTACATGATATCCCCGATCTCTGGTCTGCAGCCTGCCTGGAACCAGGCTGTGCAAGTGAGCAAAGCACCCCCCACCCCAACTCCACAGGATCCAGAGAAGCATGCAAAACCACACATACACACAGGTTTGCAGAAAAACTGCCCTCCATGGAACCGGTTCCTGGTGCCCAAAAGGTAGGGGCCACTGATATATTACATAGATGTTCCCAGCCTTTAGTTGCTTCTATTCAAAGAGTAATAAATATTTATTCAGTAAATTTATATGGCTGCCCATATGCATGGCTCTAGAAGACTAACAACTGCAAACAAAATAAAATCGGGATAAAACTAATTAGTTTGGGGGGGGGACAATATCAATGACATAGAATATCTGCCAAGCACATTCATATCTTAATCCAAATCAGCCATAAGGCAGGCTCCCCAATTCTGCCAGGGCCTCTGGATGGAAAGCAAAGCCAGGTTTCCACATGCCTGGTGAAAGCCCAGCAGGGGCAATATAAATTTAATCTCAGGAGGAATGCTGTCCCTGTTGTGACCCAGGCCCAAGTAAGTAGTAGGAAAATCAGTCAGTGAAAAAACAAATTTTATTCGAACAGCTGAGAATTACTTCATTCCCAGCGTCATTCAACTAAGTTAAAGCAAATTCCTCCCAACACAAATTCCTCAGTCCTATCGCAAACCTTGGTCCAATTAGGCAAACTGCCAAAGGCCTTTCTTGGCAAACGTTCAGAAGTCACAGATACAAAAATAAATACAAGATGAAGATGAAGACGAAGCTACCAACGTTGTTTTCCGGCAAAGCCCAAACGCCATCGCTGGTCTGTTTTAACCCTTATGGGAAGGGCCAATCATCTCTTGGCCCTACTCCCAAGTTGTCCTCTTTGCTTGAGCTGCTCTTGCTTTCTGGCAGCTCTCCTCCTCTCTGCCTCATTCCTATCAGTCTCTGAAGGCTGTGGAGTCCGCACCTCACTCCCCGATGGCCATGGCCCAGGGGTGAAATGCTCCTGGTTCGGACCAGGTCGCCTGATCCAGTAGTGATGGAAGCAGGTGGTTTGGAGAACCGGTAGCAAAAATCCCCCCCCAATGCCCAGCTGAGCCGCACAATCATCAGAGGCTTCTTTTTTTACTTTTAAAAGCATTTTTTCTACAACTATGGCCAAAAAAATGCTTTTAAAAGTTTTTTTAAAAAAAGCCTCTGATGATCGCGCGGCTCGTCAAAGGCATTTAAAAGAAAAAAACCCCTTTTTTTCTCTTAAATGCTCTGATGATCCAAGCTGAGTTTCCTGATCGACAGAGGCTTTTTAAAAAAAGTCCCTGTCAATCAGGGAACTCAGCTTGGATTATCAGAGCATTTAAAAGAAAACAAGGGTTTTTTTCTTTTAAATGCTATGACGATCCCAGCTGAGTTCCCTGATCAGCAGAGACTTTTTTATAAAACCTCTGCTGATCAGGGAACTCAGCTGGGATTGTCAGAGCCTTTTGAAAACATTTTTTACAACCTCTTAGCTGAAGAGGTTGTAGAAAAAATGCTTTTAAAAGTAAAAAAAAAATGGCCACGCCCACCCAGTCACATTACCCCCCCCAAGCCACACCCACAGAACCGGTAGTAAGAAATTTTAGATTTCACCCCTGTCCTGGCCCCATCTCTTCCCCAGCCTCCAGGACTGGCCCATGTTCTTCCTCAGCCTCATCGCTGTCCAACTCTGCTGCCAGCTCCATAGGCTGCTGGCAGACCACAACAGTTCCAGAGGGCAGCTGCCATGCTAGAAAAGATTGCCTTCCTGGATCCCAGTACATGGAATTCTAGTGGACAGGACTCAGCGTATGCTCTCCTGCTGGATCTAAAGACACTCCCCAAAGTAACTTGGACTGAAGCCATGAAAGGTTTTAAAGGCAATTACCAGCACCCTGAATTGCACCTGGAAGCATACTAAAGCCATTGCAGCTCCCGGAGCAGTGTTGTCACATGTGCCAAATGACTTGCATCTGTAACTGGCCACAGTGCTGCATTTTGTACCACCTGAAGCTTCCAAATCCTTTTCAAAGACAGCTCCAGAGCTTTATTACAATAATCCAAATGGGAAGTGACTAAGGCATGACTGTGAGCAGACCTATTCTCTCAAAATGCCTTTCTTTTTTTCTTTTTATTTTATTTATCCATCATATTTAAGATATGTTTATAGCTACATCTACTAAAAATGTCCTGCATGGAGCTTGGTAATATTTGATACTGATGCATTGCACTGCAGCAGATTTATTTTTCATTTACCTCCTTTAAATCAAAAGGAAATGATAACAGTGAATGAGTTAGGATGATTCAGGCAAAAGGGGGTGATATCCACAGCTGTATTGGAATGCCATAAATGCCATGTTAGGGGGTCTCTTGTATATAGAGATTAATTACAAAGGAATGACTTAAAAGGTGAAAAACTGGGATGTTTCTAAATGTGATATATAAATAAATATCAATAAATACTTTATGTAAATAATAAAAACAGAGGTTATACAGAGGTCAAATTTGATGCCTGCCTACTCAAATGTCTTGCTTGCTCAAATGTCTACTATGAAAAAAACCCCACCAATGATAGGAAAAGATACGGGTTTTTTTTTCTTACAGTATTGCATATTGCTGCCAAATAGATTTTACAAACTGAAATGGAAGGCTCCATACTACTGCAAGTATATTTCTACAGCACGGGTGTCAAACTCGCGATGTCACGTTGCCTTCACGTGACGTTTCATTATGTTTTTTCCCTTCGTGGAGCTGGGGTTGGGCATGGCTTGTGTATGATGCATCTGGCCCATGGGCCATCAGTGTGACACCCCTGTAGTACAGCATGTTTTGTAGGACAAAACCTTAGCAACTCCCAACTCAGGTTCATTCATTCAATATAAGACAGGGGTGAAATCCAGCAGATTCTGACAGGTTCTGGAGAACCAGTAGTGGAAATTTTGAATAGTTCAGAGAACCAGAAAATACCACTTCTGGTTGGCCCCAGAGTGGGGAGGCAATGGGGATTTTGCAGTATCCTTCCCCTGGAGTGGGGAGGGAAAGAAGATTTTGCAGTATCCTTCCCCTGCCGTGCCCACCAAGCCACGCCCACCAAGCCACACCACACCCACCAAGCCACGCCCACAGAACCAGGAGTAAAAAAAATTGAATTTCACCACTGGTATAAGGTATTTAGGGCACTCATATTTTGTTTGTCTTCCATAAGTTAAAAAGCCAAAGCACACCCAAACCAGCTAGGTTTATTAAGGCTACAGTCCTATGAGCCTCAGATGAGGCTTCCTGCAGCATTTATTCTAATACAATACTGAATTTTGCTGATATCCTTATTATGTAGATTGAAAAAAGGAATTTGAGCAAGAGTAAATGGTCCTTTCACAACACTGCATGGAAAGGAAATTTCTCTTATTTCTGAGTCAATACTCAGTATATTGCATTTTCAGACCTTCTCTTGCACTCTGGCATTATTCCAATTTAATATCTTATGCACCTCTCCTGATACTAGGATCATAAATATCCACCACATGCTTCATTTAAAATGCCCTGCAAAATAATAAAATAATACCAAGACCCCAGACACTAATCTTCCAATATATTCCTAATTTGAATTTCCTAGGAAAGAAGTCTTTTTTTAAAAAGTTAAGAAAATAAAAAACAAAATATGTAATCCAATTTATATACTGTTCAGTTATTCAGACACAAGCAGATGCTATGTTTTTATTTTTATGCATAGGATTTTTCTGTAACTTTCTAAGCAAATATTAAAATACAGGTAGTCTTCAACTTACAACAGTTCATTTAGTGACTGTTCAAAGTTATAACAGCACTGGAAAAAGTGACTTACAACCATTTTTCACACTTATGACCTTCCTAGCATCTCCACGATCATATGATCAAAATTTAGACGTTTGGCAACTGGTTCATACTTATGGCCATTGCTGTTTCCAAAGGTCATGTGATCCCCTTTTGTGACCTTCTGACAAGCAAAGTCAATGGGGAAGTCAGATTCACTTAATAACCAGGTTACTAACTTAGCGACTGCAGTGATTCACTTAACAACTGTGGCAAGAAAAGTCATAAAATGGGGCAAAACTCACCTAACAAATGTCTTACTTAACAATAGAAATTTTGGGCTCAATTGTGGTCATAAGTCGAGAAACTACCTGTAGTTAAATTAAAAATGAGACAACTGAAGTGTCTCTATTAGCAACTGTGTTGAAAGAGGTCTATAAGGTTTCATATGATAAGGACTGGTATGAAAATACATTTAAAGTATTCACAACAGTGACTCAGTACATTGGAGAGGGAGGGATAACAAATGAAAAAAGTGTCCTTGATTGAAATTAGTTGACCAGTGTAGCAGTTATTTGTAAAGCCATAACCCTTGTTTGGATATCACTTCTAGCTTGGTTGCATGAGAAAACAGAAAAGAGTATAATTTATATTTTACTATGACAAGAGAATTTACTGTTGTAGCTGAACCTGCATCTGAAGAGCTCTGTGCCGAGTGACTTTCTGAACTGAGAAATTTTGTATTCTACTTTATTGACATTGTTGCTATCGCAATCCTCCTATGTAGTTACAAGGTAAGATCCTTACTTCGGTTTTCCTAATCAGTTGAATGAGTAGGTCCCCAAGACAGCAAAGGAGACTACATGTCAGTTTAGCAGGTTAGCTAATTGGCCAATTTCTGCCTTGTTTCCCTTCTGCTTAACAGCTCTTCTTATACCCTCATGGACTGGTTACAGGCTTCTGCAAGGCACAGAAACAAATCAGGAAACTGCAAGCAATGCTAATCATCTATAAAGTACTTACAGCCTCAACCTGGGGAATCTAAGAGCATAAGCACTACCAGGAAAGTTTGCCTGTTGAGGAAGTGACTGGCATGACTTTTGCTTCTCCAAATAAATACTACACTGGTCGGAGAAGATAATTGGCTTTAAGCTTCACTTTCCATAATTGCACAAGCTGCAGAAACTGCCCAGTCTCATGTTAACCCTCCCTGCTATTCTCACATTTGCTGCCATCCAGAAGCCCAGTCATCTGGATGAATTATAAAGACCCTTGTTATCACAGCCTTTGATATGCCAAAGACTCTCCATGATATCTACTGGAGAAACCTAACAAGATACCATGTCTCTGATCCAGGGGTGCTATTCAGGTTCTGACAGGTTCTGGAGAAACGGTAGCGGAAATTTTGAGTAGTTTGGAGAATCAGCAAATGCCACCTCTGGCTGGACCTAGAGTAGGGTGGGAATGGAGATTCCCCTGGAGTAGAGTGGGAATGGAGATTTTGCACTATCCTGCCATGCCCACCAAGCCATGCCCACCAAGCCACACCATGCCCACCAAGCCACATCCACAGAACCAGTACTTAAAAAATTTGAATTCCACCACTGCTCTGATCCAGTTCCCACTTGGCCTAGTTGGACTATGACCACTTGAAGTCAGAGACATGGAAGAAACAGAAATTTCAAATGTGAAAGTTGGAGTCCTTTCTGATAGAATCAGAGAAGAATAGGGTTGCTGTTCCTTATTGTACTGGAGATCTTTTATTTCTGGAAAAGCCTGTGATTTCCTGTGACCGACTGCTCTTCCCATCCCTGCATGCTGAATCTGTTGTATTTTTTATTATTATCAGGAGTTCAGGAAAATGCTTTTGCCTCACTAGAACAAAGGTATCAAACCCCAAAAGAACCATAGGTTTCCCACTGATATTGCTGCTCCTGAAGTCTGCTCAGCTTTATGGTAGAATGTATAGAAGATTCTTTTTTCCACTTTTCTCTTTTTAATCTACCTGTCGCTGCATACATATACCAGTATTTTTTTAAAAAAATCAAATAAACTCTTACATACTTTAACTCTTCAAACATTGATTTGCTACAATCTAATATGTTGTCTGTGGTCTTCATCTTGTGTACGTTGTGTGAACTGAAGCATACAGAATGGGGTTGTGATGCCTTACTTATAGTCCTGACCAGTGGTGGGATTTAAGTAATTTAACAACCGGTTCTCTGCCCTAATGATTTCTTCCAACAACCAGTTTGCCAAACTGTTCAGAAAGTTAACAACCGTTCTCCCGAAGTGGTGCGAACTGGCTGAATCCCATCACTGGTCCTGACCCTGATATGTAATGTAGGGTCCCAGAATGCATGGAAATCCTATGCATTTAAAAGCCTGGATATTTGCAGATAGAGACTACAGCCAGCACCCGTGGATAACATTACACTGCTAATTTGGAGAATGATATTATTTCCTTTTCTTTTCTGAAAAAGTATTGTGAATTATAATAATTTCCATTCCACATGACATTCATTGAAGGAATCAGATGCTTTTATTTAGCCTGTCACATGCCTGGGATTCTCTTCAAAATGTCTAAACATGTTTAGGGTTCTCTGTCTTTTCTTTCTGTTTCTCTTGCTCATTTACCCAGAGGGGGAGAGAGGGAGAGAGGGGGGGGGGGGGGGAGGGGGGGGGGGGGGGAGAGAGAGAGAGAGAGAGAGAGAGAGAGAATGTAATACACATAAAATTCGCTGGATCTTTGATTGTATCATTGAGGCTACCATTTTGTCCTTTTTGATAATACAGTAGGGATACTCTTGATCCAAATCCTTGACCTGCATCACACCAATATTGGCCTCTCCCATGATTTTCCCCTCCCTAATGATATTGCAAGTGATGTTTCTAGTAGCTTTGGAAGAGGTTGGAATTTTATCTACTTACTACTAAACCGTCAACTTGTCATGACCTTTAACTGGGTGAAATGATATATCATAGGACAATCATTTTTAAACCATGGTACCTCAAATTGGCTAACTTACAAAATATGTCCAAAATCTGGGAAAGTTGTGGCTGCTTCAGTGCTATTAGTGGCTGCTGCACTGCTGGGCTGGTGATGCAGCCTTGTGATCTTCAAATTGTCCATTGTCTGGGTATCACATGACTAGTCTTTAGGAAGATGGCAATGCATTATATACACCAATTTCCCCAAAAATGTGATTATTCAGGCAAACCTTTGTTAGCAATAGGTCATGAATTTTAATGTTTGCAGAATGCCAGTATTTTGGACACCAGGTGTGTGTGTGTGTGTGTGTGTGTGTGTGTGTGTGTGAGAGAGAGAGAGAGAGAGAGAGAGAGAGAGAGAGAGAGAGAGAGAGAGAGATTTTGTTTGTGTACATTGCCATATCATGTACATCTGCCATATCATGATAGGAAATTAGAAGTAAATGCAAATATGGATTTGTGTTTTCCTATACCTGCACTTTAATTGTACCAAAGAATTACAGACAGTGTTGTGACCTAGGCTCACTTAGTCATTACAAGACACAATTAGTCCCAAACCTATTTTATTATAACAGCTGAGAATTACTTCATTCCCAGCTTAATCCAAATTAATTGCAAACCAAGTCTTTCAGAATAAGTCCTTCAGGCTTATCACAAACCTTTATCTTCTTTGGCACCCTGCCAAAGGCCTTTCTTGGCAAAGCCCCACAAAGTTCAGAAACAAGAGATGCCAACTGGAAACAGATTTAGCAATGTTGCTTTCCTACAAAGAGCCCAAGAGTCTTTGCTGCTCTTTTAAGCCTTATGGGAGGGGCCAATCATCTCCTGGCCTTACTCCCGAGTCATCCCTTTTGCTTTAGCTGCTCTTGCCTTCTGGCAGCTCTGCGCATGCATGCACTAGGAACAGGCTCATCCTGTTCCTCTGTCTCTCTGCTGTCCGACTCTGGAAGCTCCAGAGTCCGCGCATCACTCCCAGATGGCCCTGACTCCATCTCTGCCTCTGATGCAGAGCCCTCATCCGGGTCTTCCCCAGACTCCAGGACTGGCCCATTGTCCTCCCCAGCCTCCTCACTGTCAGACTCCGCTGCCAGCTCCGCAGGCTGCTGGTGGACCACAACAGACAGTGGATTAGGATTTAGATTCAAAAGTTCTTTTTTAATTCTTAATGAACTATTATTTTTTTAATTATAATGAAGTATTCTGATGTTATCATAGCAGCATACCATTTAGCATTGCTATTTCATTTTGGCAAGACTGCAGGTATTTATCTGCATGCATAAAAATGCACCCATCATGCTATTACCCCAGTGATATTATTCCCTTATGCAAAGTACAGAAAAGCAATAGCAAACAGCACTTAGACTTATATATTGCTTCACAGTGCTTTACAGCCCTCTCTAAGCAGTTTACAGAGTCAGCATATTGCCCCCAACAATCTGAGTCTTCATGTTACTGACCTTGGAAAGATGGCTGAGTCAACCTTGAGCCGGTAATAATCAAACTGTTAGACTACTAGCAGTCAGCTCTCGGCCTGTCGTCCCGCCCGAGCTTGATGTGAAAAAACGACTCC
>WNWU01000005.1:37912080-37938451 GCA_012654045.1 Ptyas mucosa
CCCCCCCCATAAGTGATGGCGAGCCTGTTCACGGCTCGACATCAGCAGAAGTAGCCTGCAGTACTGCATTCTAACCACTGCACCGCCACAGCTCTTACTATTACTTACTGTTCCAACATAGCTTCCCAAATTTGCTCATTATCATGGAATTCCAGAAACTTCTTCCTTTGCATATTTAACAAATTAATTCTCGGTGGTTTGTGTATTTATTCTTACTAACTTCCCTTTATACAGAAGAATATTAGCAACATTTTTCTGATGAATAGGGCACAGAAACAGTACTCACACTGTGCCACACTATTACAAACTGCATTTATGTTTATATAGTTCTCCAATTACACCATTTATTTTTGTAGATCTAACTGTTTTCAATATTCTCCTACCATTTATGCCTTTTTATTAATCTTTTCTTGGACAGTAATATTAATATTATTTATTCAATCCTAAAATATTTCTTCCAGCATCCATTTCAGTTTCATCTCAAATAATTTCATCACTTCTTTTAACTCTGCTGGAGGTTGTCTTGCTTAGCTTTCTTTATCTACTTTCAAAGCAAGTTTCATTTTCACCAGATAAAAATATTTATTTATTTAAAATTTATATCTACTTCCTTTTTCATTTTTATTGCATATCCCTGATCTTGGTAACTTCTAGGCAATTAATTTATAAAAAGACAACCCTCATTTCTTTCTCTCTAAATATGTTTTGTGTCTTAAGTTAACATGGCATCCTTTATATGTAGTTTTAGATTTCCTTCAATCTTCAGGTATTTATTGAGTACTTTCTGGGGGAAAAACCCACTCTGGACACTATGGATCTTTTTTCATATATATTTGAGAGAAATGTTTTTGGGTTCTTTGTCTCTACATTGATCTGAATTCTTTCGATGCACAAAGATGGAATCACCATAATCACCTGAAATGTTATCTTAACTGCTCTTCTCATTTACAGCATCGCAGGCTCCTTGATCAGTCCTGTTTCTACTTTGTCACAAAGCAATTCTTAAAGACCTCATGAACATTTTAATCCTGCTTGTTCCATTCCCTGTCTTCTAGAAAAACTCTGAATAATTCTGTCTGTTTTTCTACATAATAGCTATTCAGATATTACTCTTTCTCCATAGACTTTCTTTCCTCGGGAAAAACATATTCAGTAGTACCTCCAAAACTTCCCCATATATTTTTCTCTACAGGCTCCTCAACATCCTACCTGCCTCTGGATACTTTAGTTGCCTGCCTCTGGGTACTCTCTAGTTTGTCAATATTCTCAAAACTTTCTTTCAAAAGGCAACTGGACTTTCTTATTTTGCTTGAAAACATTTTGTTTCTCATCCAAGATGTTTAACATTCTGGATGACCGAGAATCTCCATAGGCAGATATCTGGATGAGTGTTTATATGAACTGCTAATCTAAAGCCAACTACCGAGTGATCTGTTCATGAAAACAGTCGCACACAACTCTGCCACCTTGCAAGCACTAGTCTGCCCAAATATGATCCATATTTAGTATGTGGCCAACTAATTGTGTCAGACCATATATACAAATTAAAACAGGTGTTTAGTCAATAGGGAGGCATGACATTCAAAGCTGCTCGTAATTGGATATTCAGCATTAAATTCTGCCAAGGTCACAAAATTAAGACTCCATCATGTGGTGGATCAATGTAAAGGTTGTGTCACTTGATCAATCAGAATAGACTTTGCAATGGCTTCTCTGGAAACAAAAAGGATCTCATAATCATAATAACTAGGAATCATCCAGATATATAAGACAGTGGTGGAATTGAATTTTTTTTACTACCGGTTCTGTGAGCGTGGCTTAGTGGGCATGGTGTGGCTTGGTGGGCATGGCTTGGTGGGGGTGGCAGGGGAAGGATACTGCAAAATCCCCATTCCCTCCCTACTCCTGGGGTAAGGATATTGTAAAATTTCCATTCCCACCCCACTCTGGGGCCAGTCTGAGGTGGCATTTGACGGCCGTGACCGGGAGGATTTTTCATCAGGTTCGCCTGATCCGCCAGTTGCGTCCCTTTCTGGATCGGGACTCGTTACACACGGTCACTCACGCCCTCGTCACCTCTCGCCTGGACTATTGTAATGCTCTCTACATGGGGCTCCCCTTGAGGAGCACCCGGAGGCTCCAACTGGCGCAGAGTGCGGCCGCGCGGGTGGTGATGGGAGCGACATGGCGCTCCCATGTTACTCCCCTCCTGCGCGAGCTGCACTGGCTCCCGGTGGTCTTCCGGGTGCGCTTCAAGGTGTTGGTTACCACCTTTAAAGCGCTCCATGGCTTAGGACCCGGGTACTTACGGGACCGCCTACTACCACCAATAGCCTCCCACCGACCGGTACGTTCCCATAGAGAGGGGCTCCTCCGGGTGCCGTCGGCCAAACAATGTCGGCTGGCGGCCCCCAGGGGGAGAGCCTTCTCTGTGGGGGCACCCACTATCTGGAACGAGCTCCCCCCAGAGTTACGGAGGATCCCGGATCTTCGTGCCTTCCGCCGTGAGTTAAAAACTTTCCTGTTCCACCAGGCGGGCCTGGCCTAATTCTTCCCTTTTCCCCTTCTGTCGTAAAAGAATTTTAGAAATTCTGAATTGTAAAATTTTAATTTGGGGATTTTAATATTTTAATATTTTAATATTGCAAATTGGGATTTTAAAGTATTGGGGCCAATGTTTAATTCGGTTTTATTTGGTTTTTAAATTTTGTACATATGTTTTTTATTTATGGCTGTTCACCGCCCTGAGTCCCCCCGGGGAGAAGGGCGGTATATAAATTTAATAAAATAAATAAAATAAATAAAATAAATTTGCCGATTCTCTGAACTACTCAAAATTTCTGCTACGGGTTCTCCAGAAACTGTTAGAACCTGCTGAATTTCATCCCTGATATAAGCTATTGTAATGGCAAAATGTAAGTGTATGAAATCTGAAAGTAAAATGGCCCTCTATGAAACCCGACAGCTAATAAAATCATATAATAATTCAATAATAAAATCAAGATAATAATTGCATCCCAGCTTTTTGTTACTAATATGTAACATTCCGAGATCGGGAAAGCCATAGAAAAAGGCATTGGGAGCAAAAGCTATATCAAAGACAGACTTTTCTTTTAAGGCTTGGAAATAATATCATAGGATTTTATATATCATTAGAGGCACAAAAGAGAGAAGGAAAGTTAAGCCCATTAATACATAAAGAGAGAAAAATTAAATGTAAAATCTCCAATGACCAAACTATTTCTTTTGTGGGTATTCATAGTCTTCATAATGATAGGAACAATGGTTTAGACAAATAAAATTCTCTTGCAGCAATTGTTAACTAAGTCAAAGAGAACAGGAAAATATTTTGTAGAGAAAGTGATCATTTTGAAATATATATGTATTGATTGCTTCAATGGGAATAGAAAAGACAAAGAAAGCAAAGCGTAAGAAAATCTTCAATGATTTAAGGCAAGGATATTCAGCTGCTTTTGAAGGAGGAAGAGCTATAGTTGGCCTTTGTGGGATGTGTTAAGGGCTGCACTCTGAAATGTGGGTGGGGTCATAATATTGGGGAAAGGATCTTTACTTTTAATTTAATTTCAAGTAAAAAATTCATCTGCAGATAAATACAGTTAATATGATTGCTTCCCAAAGAATTCACACTAACTATAATAAAATAATACCAATTTTTAAACAAGCCCAGTGTCTACTCTAGACCTTCAGGTTCTACATCTCTCATTTAAGGAAAAATTGAATAAAGTCTAGATATTTTTTTAAACAATTCAGGGGAGGGGGGGAGAGAAAGTAACAAATCAACTTCTTTGTCTACTAAACTTTGGCCATCTATTAAAAAAAAAATCAAATTATGTAAAGATGATGTGGAAAGGAAGGTCTCCAAAGAGTAGCAGCTTTGTAAAATTATGTCAGATGTCAATGACTGGCCTTGAGGATCCAATTAGAGAACAGAATGTTGTGTGTCAGAGAAGAAGTAAATGTCTAACATCTAATAATTTGACAGAAAGCATGATTTATTGCTATGTTGGTACTAGAGAATGAGATACAAAATCAGTATTTTGATATATTGAAAAGGATCAATCCTTTGGGTGAATAAGATTGCAAATGCTGAAGTTTAAGACATGTCATAATCTTGTTGATGTAAATTAGAAAAGTAAGTTCATACCCTTTGCTATTTTTGCTTGAGGTACTTTGCTGAATTTTGCTTATGCTTATGTTTATTTATAATGTATACTTACTGTTCTGCTGTTTTCAAAGTGTCATTTGAAATGTCTATCCTGGATCTAGATTGTCACTGCATTATAGTGATTTTTTTTTAAAAAAAAATGATAGACCTCTAGCTGTGATTTAAATTTTCACAATAGAACTTTCATGAAGCCTGTTGTAACAGCTGTTACATAATCATACCAGTAAATAGCTCTGGGTTTGGCGACAGAATTCATAATTATCATGATAGTACTAATTCTTAATATTATTCACTATGTGCCTATCAATGGAAGCAATGTAATTGTTACACATCAAAAGTAATAACTTCATAAATTTCAGTTATAATTATGGCAAATGTTATTTAAGCTTCTCTCCATCAAACTGGGCATAATAATTTAATTTTTCTTTTTAATTATTATTTATATTTATTAAGAATTTTCATATGGCTTGACCCTATTGTTTCGGTTTTAAATTATAAATTGGTTTTAACTTGGTTGTTTTAAATTGTGGGCCAAAACTATTTAATTATTTTAAATTGTTTTTTAATTTTGTATGCTCTATTTTATTTTGGCTGTTCACCGCCCTGAGTCCAGCTGGAGAAGGGCGGTATACAAATTAAATAAATAAATAAATAAATAAATATAACAGATAAATCTAAATTTTAAAAAAAATTTAAAAATGAGAAAAACAAATAATTTCTATACTCTAAAGGTTGTCTGCCTTTTGTCCTGGTATTTTATATATAATGCTGCCCAAGTTAAAAAAAAACATCAGTAGATCTTTTAAAGGTACAATTTACAATTGTGTTGTTATGTTCATATGTTGCTCAGAGACAACTAAGATTGGATGTCTACAGCATGCAAAGCTGCAGATTATTGAATCACCCATGGTTACTAAATTCAAAGATAACCTGAAGCCTTAATCCCAACTATAGCTGTTAAATTCATGTTTAGACTAAATCGAAACCAGTCAAAGGTTGATGCCACTTTCAAGACATTTATCATACTTACCAACTTCATGAGAACACAAACCAACTGACATGGTTATCTTTTCTTTATTGTTAATGAAATACATAATAGAAACTGAATGTAGGGATCACAAGGACATACAATATGCATCAATAAACGGTTTTCTTATAGGGGATGGTTAAGGTTTCTTCTACTGTAATAACTGTACACTGTTATCCTTAGGATTGGATCACATGATAACCAATTGTCACCAGCCCAATCACTCATTTAGTCTGCACTATTGTTGCCAGTCAGCCGTGGTATCATCTGCTTGCTTTGTTCTTAGTAGGTGATGAAACAGTTTTTCTAAATCATCTCCCACCAGAATTATATTTGGAACCAGATTTTTTAGATTTAAAAAAATCCTAAAAATGCATATTTGGGGATGGGGAACAGTAGTAGTCGTATAATTTTTAAAACACACACACACACATATATATATATTAATTTGAACATAGTTGATATTATTATGCATTATGGGGCTTTTATGAAGAGATTCCTTATTTTGTGTGATGATTTTACAGTTGCTTGTAATATGTTATAGTTTCAATTGCTTTTATTTATTTATTTATTTATTTTTAGATTTCTATACCGCCCTTCTCCCTAGGGACTCAGGGCGGTGTACAGCCAAGTAAAAATACACAATATAAACATTAAGAACAAATTAAAAAGAATGTCTTGATTGGCTCCAAAATTTAAAAAACACCCCAATTTAAAATTATTTAAAAGGCTTTGCTTAGGCCAGCCCGGCTTGTTGGAAGAAAAATATTTTAAGGGCATGGCGGAAGGCACGGAGGTCATGGATTCTTCTTATCTCAGGGGGCAACTGATTCCAGAGGGTGGAGGCCCCCACAGAGAAGACCCTCCCCCTGGGGGTCACCAGGCTGCATTGCTTGGCTGATGGCACCCCGAGGAGACCCTCTCTGTGGGAGCGCACGGGTCGATGGGAGGTCGTCGGTGGCAGAAGGCAGTCTCATAGATAACTGGACCCTATGCCATGGAGCGCTTTAGAGGTGGTAACCAGCACCTTGAAGCGCACCTGGAAGACCACTGGGAGCCAGTGCAGCTCGCGCAGGAGCGGTGTTATGCGGGAGCGCCATGTAGCCCCCGTAATTACCCGCGCGGCCGCATTCTGGACCAGTTGGAGCCTCCGGGTGCTCCTCAAGGGGAGCCCCATGTAGAGAGCATTACAGTAGTCCAGGCGAGAGGTGACGAGGGCATGAGTGACTGTGCACACGGAATCCCAATCAAGAAAGGGGCGCAACTGGCGAATCAGGCGTACCTGATAAAAGGTCCCCCTGGCTACAGCTGTCAGATGTTCCTCTAAGGACAGCTGCGTATCCAGGAGGACTCCCAGATTGCGCGCCCTCTCCACGGGGGCCAAAGACTCGCCCCCGATAGTCAGCGATGGAGTCAGCTGACTATATCGGGATGCCGGGAACCATAGCCACTCAGTCTTGCTGTTTTTATTCTTAGTTAAAGGGGCATGATCAATATAGTTACCGCTACTGCTGTTGCTGCTGCTGCTATTTGTCATATTCCTATCAATTTGTCTAGCATTTCAGTGGAACAACACAGGAATCATTTTGCCAGATGGGTAGTGATAACACACCGTGGATTTCTCACGTCCTCAAGTGCTTTTTTCTCAGCCATGAAAATTGGCCTAAATACCCATATTGTCTGTAGAGAAATAACGGTGCACTTTGTCACAGTTGGTTATCTTGCCTTCTCTTTGGGTCCTGCATGCTCCTTACACTAGCCTCCCCCCTCCCTCTTATTAATCAGGGTTTGATTGTTACTCCTTTCACTCAACCCACAGAGCCATTAGTGCTTTTGTATTCTGAACAGTGATCCTGCCTGCAAGCAATCTGGCTGCTAATGCGACAGTTAGTCTCTTGTTTTGTTGGCCCAATTAGAACTGCTAATGTTATAATCTGACAATGTTTATGTTCTAATTAAGAACATGGCAGCAAGTAAGTCGGAGCCAAGCTTTTGACTCTTTGTTTGTCATTCACACTTTACCTGTGCACCCAGCATTTTTTGAAAATAGAACTCAATCTCTGACACTGGGTTTAGGAAATATAAACAGATTAGTAACTATCTGGTTTGCTTTTATTTAAATTCACTCCCTTGGGACCTAAATAGTCAGTACAGACTTGTGAGGTTCCCTTGTTAGCCAAGAAAACAAAACAGCAGGATGTAAGGGGGACAACCTTTTTATGCCATCCAATCTGTCTAGACAGAATTGACCATTGTAAGAAAAAACAAAGCATTTGATGAACCATACAATCTGAACCAATAACCTAGGAAGCCCCAAGCAATGGTCTAAGGCAGCTCTTCCCAAATATTTTCCGTCATTGCCCACAAGGACTTATCTGGAAATCCTTTTTACCGACTATCAGAAAGTCTTTATTTTAAAATCTTTGTTGTGATTGAATAATGGGTTTGTGTATCGTTACCCAAAGAAAAACCACTTTTACCCAGTTTTGAGTAAATTACCCAGGCCTGGGAAACACTGTGGTCTAAAGTGGTCTAAAGATTGAAGCCCAAATGTATGTAGTTATTTTATGTTTATTATGTACTTGTGAGCCTCCAAGGGTATTGTGTATAAAATAGGTGGCCATATACATCTTTTAAAATAAATTTTAAATAAATGAACAGAACTGGTATTTTAATAAAGAAACATATAGTCAGTGCAGGTAATGAGAGAGTAGGACTTCAAAGATATTGCTCATGGCTTTAACAGTCAGTCATATTTTCTGCATGATGCCAGTTTGTGATTCTATGTAATTTTATTTTTAGGCATGGTTCAAAGTAATTTGACTAATGTACACATGTGAAATATGCTTATATAACACAGCTTTACTTTTTTCAAGTATGCAAAATGCAGAATTTGGAATAACAGGGTTGGAAGGGATCTTGGAGATCTTCTAGTCCAACCCCCTGCTTATGAAGGAGACCTTATACCATTTCAGGCAAATTACTGTCCAATCTGTTCTTAAAACCTCCAGTGTTGGAGCAGCTACAAGTTCTGAAGGCAAGCCGTTCCACTGATTGATTATTCTATTGAGAAATTTCTCCTTATTTCTACGTTCGAGCTCTCCCTCATTAGTTTCCATCATATTATGTAACTGTCAGATCACATATATAGCATGAAGTATTGAAAGGAGGCAGATTTTATATGCATAATTCTATACTCAGAAACTAAATTCATTGACATACTAAACCCTAGGCTCAACATTAGAAAGTACAATTCCTATGTTCACATAACAGCTTATATTTAAAAAAATGAACTTAACTGATGCCTTAGTGTGACAGCCTAGTTCAGGGGTATCAAACTCGCGTCATCACATTGTCATCACGTGATGGCACATATTGCAACTTTTCCCCCTTTGCTAAAATGGGGTGGGCATGGCCAGCGCATGATGCATCCGCACATGGCCCGTGAGTTTGACAACCCTGGCCTAGTTCATACAACATACTAGTTTCACAAAATATGCTGAAGCACAATTGCTCAACCCCATTTTAGTCTTTTAAACATCTTTGGTAAATCCAGTCAGATTTTCTGCAAAGCAAAATTTCAAGGGCAATGTCTCTCCTATGATGCATGTCTCTCCTCCTGCATGTATTCAGATAAAATTGTGTAGCATGCCTGGATATTTGTCACTGATAGTTTCCATTTACCTTTCAGTATATTTCTCCTTTTGGAGTTCTTGGTGTTCTCTGAACTTGGTTGTTTGCTTGGAGATGTTTCATTATCTAGTGACTAGGCAACATCATCAGTGCCCTGGTTAATGAAACATCTGTAAGCAAACAACCAAACCAGGGGTGAAATCTACTTACCTTCCTTACTGGTTCAGAAGTGCATGTGCCACAGTCAGCTTCACTCGCACATGTGCGCACGTCACATGCGCGCACAGACCTTCTCTGCATGCGCAGAAGGTAAAGAACACATTACTTCCTGGTTAAAACCAGGAAGTAATGACACCCAGGCGGGTGGGCAGAGCTTCACTCCACCATCATTACCAGATCACCGAACCACCCAGCACGATCACTACCAAATCGCCCGATTCGGTGTGAACCGGGAGGATTTCACCCCGGAACCAAGCTCAGAGAGTACCTAGGTCTCCACTGTTTAACTTTGAGCCTTATATATTTTCTTCTATTTATCTTTTTCTCCAGAAAGAAGGCTTGGGCCTCCATCCTGCTTTGGTTGTTACAAAGACATGCTTCTCTGTATTACAGCACCACTTGAAAAATCAAGCACAGCACTAGAAATGAATAAGAAAAGAATTGATTCTCTTTTTCCTAGTTCTCATTAAATGCTATGTTTCTGGCTGGCTTAAGAGCTTTAATTCTGGTTTCGGAGCAGACTGACTAGCTCCCCTTTTGACCTGAGGTGATGAAATATCTCTTCCTTGAATAGGCAGCTATGCTTGAGTGCTGAGACATTCCTGATTGCTGGGGTCCTTCTGGCTGTTTTTCATTGGCACCCATCCTTGAGTGAGTATGAAATTCTTGTATTAACTAATTTTACAAAACACAAGAGGTCTTTAGGTGTGGAGAACTGAGAGAGTACATTAGCATATATTGATGAGAACAGTCACCTACTTTTCTGTTTGAATTAACCAAGCAAGATTCTCAATCTTGGATCTTGCTAATTAAACTTCTGTTCTACTGGCTAGAGCCTCAGGAGTGCTAATTTTAAAATTCTGAAATTTCAGTGGTAAATTTGTCTCACATTATTTCTGGGGCATATACATCTTTAAATCAATATGGTGTTGTACATTATGAAGAAAACACAAAAAATAGAAAGGAGTGAATTTTGTTCTTCTGTTGGAAAGATATTGTGTTGTTTTTGAATTTATTAGATAGTTACACACCATTGAGTTAGACACATTTACTGGTGATTGCATGGACAAAAGATTGCCATCTCAATCTGTTTTCAGTAATAATCTGTGGCTCTTCCAAGGATAGCCCTGTAATTCCTTTCATATCATCCATCCATTGCCTTCACCTTCTTTTACTTTCAACAAACTTTGCCAGGCATAGTCATTTTATTTTATTTTTTTGTTCCATCATCCACTTGCAATACATTGTTCAAAAGATATAAGTTTCTCTTTGCTGGCCATTGCCTTATGTAAGCAGTCAAGCTTTTTTTTCTTGATTGGTTTATCTTGCAGTTCGTGGTATTCTTAGTAACCATCTCCGGATCCATATTTTCTTTCTTTCTTTTTCATGTCCACCTTTGCAGTCATACTTTGTCACCAGAAATACTATTGTAGGAGATGACTGGATTGAGCCTGAGGGAGAGGTCAAGCGTATCATCAGTTTGGAATCCCTTTGTGCCTAAATGAGTAGTTTAGAAATAGCATGGAATAAACTTGTACTCATTTGAATAACCTTGGTTCCTGGTTTCTTGCTTTAACAACTATTGCTTTAACAGTTCTGTTCTTTGCTATGATAGAAATGTTCTTATCCTGCCTTAATTCGCCCAGTTTTGTCATTGCCTTCCTCCTTAGGATTAATCTCATCTTTATTTCTTTTGCACACTGTCCATCTTTACCTGTTCTTGAGCCAGAGAAAACAAAACTATCCATCACTTTCACTTCTGCACTGTCAACTGTATGTTCACAATCTGGCATGATCTACACAACTAAAGGCCTTGCTGTAGTCAGTAAAACAAGGGCAAACTGCTTCATGGATTGTTTTCTTCATTATCCATTTCATGTTAGCTATACTCTCTCATGTACCTCTGCCTTTCCAAAAACTTGCCTGGTTGTTCAGCATTTCTCTCTCCCTGTATAGTTCAATTCTTCTTTTTAAGCTCTTTTTTTTAAAAAAAAAACTTTGCCTGCGTGATGAATTAGTTCAATGGTTCAGTAATGTGCACATTCTTTTGCATTTCCCCTCTTCATTATAAATATCAACCAATGTTTTGACTCTCTAGGCCACATAGTCTGTTCTAAATTTGCTGACGTAGCAAATCCAGAATTTTACATGCTGTCAATCTGCCTGGAACAATTTGTGCCAGCAAGAGATGTTTTGAGTGAATACACTGACATTCTGCTGTCTGGCAATCTGAATTCCTCTTGTAATAATTTAAATGATTTAAACATTTCATTAACAATTAGATCTAAAGTATTAACAACTCTATTAGCCTATAAATTTTATTAATTTATGGATTTCAGCTTATCAAATGCTACATTTGTGAATAGTATAAGAACTTTAAATCCAATATTAAAGGTAGGCAGACCAATAGCTATAACAGACTGGGGTGGATTAAAAATCTCATAAAGTTTCCTTCCAGGATGACTAACTGCATTTTGTTAGAAAAGTTATGCCTTGAATGTTGTTAAAAACATTACCCCCAACTTTCAAATCAGGATTATCCCAAATAGCATTCCCATAGGAGAATACTTCCATCCCAACATCCTCCAAATCTATTTTACAACCTTTAATACAGGAAATACTGTAAGAGTTTTTATTTTTTTAAAGGGAACCAAGTGTCTGTCATGGTACTATAATCACTTAGTTATGTTCTAATGGTTCCCATAAAGGTTTTGAACTAAATCACTTTGATTCCAGGGAAAAATAGGCATGATAAAGCTGATATTCGGAAAACATATATGAAAACTGTAATTTAGATAAAGACAAATTGAATGCTTTTTCTCAAAAAACAATAACAACACGGTATCTTTTAAAAATATCTTAAAGATATTAACTTGGGAACCTTTCTAAGTACATGCATAAATCTTGAAATAATATTCATTTCACACCACTTGTAGTTCCAAACAAGCTCACTAGAATTTATAACTATGAATTTCTGTCAGTATTAAATAATGTATTTCTATCAATATTAAGACTAAAAAAAGTATTTACAGATACCAGAAAGACATTTGTCTAAGTACTTCCAAGATATTTAAGAGAACTGAAATAAATGTATTAGCCTTCCACCATTAGCCACTTATACTCTGTCTATGAGATTTGATACAGAATGTTCAGAATTATCAATAAAATATACTACATCATCAGTCTGGAATAACACTTTGTTTTCAACTTCAACCATTTTTATGTCTATAATATCCTTAAATTGTCTGATTTAACTATCAAATTAAATGCAAGAGGGAAAAAAAGGCTTCCTTGACAAGGCATCAATGAAGGTAATTCGATATGTGACTGAAGGACTAAAGTTTTAATTCAATTAATTAAATAAAAGAAACATTCATGTTTCACGAGAAGGTGCTCCAAGAATTTAAACCACATGATAAGAGAGGCCTTTTCCATGTCCAACAAGGGCAACATTGATTCCACTTTTCTGAATTGATATTTGTAATATACATTAATAATCTAATGTTATTTGAGACTTACTGAACTTTCATGCTACAAAATTGCCCTTGAGGGACAATAAGTTCATCTGTAATCTACATTTCAGTGACACTACCAACATTTTGGCATCAAGAGTTATAAAAGAATTCAGAGGATAATTTGCACTGTCAGCAGTATCTTTACTAACCTTCAAATTCAGTTGTGTGAAACTAATTAAAAGAAGATGGCAATACTTCTTTCAAAAATCCTCATTATAAAATTGCAAAAAAGGAGGAGAAAATAAAGGACTAGGAGCATCGTCTATTTTTAGATTTAATAGTATCAGTGAAGAAATAAATATACAGTCAGATAATTAACTTGTGTATATGAAATATAGATTCATTATTTTAAATAATTTCTTTCTTAGCAACCTTTGACTCCATATTATAAAATCAAGCACAATTATTTGTTTTTAAAATGCTAATTTATTAGATTAGAGTCATTTCATATTTTGCAAAGAACATTAATTATACAATATAATTAATGTTGTTGTTGCTGTTTCAGCTGAGAAGCCAATAATTCACTGGATGTGTTCTTTATTCCTTCCTATAAAACAATATTGTTCTTTTATGCAAGTCAATGATTATTCTACTCTGAATGCATATAGAGAATAAAATTCCAGTCTAGTAGATATGACCCTTTTACATAAATATAGATTTTCTTACATACTTCCTCAAAAGTTTCTTTAATTTTTAAAATGGTCTTATTTGGATGGCTTATTTTTTATGATGCATATGAAATAATATGATCATTAATATATGTCTTTGCAGTCTATTTTTAAAAATCTTCAAAGTCTTGTTTATCAGTTTTATAAAAAGTGGATAGCTAAATAATAATCTGTACAGTATTTAAACTTTTTTTTAAAAAATGGGTGATTATTATGGTAATTTTACCAATTAGATTGATATGTCTTTATAGAAATGGCTAATTTATATTATTATGGAAAAACAAAACATTGTGGTTTGATGTTAATGCTTTTTTTTACTGCAACAGAGGGAGTAGGAAGTCAATGTTTCTTCTTTTCTTTTCTGTTTTTCCTCACTTTTCTTTTCCTCTTTTCCCCCACTGTGTCTTCCTATTTACTTTTGTATTTTGTATTTTATTTTATAATCTAATAAAAATGTTAAAGTTAAGAAAAAAATTAAAAGATAAAGATAGTTGAGCATGAATGGATATTGTAATATTACATTTATCACTTTCATCAACTGAAGATTGAAATAGTGAAAGATGGAACTAGACTTATGTAGTGTTCAAAAGAAGTGACAATATATCCACTAAATTAAACTATAACATGTATCTAGATGAAGATTGAATTTAGCACAAAAGTATTGCAATATAATGATGGATCTAAAACTTTATTAACATCACCAGCCATAATTATCTGATATTGAAAATGATTATTCAAGGTATCAAGATAGTCCTTAATAGGAACACCCTAATTAATAAATACAAATAGTTTTAAAAATATTTATTCACCTCTACTTTAAATAATGCTTTGAAATTACATTTTTCTTGTTCATCTACAAATTTTGAAGACTGATTAATCAACATTTTCATACCCCTAATAGATTTTTAATTTTAACCAACACATTTCTAGATTTAAAAAAATCACTCTCGTGTAGAAGGATATGAGAATTCTTATTTTTTAAAAAATAGTAAGCATCAGTGTCCTCTGGACATTTAAATTTTACAATTCCATAACACTAAAGTTAATTTTTTTAAAAAATGCATGTAAATATCTCCATTGATCAAGAAGAAGAAAATATATAATTTAACTGAAACATTTATAAATGAGATCAGTGTTTCTTAACCTTAACAACTTTAAGTTGTGTGTAGTTTAGCTTCCAAAATTACTCAGCACTTCCAGTTGCCAAGAATGAGAAATACTGCATTGATAAAACCCCTCACAATATTAGGACTGGGTTTTTGTACTGAATTGAAAAAGAAACCCTTACAAGTAGCAGTTTTGATTTCAAGCTTGTATTCCCACAAAAGTTTTTTTTAAAAAAACCACCTTACAATACACACTTCTCCCCAA
Organism: Ptyas mucosa; assembly: GCA_012654045.1. Classification (NCBI taxonomy): domain Eukaryota; kingdom Metazoa; phylum Chordata; class Lepidosauria; order Squamata; family Colubridae; genus Ptyas; species Ptyas mucosa. The sequence continues at coordinate 37,926,700 of WNWU01000005.1, forward strand.
AGATTGCTGTGAACTAATCTTGCTCAACTTCACAAATGTTTAAAAATGAGAAATTATGTCTATGAAATAGATCCTATAGACAGATCACTTCATTTTGAACATCGTTATTTATTTTGAACATAGGGTTAATGTCTGGCAATTTTTTTATCAGAATTATCAAACTAGTTTTATATGTATCAATTGCTAAGATTTTCTTTTATAAATTTTCCTTTCTATTCATTTTCTTTTCTAAAGCATCAAATTTCTACATCAGCTCAAACATTTCTTTCAGATAATACACTAAAGATTTTATTTCAAAAAGTTACTCTTTCTGAAATAACATGCAGGACAGATTTTTAAAAACTGATCTCCATGTATTTGTCTGCTTTGTTCTCAGGAATGCATTCAGTGCACTTAAAACTTTTGGCTGTTCTTCAGCTATCACCTGTACGTTTGAAAATTAGGAGGAGACCTTATTTTGTCTATCTTCTTGATTTCAGACCCATATTTTATCACCACCAAGGAGAAGTTAAAAGGAAGAAAGACAAAAGGAGTTTCCCACTTACCAGTTAAGCAGTGATGCTGTCCGTAGATGAAGAGAGAGATCCTTAACCTGGGAGACACTTGAGTTTTTAAATTGAATTAATTATCAAATCAATGTGAAGTCCACCATATTTGTTGCCATGCGACCATTGTCTTTTTAAATGGCTCTTCTCTTACAGCTTTCAACAGTTCAAGGGTATTTCATTTGTGTCATCTTCAACTGACTGTGTGACTTACTAACCTGGTATAGAGAGAGGTCTGATATCCTTTAAATTATTCACAATATATAGTTAATTATTGATTCTTAATTTTGGCAACAAGGTTGCTGGAGTCTTGTTGAACGGCTATTTCCCCCTGCTATTTCTTCAATATGCATTTAAGTTAAACACACTGTCAGATATGACCATAGATAGTCTTTACTTTGCTCTTCCAAGTATCCTTTGGCTTGCTATCTGTCAAATTTATTAAAAGAAGAAAAGAAGGATGAAACACGTGCTTGACTAATATCCCATGGAATCCATGTCCAAGTCCAAGGACAAAGGATCAATCTGAAATTCACACAACCCTAGATATTAGAGGTGAGCACTGAATGGAACTATACATAAATTGGTCTGTACATTTTAAGGCATATGCCATGGTAACAAATCAGCTCACATTTACCTAGTTTTAGGCATTAGTACATGTTTTGGGAGTGCAAGTAAGATGAATGCTAGTTCTGAACAGGGATGAAGCAATTACATCCCATTTGTCAGCCAGCATGGATGCACTCATAGGGTAATTTTTCCAGAGTTTTTAAAACAATTGCCTGGGATTAACCTCCACGAACACAGTTGGATTTATGCTAAGCAACATGCACAACAGGTTCTTTGACCTTTACCTTTACCTTTTCAGTTCTTGTAGATGTGAGGCCTTTGCAGCATAATGTACATTAAGTCTGGCAAAATAAAATGCAATTGTGTCAAGACATTTTGACATGAACAAGTGGATATATAATTCATCCCCATCCATATATCCAAGTGGTCACTTAAAAACATCATTTCACAACCTGAGACACAATATTAATAATGAAGGTTTAGCTGTATAATCACTGCACTCATTTGAACATGTAGAGGTGGGGATGGAGCTGGTATTGCCAAAGAAAAGTGCTCCACCCTTCCCAGGTAGGGAGAGATTTGGCATCACTAAGGAAGAGGTTCTGGAGCTATTGCCAACTATGAAAAAGGAGGTTAAACAAAATAAATTTCTCATCTGTTTCTTCATCACTTGCTGTAAGTTATTAGGTGTGCAAGAAGGGTGAAAAAACTGGAAATACCAGCAGCAACCACATTTGAAGCTGAGACCATTTTAAACACTTAAATCTTAAATTCTAAGAACTTAAAAAGTTTTAACTATTATGTTATTATTATGGTTGGTTGCATAGTCAGCCAGATGTTTAGACTGGATATGGCATTTTATCAACCTATCAAGTCCTTCCCAAGGATCTGGGCTAGGCAGATGTTGTTTGAAGTTTAAAGTTATCATCACAAGATATAAACTGTTCCAAATAATGCTGCCTTTTGCAATTGACTAATCATGATTTTGCCAATGCTGAGCCATTTATTTTGGGATTGCAACCAAGGCACCTATTATTATTTGGTACTATCTTTGCTTTCTTTTGCCATAAGCGTCCCACATCTATTTGCAAGTCTTTGTGTTTTGTTATCTTCTCTAATTCATTTTTTTCTCTCCTTGTTTACTTTATAGGCTTTTTTTTTTACTTTCTTATCAACAATTGTTATGTCTGAAGTTTTTTGTGGCAGACCCTTGTCTGTTTGAATTCTAAAGCCCCAGAGCAATTTCACTTCTTCATTTTCTATTACTTTGTCTATTTTGTGGTCCTACCAGTTCTTGCTTGCAGGCAAGTAGCATTTCTTGTAGATGTTCCAACACACCATTGTTGTTACTTTGTCATGCCATTATTTTTAGTGGCATGTCAATCTGTGCAATCTTCTTACAACAACTAACTGAATGGTCTACTATTTTCTTCAGCTTCTTTGCAAAGGTTGCATTTGCTATCTGTTGCTGTCTTCTCAATTATGGCTTTGTATGCATTTGTTCTTAAGACTCAGTGTTGTGCAGCCAGAATTAGTCCCTCTGTTTTTCTTCAATTTTCCTGCTCATTGGATATGTAATACTTCCCCTTGCCATGCCTTTTTTCTTTATGTGGTCTTTCTTGTAGGCCTGTTTGGTCTCTCTAATACTCAGAGTCCTTCATGGTATACTAGCTTCAGTGCATCTTCTTCACTGTCCTTCAGATATTCTTCCAATCCCCTCACCCATTTTTTTCCAACTGTCTGGTATACTTGCAGCATTTCATGCCCACCTATTTTTGTTGCTAAGTAAAGTCTGGAAACATTTCTGTGTGGATGAAAGATATGATTAATTGTCATTATATTTTGGTTTTCCTATCCACTGCTTTTAGTTCTGCTTGAGTCCAATCAACTAATTCATTGGTGTATAAAATTACCCAGGTGTTAATTGCCTTAATGGTACTTTCTCCACTGAGTTTGATTTTAAGATCTTCTTCACTTTCATAATGTATTCATTTCTAACCTTCTTCTTGACTTAAGTGTGTTTGATGTTGTCAGCTTGGAGGATGCCCAGGTATTTGTTGTAGTGATCATCTCTATCCAGACTCTTAATGTTATTTTCATAGGGCATCTTGATTTCTTTACCATGCTTACCATCAATACCATGCTATTGATGGTAAGAGTGGAACAATGCACACCAGCCATCTGGTCTTCCAGTTTCTGGCATGTATGCATGCGTGAAGACCAGCTGGTCTGCACGCCAGCACCCAGAAGAGCAACAGGCGACAGCTCGCATGCCTGTAGAGAGGGCTCTGTGTGCCACTTCCGGCACACATGCCATAGGTTCGCCATCACAACTCTCGTGTTTACAGTGATGCTTTCCAAGATTTTGCAGATGATCATAGAAAACAGTCAAACAATAACTTTTCTTAGCTTCTGTGAGTTCCCCCACTATCTGAATGGTAACAGCCAGTTAAACACACGGCATGCTTTCAATATCTCAGCTGTGTGTAAGCAAATATTGATTGTGACTGGGATAGTAATTGCACTCATTCATGATAATAGATAGCCTGTTGGCTGCAACTATTAGAGCTTGTTTAATAGCATAAAAACAGCCTTAATTGCCTACCTAGAGAGACAAGGGCTGACATAATATAGATGGGACTGTATTAATAATACTGCACAGTAAGCATTGTACTTGCTAGGTGTGATCATCCTAAAAATCAAAATATTAGACTTAAGAATTGGGTCAACAAGGGCCAAGTTTATTACTTATCTAAAATAGTGACGGAAAAGTCTTTTCATCTTGGAGATCATATTTTTCCTGCTTTACCTGGTTCCACACCAAGTGCTATGTTGTGGTACATTCTTGGCTCCTGGGTTCTTTAATTATGATGGTTGTTCCTAAAAGGCAGAAGCTAATTACCACTCAATAACAGTATCATCAGTTCTAAGATTGGATATCTCTGCGTTGTTCTCCATACTTGCTGGCATACTTTAGTTAGAACTTTTACTGATCATTCTTACTTCTATAACCTTATTTCTATAGATATTCCATCAGTTCTTATTGCCTTTCCCCTTGGTAATGAATGAAACACTGGTCTAACTTCATCTTCTACTGTAAGTCCCTCTTGTACATAAGGAACATTTTCTAATGTATCTTGGATGTTGACATTTCTCCTCTACAAAATTTCAATATACTCCTTACATCTTTGTTTGACATTTTTTTAATCAATTCTATTTTTCCATTGGTATTTTATCAAACTAATTTAAAACTGGAATCTCCTTTTGAATTCTGAGATCCCCCCCCCTTATTTTTCCATGTTTCCATCTTTGAAGTCTTTACAGGTGTTTTTGTAATACTGATTAAAACTAAAACTCTGTATCGAGTTCCTTCTTGAGATTTTTGTTTTTCTTGGCTTTGGCTTCTGTTTTGATAATTGTCATGGTTCTGACATCCAGTTTGATTTCCTTGTTTCTTCATCTTTGGCAGTTTCTTTTCACATTTATCCTTGGTCACTTTTTAAGTTCACTGTGTCCAGTATGCAGATCAATTTGACATTTTTTTCAGTTTCCTGAGTTGTTCTTCTATTTCTGAAGAAACGTACCTAAAACAAAGGCATATCAAATTTATTCATTCTTTAGAGAAAATAACCAATGAATATTAGGTATATACCTTTTATCATAATTAACCACAGGTTGTTCTGACTATTGAGCAGAGTGTCCTGTCTTAGAAGGAAAAATTCATAAGAGTTGTTGTTGTTGTTGTTGTTGTTGTTGTTGTTGTTATTATTATTATTATTATTATTATTATTATTATTATTATTATTTTAACTGGGGATAGGAATTCACTCGTACTTTTGTAGCCAGACTATAGCAATAGCACTTAGACTTCATGGTGCTTTTACAGCCCTCTCTAAGCGATTTACAGATTCGGCATATTGCTCCCAACAATCTGGGTCCTCATTTTACCCCACCTTGGAAGGATGGAAGGCTAAGTCAACCTTGAGCTGGTGAGATTTGATCTGCTGAACTGCAACTAGCAGTCAGCTGAAGTAGCTTGCAGTACTTCACTCTAACCACTGTGCCATCTCAGCTCTGGGGTGATAATGCAGATGGGGATGATAATCAGCTTTCCTCCAGTCTTCTAGGACACCATCAGATAACCAAGAGTGGTTCTGGGATCATTTCCATTATTTCCTTCAGTACCCTGTGATGAATCTGATGTATCATTTAAACTAGATAATTGTTTCTTACTTTTTCCTTTTCTATAGTTCTATAGTTCCCCCTTTCTCCCAGTAACATAACAATGATAAGTTAAGGATCCATTTCCCCCAAGAGAAGAAATGATGAAGTTCTGCCTTCTGATCATACTTATTGATTCACCATTTTCTTGTCTGAATGTTCTTAAATAGAAACGTAGACTCATGAGACTGGAAGGACCCTGGAAGTCTTCTAGTCCAACCCCCTGCCCAAGGCAGGAGACTTTATGCCATCCCAGATAAATGGATGTCCAATCTTTTCTTGAAAACCTCCAGCGATGGAGCACCCACAGCTCTGGGAAATCTTGAGATTTCCTTTATTTCTAATACATTCAAAGAATTTTGGGGGATGGAGTATTATTTTTGTTATCTCTCAAAAATATGTACTTATTCTCAAGGAGTGGACTCGAGGATAAAACATAAAAAGAACCGTTGCTGGAAGTGGATATGTCTAGTCTTATGAAAAGAAGGACTAGGGGTGACATGATAGCAGTGTTCCAATATCTCAAGGGTTGCCACAATGAAGAGGGAGTCAAGCTATTCTCCAAAGCACCTGAGGGTAGGACAAGAAGCAATGGGTGGAAACTAAGCAAAGAGAGAAGCAATTTAGAACTAAGGAGAAATTTCCTGACAGTTAGAACAATTAATTAGTGGAACAACTTGCCTCCAGAAGTTGCAAATTCTCCAACACTTGAAATTTTTAAGAAGAGAGTAGATAACCATTTGTCTGAAGTGGTGTAGGTTTTCCTACCTAAGCAGAGGGTTGGACTAGAAGACCTCCAAGGTCCCTTCCAACTCTGTTATTCTATTCTATTCTGAGCTCCAGCCTTTCGGACAGAGTTTGTACAGTTTTGAGAGGCTATCTTGTATTTCTGATTGTTGTTATTTTCTTCTTCCATATTCTATAAAAGAAGACTCTTTGCTCATCAACAGTTTAGAAAGACCTGCATATATCCCTGAGCTGGCTGGGGAGTTAAAGTGCATACCAAGTTGAAGTTACCAATACTGCTCTAAAAACTCCCCCATCTCAGATTTTTGCAGCAGAAACAGATATACCAAGGTCTCATTATCAAAAAGGGATCCTGAATAAACATAAGGCCTCAAATTCGAGTGAATAAATCAATCTGTTCACAAACAGCTCCAGTATCTTTTGCTTACTTCAGTTTTAAATAAGTAGAGGATAATTACCTTAATGGTGCCTTCGTGGAACCTTTGCATGTTTTCTTACCACTGTTTCTGGGCACTTATACAGTTTTTCTTCAAATATCTCAGCAGGGAGGTTTCTGCCATACTGTACCTCATGAAAATTGGAAAAATACACAATATATTTAAAAGAAAAAGAAAGGGGGAGAGGGGAATGATCTCTTGACTGTCTCTTTAGAAAAAGAAAAGAAAATAATGAGGAGGAGAAGTAAATTAGCTGCTTTAAGTGCATTCTTGTTAGAGAATGAGTACTGCAGTATTATGTCACAGATCTCATGTTCTCTAAAGCTGCATCTTTTCTTCCCAAAGCAAAGTTTAACAAGAAAGGAATGGCAATCAATAAATGCTAGCAACGGGGAATAATAATATAAGTAAACACCAGGAACAGTGGATTTGGCAAGCTTCCAATTTTACTGTTATTATACCAAGATTCAGGTAATCTGTTCTGGTTTGTTGCTACCATGACAGCCACTTTGGTGTAGTGGTTAAGGCACCAGGCTAGAAACCAGGAAACTGTAAATTCTAATCCCACCTTGGGCACAAAGCCAGCTGGGTGACTTTGGGCTAGTCACTTTCTCTCAGCCCTGGGAAGGAGGCAATGACAAACCACTTCTGAAAATCCTTGCCAAGAAACTCCAGGGACTTGCTGGGCAGTCTCTGAGAATTGTCCAATCTCTTCTTAAAAACTTGTTAGCCAATGTTCAAGTCTGTCAAGATCTTTCTGTATCTTAAGCCTATTTCTGGAGTGTTAGCTATTCCTGCCAGCTTGGTGTCATCTGCAAAGCTGATGAGTTCCCCATCTATCCCCTCATCCAAATCATTGATGAAGATGTTGAAGAGTACTGGGCCTAAAACAGAGCCTTGGGGTACTCCACTGCATACTTCCCTCTATGTAGGTGCAGTTCCATTGAGGACTACACATTGAGTGCAGTTGGTCAGCCAGTTACAAATCCATCTGGTGGTGATGCTGTCTAACCCACATTTTTCTATTTTATCAAGTAGTAGGTTATGGTCTACTTTGTCAAATGCCTTAGTGAAGTCCAAGTAAATTATATTCACAACATTCCTCTGGTCCACTAATTTTGTCACTTTGTCAAAGAGTACAATTAGTCTAGCATGATCTGCTTTTGACAACCCATGTTGGCTTTTGGTTATGGCTTTGTTTGCCTCTAGATGTTTGTTGATTCATTGCTTGATTATCTTTTCCAGAATCTTCTCAGATATGAAGGTCAGGCTGATAGGCCTGTAGTTTCCTGGATCTATTTTTCCCCCTTTTTGGAAGATGGGAACTGCATCAGTTCTTTCCCACTCTGGTAGTTCCCCAGTGTTCCGGGATCTTTGAAAGATATAGTTCAGTGGTTCTGAGATCACGTCTGCCAGTTCCTTCAGAACCTTGGGTTGTAGTCCATCTGTAATCAAGTCAGGAAACTTTGGGAGAGACAGAGCAAGGAGGAAAAGGCCAGGTTAGATATTACTTACGGAAGGATATCTAAGTAAGGAGTGATGGACAGCCTAACAGCCATGTTGAGAAATTATCAAGTGGAGGTTCATGGCTGACTCAGGAATTCTGGAAGTTGACATCCACAAGTCATAAAAGGGCCATAGTTCCCCATCCCTGCCTCATGGTTTTTTTGACATAGTATAATTCCTGTTCTTAAGTACAAACCTGAATACTAATTGTATGGCTCAGGAGCAATATACTGAACATTTTTTCAAGGGGGACAAACATTTTATTCAATCTGCCTTGAAGCCCCCAATTTTAATCTGTGTAAAATAATTAAGTGATTTATTGCAATCTGATTACCAGTGAATGATTCATCTCTGCTCCAATACCTCTCTTACTCTGGGATAATGTAATAGAAAATCAAGGTGAAAAGGAGCAATATTGAAAGTTAAGAATCACCGAAGATGCAGGCATGGGAGCAGAAAGAGGAAAGAAAAAGAGGAAAGAAAGGAGGAATAAATTAAGGTTGCATATATGTAATATAAAAATCAAGAAGCCAGCTGACTGGCAGCAAAAAGATACAAGAATTCTTTGCAACCACCAAATACTTATCTAGATTTTGAAATCCCAGAAAGGATAATCCTAGGATGAATCATCCCACACTGCAAAATAAATTATTGTGAAAAGAGATTTGAACGTTTAGATTACTTTAAAATAATATGCATGGCAAAGAAATAGTATGAAGCAGATATGACTGAAATAACGTTAGCACGGGAAGCTTTATCACATTTTATCTTAGTGCCCACACTCCAGGATTTTTGTGGAAAAAAATCATTTAATTTTCGTTTAGTAAAGAAAATAGCACAGGAAGTGAATAAACAGCAGCCTTTGCTTGTAAAGCCCATCAGTGGAAGTAAAATGAGATATCACTCCATCAACCCTGGAATTAATGCTGCCTCCTCATTTGTCCAAGTAGATGGCTAAACTTCTTTTAGTGATACAAACTTTGCTTTTCTGCTAGAAGCAAATCGGGTAAGAATTTACAGTGATGTGTTTACTCCTGCAAATGCATTAACTTCATTTTCATTGTTAACTTTTGTTATTCCAATAAAATTTCAGATGGCGTTTTTAAAAAAACAGCAAGTGGTCCATCCAATTCTCTTGTGATTTACTTTCTTAAAGGGAAATCATGATTTTATTTCCTCCTAAAAAACTTTTTTTTAAAAAGAATATATTTTACTGACATTATTTATACCCTTCCTTTCATTACAGATCAGGCAGCTAGCTTATAAAGCTTTATTTTAAAGTCCTATAAAATATATTTTAATAAAACACACACACAAACACACACACAGGATTCAGAGATCCCAGATTTCTCTCCTGAAAGGGGACTGGAAAAAGACTTTGTGTGAGACTACAGAGAGCCCTGTAAATATAGATTCTATTGTGCTAAATCTGTGTTTTTCAGACAAAATTTCCAGACAAAAACACACTGCTAAATGGACAGATGGTCTGGCACAGGACAAAGCAGATTTCTTTCCAGTCATGTTCTTAAAGTAAAAATGCAAACTTCAGGCATAATAAGAGTCACTATATATGTACTCACGGATCCTTCTCCTTTCCCTTCCACACATTTCTTTCTATAGCCTACATAGGTTGGAACCATATTTCCGTCACACCTATTCTTGTATCATGTTTAAAAATAAATCAACCTTTTCTTGCTTTGTCCCTTCCTTGCTTTGCACACTGTAAATTTGGCCAACTGGTTTTATTTGTTACACTCATGTTAATCCCTTTTTGGCAGTTTCTTGATGTTTCTACCAATCTTTGGCCTAGTGATTTCTCCACCTCATAAATATACCATGTACCTTTCCTTAAGAAGCTGATATTATTTCAGCTTCTAAAAATATTGTATTTGATCCTATTCAGAACATGTAATTGTCAAAAAAGAAGCAAATGAACATAATCTTGGCATAAAAGTCAACCACAGAAAAACCAATAATCTTAAGAAAAAGCACTGTCAAAAGGATAGACGAGAAAGAGCATTTCGTGAGTGAGATAAAAAAACACATATGCCATAGGTACGATATTCACATAAAGCTGGCAAATAATATGATATAATCATATCATCTATCTATCTATCTATCTATCTATCTATCTATCTATCTATCTATCTATAACATTAGAATAGCATAGCATAGCATAGCATAGCATCGCATAGCATAGCATCGCATAGCATCGCATAGCATAGCATAGCATAGCATAGCATAGCATAGAAATTGGAACATAGCAAATTCAACTGACACTGCAAACCTCAATGTTTCAATCAAATACAAATCACACTGGATTCAACTGGGATGAAATTCCCAGGAGTGAATATAAATAGAACAGAAGAAGCTGCTCCTTCTCAGCAGGGATTTTGTAAATACTATAAATAATAAATAAATAACTTTATTGTCACTGTACGTGTATACAGTATATCCATACAACGAAATTCACTTAACACCCAAAGACCAGGGCCAACACATATAACAATCCCCAAACACACTCCCACCCACCCCAATTCTCCACCCCAAACCACCCAAACATCCACACAACAGACCAAGGAATCAGTCTAGCTGCAATGGTACTTGGAGTTCCTAAGTGATGTTGGAAAAATCAATGCAAGTTTTTGGAGCAATGCCATTTTTGAAAACAAGTGCTGCCTTAGCATTTATTTTATCATTAGTCAATAATATAAAGCAGTGTTTCTCAACCTTGGCAACCTGGAGATGCATGGACTTCCAAAAACAAAAAGTCATCCTACATTGTTGACACTCAAAATAAACTTTGCAGAACATCCTTCAAATAACTGTTGCTAGGTGACCTATACGTGTGTGTGTGTGTGTGTGTGTGCGTGTGTGCGTGTTATAATGTTATTTATGTGTGAACAGGAAAATTGCCAATGAAATTCAATATAGTTTAGCTACCATTTACGGATAGAATTACTTTCTCTGGATGTCATTTTTCCAGTAAACTCAACATGGGTTTAATTGCTGTCAAGAAATTAAACAAAGTGTTTCCAATGAGGGAAATGGTCGAAAGCAAGTTGGCAAAAGAAGCTGAAATGGGGAAAAAATCTCTCTAGAATATTAAGAAGTTATTCAAAACTTAGGATAAGAGAATGTCATCCACAATGTACATTGTGAGCCAGAAATGATACCACTGAGGTAGTATCGTTTAATTAATAAACCGGGGGGGGGGGGGGGGGGGGAGAAAGTGTTTTTTTTTCTAGTTTTGGTTTTATGTATTGGTTGTTCATTTAAAAACTGAAAAAGGGAATAAACATTTCTACAAAGATGATACAAAAAACTAATATTAAAGTCTCCTTTGAGCTGAGCATGAAGCCTTGTGACTTCAAGAATACATCCTTCTCATTTTGGGCAAAAAATAGAAGTGATTTGTCACTGCCTTCTTGTGGTGGTTTTTTTTTTTAAATTCCTATTCTGTTCTACGGATCTGGGGTCTTTTTTTCCCAGGCATTTGTCGGCATTGGCCTGATTTACTTCTGAATCTAAAGAAGGGTAGCCATGCACTGCCATCTGCTGAAAATTGTAAGTATTAGAGAATGCAAAACAAAACAAAACAAAACAAAAAATGGATTTGAACCAGCAAATCACTAAAACATTTAAACCAATGATAAGAATGAAAGAAAGAAAGAAAGAAAGAAAGAAAGAAAGAAAGAAAGAAAGAAAGAAAGAAAGAAAGAAAGA
>WNWU01000005.1:37938461-37972831 GCA_012654045.1 Ptyas mucosa
AGAAAGAAAGAAAGAAAGAAAGAAAGAAAGAAAGAAAGAAAGAAAGAGATCCAATTGAAAAATTCAGTCAGCTTAAGTAGAAAGGTGATTAATTGAGGACGTTTTAAAAGAGCAAAATGGAAATCCATGAGAATAATGATGTTGTGGTAGTCCCTCTCACTCAGCCCAATTTACCTCACAGGGTGGTTGTAGGGTAAAATGAAGGTGGACATGCCACATAGGTGGAAGAAAGGGAGGCTATAAATCTAACAAAGAAATAAATAATAAAGCCATAGGATTGGGAAATGTTTTGTTACTGCTTGAAGCTGCTAGGCTCCATCAGATTGCTGAATTGTTAAACCCATAGAATCCTTTGAAGTATCTCGGTATCTGGTTTGCTTCTGTATAAAGGGATTATAGGCAAACCAAGTGCTGCTTCAGCTGAAGTGGAATGCAGGCACAGTTGAGAGAGGAGGGTCTTTAAGCTATACTGCTCTGCCTTACAATATTCAGGTTTTGTTGGTAATTTTTTAAGAGAATTGATATTTCCCTGTTTTCAGGGACTACATAAAAATGTCAGGGAGATTCTGATATCCATTTTAATCATCTGAGCAGTCAGTGAATGAATGTATATTATTACTATCTTCAGTAGCATAAGATAAAGTCAGAATTAAAAATTTCACCTGTTTATTCTTTAAACTTTCTTCCAGGAGAAAGTAAGTTTAGCTTTTCTGAACTGATGCCTATTTTTGGAATAATTTCCTGTTTTGTGTTGTTGCTTTTATCTATTAAACTATTATACTACTGACTATCAAGTGCTGCTACAGTATTACAATAAAAGCATTAATTATTACACCTTTTAATTAAAAAAACTATTAAACACAGCTGTCAAAAATTGCAAAGTGTCACCATTGTTAAAGTGTCACCATATGTTAATTGTGTAATAAATAATACAATAGTGATACGACCATGGATTTAGACAAATAGAATGAAAATCACACTATAACCATTTAGAAATTTACTGCTTGATTTCTGTAAATAATGTGCTCAGCCATTACAATCTATTACAAAGCTTTATTCACTTGGTTAATTTTTTTAAAAAAATAACTATAGTTCACTTTTAGGAATTCCGGGAAGCTAAATGCATGCAATCATTCATTTTAAAAAGCCAGTTCATTTTTTTCCCCCAAATGGAAACATACTGTATGCTATTCAATAAAATAAACAGAGCTGCAAAGCAGGTGAATGAGTAAAACATCAATTGAGAAAATATATTTTTTTTTATTTAAGCGTGATATTTTGTAATGACAACTTTTAGATAGTTAAGTGAAAGATCATTAATCCTCTGACTCCCCCTAGCTGTAAAAGAAGTGATTGAAGATGGAATTTTCTTTTTCAGAATACAACTTTTCCTAAGATTACAAACAAGATATGAAGAAAAAAAATAAAAATGTAGCATTCATCTCAGTCTAGCCTAATATTTTTAATACAAAATAGTTATCTTATCTAAGTGTATATAATCATCTTCTCTAATTGAGTTCTAAAATTATTGAGTTAAATTCCTGGGTGTATTTATATATATATCTAAAGCTTTTTAGGTTTTGCTGTTCAGAAAGACAAATACTATTCTTAGATTTTATATCTACTCAGAAATTTGAGTATTTTGCAGTAAACGCATTTAGAATTGCAATTAAACTTTAAATTAAATCTAAGCTGCCTGTTTCTGTTGTACCAACTGCTGGGACTATAGAGACAAAATTACCCCCCCCACCACCACCACCACCAATCTAACAGGATGTCTCCAAAAACTAAACAGAATGGGAGGAAATCTGGTGTCAAGTTAAGAAGTAGCAAAAGAAAGATGGAGTTTTAAAATGAGCTGTGTGATTTGGGAAAAGTTTCCCCAAATTCTCCCAGTGCATTGTTGTAGAAAAGGCATTTTGGCACTTTTGGGATTTTGCAGTAACCTTCCCCTGGATTGGAGAGGGAATGGAGATTTTACAGTATCCTTCCCCTGGAGTGGGGAGGGAATGAAGATTTTGCAGTATCCTTCCCCTGCCATGCCCACCAAGCCATACCCACAGAACTAGTAGTAAAAAAATTTGAAACCCACCACTGAGCCCTATGTGATCATGAACATGTGATCAAAATCCAGACATTTGGCAATGGTTTATATTCATATTTGTGATGGTTGCAGTGCCTGGGGGTCATGTGATCCCCTTTTGTGAACTTCTGATAAGCAAAGTCAATGGGTAAGCCAGATTCACTTCACATCTGCATTACTAATTTAACAACCGCAATGATTCACTTAACAACTGTGGCAAGAAAGGGTGTAAAATGAGCAAAATTCACTTACCAATTATCTCACTTAGCATCAGAAATTTTGGGGTCAATTGTGGTCGTCAGTCGAGGACTAGCTGTACCAAATAATTAATTCAGTTACAAACTAAATTCAGTTACAAATTAAATAAATTCAGTTACAAACTAAAAAAACTTTTTTAAAAAAATTGTTTGTTTGCATTTGTTTCACAAAAATATTTATTTCACCCTGCATCACTATTACCACCAGTCTGTTTTAGGAGCTTTTTAAAAAAAATAAAAAATCATCGCCATTAGATTGGGGAGGGCGATCTGATTTTTGGAATTAACACGAAACAACCCTAATTAGTGAAGTTAAAAAGTTAGATATGGTAGTTTTCATATCCACTCTAGGTTGGTTTCCATGTGGGTGATCACCTAAGCATTTTTCTTGGCCTTCAATGCAAAATACTAGAGAGATCCTTCATAGTAAAACAGCATTATAGAAGCACTATTGGTTTGCTATTACCCCATCAGAAGCAACGTTATATTGTTTCATAATTTGTTCAACAGGCATCAACATTTCAAAATACCAGACAAATGGTTTTTTATTTGACCTTTTAATGTTCTGCTTCAGATCATTTATGGCTTTAACAGCTTTCAAAACACTGATGCGAGTGTGCTTGCAAAGTGGAGATGTCCTCACTCTTCTCCTACCCCCACTCCTCAAATGTCATGAGAAATTATTTAAGGAAGTCTTAATGAAATGCATCTGCCACTTATGAAGATAAATGGAAAGAGTATGGCTTTCCATTACTGGAAATGGCAGAATTAAATTAGAAAATTACAATCCTCAGCATCTTCCCTGACTTATTTTTGCATAATGTGTTAGGAAATATGCCCACATAGGCAGAATGCTGCAGTACCAATGGAGCATATCATAAAACAAGATTATTATTTTTTTTAAATAGATGTTTTGTTAATTTGGAATGAAAAAACTTTCTCCTGAGGATAATTCTGGTATTGTCCTGGTAAAATTCCTAATTAGTACTACGGGAAGAAATGAACAAGGATAACGTTTTTCCCCCAAAACATTCTTTGCATTTAAGAATTGTATTTAAAAATTCAGACCACTGGTAGCAACAAGAAGACTTAAATACAATAATTTTCTTAGATGGGGCAAAGAACATACAACTTTCTTTAGTATACTGGGAAGACAGGTGTAGGAGATGGGCTGGGCTAGAGGGCGGAGTTAAACACATCATGAGTCTGGAGCCTCTATGCTCCCGAAAGAGACTTAAGTCCCCCATCTTGAAGTTGGTAGATTCTTATCTGGCACCAATTTGCCTTGACCCTTAGTCATTCAGATACTTGTGTATAGGTTGCATGGAATAAACTCACAGTGCTTTCTGAACTCTGTCCTGGCTCCTGGTTTCTTGCGCCTGACAGGATTGTTTAATTTCATATTACATCACTGCTTCCCATTGGCCATCACTGGTTGAGATTAATCAAACCTCAGAGTCCACAACAACTGGAAAGTCAAAGGTCAGATTTAGACAAAAGAAATTAGGGAGATAAGATTCTAGCTTTAGTTTGGCTATGCCTTATTAGAACAAGAAATCTTGTTAAAAGACAAGTACTGTGATTTTTTCCTAAAGGTCAAGTTATTTTCACTGCTCAAGCAATCTTGAACCCACTGTATATTGCTCCTTCCTTAGCTATCTTTGTTAATTTTAATGATATTTATTGTTTTAATGTTTTATATTGTAATTATTAGCTTGTTCTAACCCGCCTGGTAGCAATAGGGTTGCTTGATGAATGAGATGGGTGGCATATGAATTAGAAAGAAAGAAAGAAAGAAAGAAAGAAAGAAAGAAAGAGAGAAAGACTAACAAGGAAAGTGATGATGATAGAGAGAAGAAAATGGCAAAGTGAGAAATAGCTGAGGAGACAAATTAGCCATGGGACAAGCCAAAACAGTCAAGGTGAAATTGAAGCCCCATACCTTTTATGTTTGTTGCAGAGGTGAGTTTGTATGATGGAAATCACCATCCTGATTTTTTTGATCCCATCCCACCCCTCGGTAAGAAGGATAAGAGACAGCAACAGCTTGGATATAACTAGATATATAGAACTCAGATTCAGTGGCAGCTGGTGGCAGAGATCATCTTATTTATTTATTTATTTATTTATTTATTTATTTATTTTCTATCTGTTTGTTTGTTTAATTGTTTAATTATTTAATTGTTTAATTGTTTAATTGTTTAATTATTTGATTATTTGATTATTTGATTATTTGATTATTTGATTATTTGATTATTTGATTATTTGATTATTTGATTATTTATTTATTTATTTAATTATTTAATTATTTAATTATTTAATTATTTATTTAATTATTTAGCCCTGTTCAGAGATCCCTCAAAATTAATCAAAGAGAGAAGCAACCTGGAGTTAAGGAGAAACTTCCTAACAGTGAGGACAATTAACCAGGGCATCCTCTCTCCCTCCCTCTCTCTCGCCACATACGGATACACATAGACACAACACAAACACACACACACGATTATGCCAGTCTTAAGAGGTGCCAACTTCAGTTGATACAGAACTGTAGCCAGTTTCAAATATGAATTCCAGCATATTTGAATACAGGACATTATCCATCTGATAATTGTTTAACAATGTATTTTGAACTGTTCCTCTCTGAAAATGTACTTATTTCAGATGCTAAATGTTTGCATTGTTTCCCTTTCTTGCTGTTGCCTCAGTTTCATTTTCCTTCCAATAAATTCAGCTGCTGCTTTTTAGTTTAGCTATATTAGTGATCCTATCAAGTTAAAAAGCAAAATGGTGAATTGGTTGATGTCACAATGCCAGATAACCAATTGGATTTGAATTCACAGGACATATTCATCATAGAGTGAGATAAGTCAATGTCGAAAATTGTACAATTGTTGCTTTTAATAGTATTAACATATATAAATCTGAAAAATGTTTAATCTTATTTTTTTATAAATCATTCCAACTTTTCACTGATGTTTTGCCCTTGAGGGACTCTGTAATTTTGGTTTATTCCAACACATACTCCTTCTAATTTGTTTCATGAAAAATGGGATTCTGCACTTTCAACTCTGATTACAAAATGAAACGTTTATTTGTCAGATTAATTTCCGACAAGTCATCTTGATCCAGATGTACAGTTTATACATTTTGAAAAGAGTAAGATCTTTTCCTTGAACTATTTTTTAATCTCCCTAAGATATGGAATGATATATCAGGTGCTTTAGGTTTCACTAACTGCTGGCTAAATAAAGTAATCAACTACAATTTCCAGTTGGCAATATTGATTAAAAACCCAAGGTGAGAAAAGCTTACAAATGACCAGCTGTTTTTAACAACGTGTAGAATTAATTAACTAAAGCATACTAATAAGGAAGTTAAATCCTGAGAATGGTTCATAAAAGCAACTTCTTGATGAGGAAATGTCCTGGAGCACATTTCTTCCTCTATTCCTAGGCAAAGAAGATTTCACAAGCAAGGTTGTTGGTATGGAGGGAAAGTAAGTAAATCTCCCACAAATGGATTACTACTGTAATTCACACTGACCAACAAATAGCTTGGGATTATCTCATCAGGGATATATTTAATGACCTAGTTAGTAAGAGTCTGGCAGGAGATGAATAATCAAGTCTTAGATGTTGTGATGATAGGTAAATTTGGCCCTTGGGAAAGAAATAAACAAACTATTATGAGAACAAGTTTAAAAAAAAGGTTTTATAGAGCCGGAAAAGAAGAAAACATGAAAAAAAACTCCAAAAAAAATCTCACATGGCCTTTAGTTAAGGGTGAAATCCAGCAGGTTCTGGCAGGTTCTTGAGAACCAGTAGTGGAAATTTTGAGCAGTTTGGGGAACTGGTAGCGGAAATTTTGAGTAGTTCAGAGAACCAGCAAATACCACCTCTGGCTGGCCCCAGAGTGGGGTGGGAATGGAGATTTTGCAATATTCTTCCCCCAGGAGTGGGGAGGGAATGGGGATTTTGCAGTATCCTTCCCCTGCCATGCCCAGCAAGCCACACCCAGCAAGCCATACCATGTCCTCCAAGCCATGCACACAGAACCGGTAGTTTAAAAAAAAAAATGGATTTCACCACTGCCTCCAGTGCCTTTAAAAATCATGTGAGAAAGGGCTGTGCTTTTGTGCAGTTTTTGGAGGCTACATAGACTGTGGAAGAGCATACTCCAAAACCACTTCAAGAATGAAGGCCTCATGCAAGCCAGAGCAACCTCAGGTAGACCACAGGGGCCTGTCAACAGAAAGAAGGTAAGCAATGTGTGGCAGATTTTGGAGAGCATTGGGCCATGAGGGCAATCAGGCTGTTTCCTAAAGTCCATGCCTGGGTCTCAACTTTAGGCCAGCCAACAACTTTACTGCTGCCACCAAGTGCTACTGTCTGGGTCTACGATGACCTAGATGTGTGTGGAGGGGGGATTTGAGGGGAGAGATAGTGAATTCTTGTGTGTGTGAGAGAGAGAGACGGCGGGGGGGCAGACTCAACTTAGGCATTTTTACTTTTTTTTTTTTACATCCTGAGTTCAAAATGTTTACCATCACTGGTATAGGATGAACTAGAGTGAAACTTTGACAAGCTTTCAAGAAACAATAAAGAACATTCTTCAAACACTCACTGTTCCTATTTCCTGACCTTTGCTATTTTGAACAGCTTATAGATGTCTGGCCAGTTTTTACTGTTGTTGCTGTTCAGAAACATTCTGACAGGGAGGAAAAAACAATTAGGCAATTCACAATTCTCATTGATCTTTTAACTTCGTCTGAAAACTGTCTGAATGTGACATTCCAAATGCATATATGTTTTTGCCTTTTAATAGCAGTGTTATGTGTAAAAATGAAGGGGGAGGGGCCAGATGTCAGCACTCCAAACTATGTTCACTCTAGTGCTGACATGAAGAGAAGACGGAGACGCTTGACTTTTCACCTACTTATTTTACTTGTAGATAATATCCCCTAGGACAGTGATGGCTAACCTTTTTGCCATTGCGTGCCAAAAGCAGGAGAAGCTCAGTGGGGTTACACGCCCGCGTGCCCACATCCATAATTCTATGCACCCCGCCCCCCACATGATGGCGCGGTGGGCCTGGTAGGCCCATTTTTTGCTCTCCCAGAGCCTTTCTAGGAACCTTGGGAGGGCAAAAACTGCCTTCCCCACCCTCCCCAGAGGCCCTCCAGAGGCCGGAAACAGTGTGTTTCCTGACTTTTCAGAAGGTCCAAAAATCAGCTGACTGGCACACGCATGCGTGCTGGAGCTGAGCTCGCGTGCCCACCGATATGGCTCCGCGTGCCACCTGTGGCACCCGTGCCATAGGTTCGCCATCACGGCCCTAGGAGATGGGATGGGAGGGGGGCATTCCTGGGACATGAAGTAGTAGAGATAGGGAGTGTGACTTGGAAGATGGCCAATGAGACGCTGAGAATTGGGGAATGGAAAGGGAAGGATTTGGGGTCAGAGGGTCAGTGCCGGCTACAATGGAGTTGGGGACGGTTCGTTGTACTCAATAAATGAAAGATTTCATCAAAGACTATTTGTTTGGAAATGCAATTTATTTGAGATGACATCTTAACCTGACAGAAAGCAAATTTGTTTTGCATTGCAATTTTGTATCATAGCTCTGCTATTAACAACATCAACCCCATAAAGTGCATAAAAATTGGACCAATAAAGTTGTCTGACTAAGACTGTTCACCATTGCTAATTCCCAACAAATATATTGCCCTTTATTTTAATCAAAATTGTTCAAAGAAATTGGGAAGTGAAAATAAAGTATCCCTAAATCAAACTGGCTTCCAGTGGTGGCACAGAAATGACCGTGTACTTTTCCTAGCAAAAACATCCAAACTAGCAAAAACTGATCCAAACTAGACTGCAGAAAATACGACTTCAGTAACAGAGTTGTCAACACCTGGAATGCACTACCTGACTCTGTGGTTTCTTCCCCAAATCCCCAAAACTTTAACCTTAGAGTGTCTACTGTAGACCTCACCCTATTCCTAAGAGGTCTGTAAAGGGCATGCATAAGCGCACCAGCATGCCTACCGTCCCTGTCCTAATGTTTCCTTTTATTTGTATCCTCTTCATGTATTTATAATTATGTTTACACTTGTATCTGTCATAAAATACATGCTTGATGAAATAAATAAATAAACAAACAAACAAACAAATAAATAAATAATAAAATAATATAATAAAATATAATAAAATAAATAAATAAACATGATTTACCATTACCTTCTTCCAGGAAAAATCAAGGTAGACAGACATATTGTCTTTAAGACATATACACAGTTTGTAAAATGAGCTGCATTGCTGTTAAAAGAAGCAAGTAGAATTATTTGCATTTGAGAGCAAGTAGAAAAACCAAAAAAAGTTTCCTTTTGTTTCTTTCGTGTCCTCAATTTCTTCCATAGCTGTATTTCTGTGTAATGCCCAAAGAAACCATCAAGAGAGATATTTGAAATGAAAAGGTAAGATTACTGACAGAACGGTTTGTTCTGAAATTTCTTTCTTATTGTCTTTGATTCTTAGAGAAGATTACAATACATGGAAAAATAGAATTTAAGAAACTTAAGAAGGATGACCAGATGTAGCTGTGGTCTAAATTCCCTTTTTGACAACTATTTATAAATTGAAAGGAGAAAAAAATCACATTTCCATTTTCTACAGTTATTAATTCTAGTTTCAAATTTTAATTATAGCAAATCAACATTCTTTTTTTGAAGGGGGGTAAGAAATACTATTAAATAAATAAACTTAATATTTCATTGTCGTATATTAAAGATTCTTAACATTACCTTCCAGTGCCCCAAGGCAAATGATGTTCTACCATGATCTAAGAAATAAAATAAATATTTTTTCATTATGTAAGAAAAATTGTGTGACCTATACATTTTATAAATATGTTTTTTAGATCTGGTTAACATTCACAACACCAACATTTACCTGCACATCACATAATGCTGTTTAGTAGTTTACAACATAATTCCTATTTTATCAATGAACAAATATGTAAAAAAATAGAAAAATAAAAACAAAATTTTATCTCTGCATAAAATTAGAAAGCTGAGTTGTTCAGTTTTCAAGATAATAAAATTTTAATTTCTGGATTTCTGGTAGGCTTTATAAGCTTGAGATCTTCCTATTGTTGTTATATTCTGTTTATGGAGTTTATTAATATTAAGCTTCTAAATGTAGAATTTATTCATTGGTCTGTTTTATTATAAATAAATAGAAGTAATGAAACATAAATTAATGTAAATAGCTACTAAATCCAAAACTATCAGATAAAAGCAAAATTTCTTGACTTACATACACACTCTCTGTATATATCTTTATCTCAATATATCTATTTATATCAGCATACCTAAATATCATTATATTTCCCCATCACTTGCAATATACTTAACGTTTACACATGAGCAATTCTTAGCTAAACTCATACAAATGTAATCTCATTTTAAAATAGGGAATAGCTGCTTTCAGGATAGCTGATGTGGCAAGATTTCATTTGTAACATAATTGTACCTTGTAGTCAGGGAAAATGTACTTTACATTGTATTTTTCTTTTCAGAATAAACTATAAGAATAGGACCAAAGGTTTATGCCAGGCAACAAAGAAAATGAATAAGCATTGTCTCATTTAAAAGCTCCACAAATTTTATGAACAGACTGTATCTATAGTTCACCATTCCAGATCTTGCAATAAAGCTTTTTGATGGATTTAGACATAGTCACTCATAAAGAACTAACAAAACTGTCTGTAACATTAAAGAGCAAAATATACAGTGAAACTAGTATGATCAAACCATAGACAGATCAACAGCAAAACATCATCTGTTGTTTAGCTGAAGAGCTGTGTCATAAATAAAAAACAAAATTACAATTCAGAAGATGTCAGAAAACTTCTGAAAAGAGAGAACCTCATATCAAAAACATCCTAACAGATAACATCGTAACAGCTTTGAACAGATTTTAATGACTGAGCTGACACATACCAGAAAAAAAATGTCCTGGAAATAATTGGGTCTAAGCCATTTAAGGCTTTGTAATTCAGCAACCAAAGCTTTGAGTCGGTTCAAAAGGCAATGGACAGTTTGTAAAGGTCACCCAAAAAAAAATGTGTATGAATCTGGTGTTGCCTACTGTTCTGAAGCTGGTTGTGCTGCTCTTCCTAGAAAGCACTAAAAGTTAGATGTAGTTCTGAAAATTATTTCCAATTGAAATTCAGTTTTGGATAAAATAAAACAGCAACTTTATTAACCTACTTTATTATCCTAAAAATACAAGAACAGTAATACACAAAAGATACGCCTTTTTCTGTTTAGTGAGACTTATTTCCAATAAATTGAGGCTAAAGCCCTATGTATTCTTACATGATAATGTATTTCACTAAATAGTTTCCTGAGTAGATCTATACAGAATTGTTTTGTAATTATCTGGCAAAGTTAGTGTATAACTGACAAAATAACTCTTAACTGTTCAAGCAACAGGAAACCTAGTTTGGTGGACTGTGTATAAGAAATTTCTCGGAGTACTTGTGGATCATCAATAACATGAGAAACTAATGTAACACAGAAGTTTAAGACCAATGTAGTCTTAGATCACATTAACACACGTATTCCATCAAGATCATTGGAGGTAATTACTCCACTCTATTTCAAGATTGTTAGTCTATATGTGTAGCATTGTCCATAGTGGGCACTCCTAAAGGAAAGAGATTTTGAAGTAGGTTTAGGGCCGTGATGGCGAACCAGTGGCACACATGGCACGTGGAGCCATATCGGTCGGCATGCGAGCGTTACCCTAGCTCAGGTCCAGCATGCATGCGCTCACTGGCCAGC
The DNA here is from genome assembly GCA_012654045.1 of Ptyas mucosa. Taxonomy (NCBI): domain Eukaryota; kingdom Metazoa; phylum Chordata; class Lepidosauria; order Squamata; family Colubridae; genus Ptyas; species Ptyas mucosa. Next base: position 37,949,650 of record WNWU01000005.1, read on the forward strand.
TGATTTTTGGGCCTTCCCAGAAGTCGGGAAACAGGCTGTTTCTGGCCTCCAGAGGGCCTCCAGGGGGTTGGGGAAGGCCGTTTTCACCCTCCCCAGGCTTCTAGAAAGGCTCTGGAGCCTGGGGAGGGCGAAAAACAGGCCTACCGGGTCCACTGTGCCATCGCGTGCCAAAAGCGGGGGGAATTTGGGGGGATGGGGTACATTAAATTATGGGTGTGGGCACGTGTGTGCATGACCCCCTGAACTCCCCTCACTTTTGGCACACGATGGCAAAAAGGTTAGCCATCACTGGTTTAGGGGATGACTAATAGGTTGATGAGGAGACTGACAGACAAGCAGGAATAACTTAATGGTTAGAACAGTTGGCAGATTTAGTTTGCAGAAGAGGAGACTTAAAGAGAGATATATTGTAATATCAATCTACAAACATTTAAAAGACTGATACTGTGCCTGCAAAAAAGAGGTAGATCTCTTTTGAAATTAAGCAGATCAAGGGCTAACATGCTGGCATTATACACACACACACACACACACACACACACACACACATTAATAATAGAATGAATGTCTTGATTCTAGGAGCTACCAAATCTAGAATCTCCATGGATATTTTTAAAGACAGGCTTGATGGCACCTTTGGGGAATGGATTAGTAGATTCCTGAACTGAGTAAAACCGTGGACTAGATGACATCATAATATCACTTTCCACTGATACATTCTTTTGTTCTTTCAGAAAAAGTGTTTTCTTTACTGCCCTTAGGAATACAAGCAGTTTTTATAATTCCAGATGTTTTTCTAGTATTGTCCATGAATGAAACAGGTACTGCTTCTCTACCACTTGTTCAACATGTCCTTGTATCACATACAGTGTCCTTTCCTATACCTCCATTTGGATCACCACCTCCAGCCATTACATTAGCAACACACAATTACCCACTCAAGGTAGAGTCAAGTACAGATCCTACATTGCCATAAATATCTTAATGAGATGAGAGTAATGCAAATGTCCTCAGTCATTCAAAGGAAAGCACTGATGTATTCAACAAGCATGTTTTTCACCTGTGTGGCTGATAGGAGAAAAAGAAAAAAAGAAATTTAGGGTGAATTTGTGAGTACAGTCAACACTAACTTCATCAGACTGTTTGTCTCTTCAGGGATTCTGTGGAGTTGCCTGATATTTTCCCTTTTGATAAAAAAAAAAATCACTTGTGGCAAAAGAGCCATTTTTGCCCCTGCAAAGGCATATCTGAGATATAGTTCTACATTCTTAGAGGTGTGTTTATTTATTTTTTTAACAAAGTCCCTCAATGCACACAATTAAAGAACAACTTTATCTCCTTTATGGCAACAGAGGAGATATGGACTCCTTAGACTGAGTCTGAGCTCTGATCCTCCAGCTTTGGAGCGCTTCAATAGGAAATACACGGAACTCATATTTCATCCTTCCCAAAGCTTTGTCTTTCTGTAAGTAAGAAATGTTGCCATACTATTTAATATTAGAGAAATAGACTTTCTTACTCTCTTAAGGAAAGGGATTTGTTTCAAAATTGTAACAGGAAGGGAGGGGGCATGCCTCCTGATACTCTCTGCTTTTTGCAAAACATGTACGTGTTTAACATTCCATTGAATTTGTACGTAGGTCAAAGGGGCACTCAGGCCTCACAGAAGAAAGTGATCCCAATAAACCAGCATCTGAAATGAACCAATAAATCAATTTATTTTTCATGCAAGGCAACAAGTTAATCCATTAAAATGTAATGCAAGAATGATTATAGTATTTCACACATGCTCCTACCTACTGATTGGACCACTTATTTCAATGGAAACGACATAATAGAGGGGGGAAATTACACTAATGAAGGAATATGCAAGAAGAAAATGTGTGTGATTTTCTATCAGACTTTAAAATGGTATTTATGACCTGTTCTTGAAGTTACAGCTGTCTTGCATCTCCCCCCTCCCTCACTCCACAATCAAGTGATTACATTTTGGGCACTTGGCAACCAGATTGTTAGGTGCAAGAAATCAGGAACCAGGATAGCGTTGCAAAATACTACAAGTTTATGTCATGCTGCCGATACACTAGAATTTGATCTACTAATGGTCAACATGAATTGGTGCCAGATAAGAGTCAATGGACTTCAAGGGGAGATTGGTCTTAGGTCTCTTCTGATGGTGTAGAGACTCCAAACTGATGATGTGTTTGACCCTATCCTCAGGCTCAGCCTGGTAATCTAGACAGGTCACATTTATGACTAATTGCAACATCTCATGGTCACATGATTTCTAGCAGAAAACAGCAAAAGATGCCCATTGGATAAATTGGATTTGGATTTATGACCATGTGATCTGTTTAACAACCATGGTGACTCACTAAACAACTTCCATTAAAAATAGTTTTAAAATTGAGTTCAGTCAAATGACAACTTGATTTACAGTCAAGTGACTTACAACTAAAATTCTTGGCTTAATTGTGGTCATACAATGAGAACTACCTATTCTCAAAAATTCTGCTCAATCATCTAAGAGTTTTAAGGAATAATAATTGACAGTTTGTAATATACTAATATGTATATATTCTACAGCAATAGTGCAACAGATTAAAACTAAGAAAGAGGACTGATGAAAGGTCAAAAAGGGCAGATTTTTCAGACAATTAGAAGTGTAAATAAATAAGGCAACATGTTGTGAAGTTGTGGATTTCCGTGAATTTTCCATGGTTCTTCAAAGAAAAACATTCAGACTTGTATATAGTTTAACTATGCTAAATATCCTTGGAAAAGAAAAGGCAGGATTATGCTTTTAAAAAGTGTAAATAAATACTGTATTTTTCAGAGTATAAAATGCACCTTTTCCCCCGTAAAAGAGGCTGAAAATTTGGGTACGTCTTATACTCCGAATGTAGCTTTTTCGAAGCTTTTTTTCATCCCTAACAAGGCGCTAATGAGGTGCTAGCGAGTGAAGCGATCTCCATGCTTTGCTCGACTCTCAGCTGTTCTTTAGAAGCTTTTTTTCAGCCCTAACTAGGCGCTAGCTGAGTGAAGCGATCTCCCCGTGCTTTTCTCATTGCTGCTTCCTCTCAGCTGTGCCTTAAAAGCTGTTTTTTATCCCCAAGCAGGGGATAAAAAACCAGCAAACTAATGTGCTGAAGTGACCAGACTAAGGACACTAGCCAGATGAATACCTGGTAGGCAGATTTTTTTTTTTTATTTTCCTCCCCAAAAACTAAGCTGCGTCTTATATGCCAAAAAATATGGTAAATAAATGCAGTTAGTCAACCTCTTTAGCAGAAAATGGAATCTCCATATGCAGAAGCAATATATACGTCTGATAAACAGATACTAGGCAGACACAACAGGGAAGGATGTGATTCAGTTTAGCAAAACTTAACTTCTAGATACATACTTGTATGCCAGCAGCCATATCTTCCTTTTTCAATATGTGTCCAAACCAAAGAGAAGCTAGTTTGCTGAACAGAAGTTTTGAAACAAGAACATTTGGATAGGTTAGGAGGAATAAAAAGGATAAGAGAACTTTTCTCCTTCCAACCAGGACACCAATTAGCATCTTTTTTGTAGGGCACTATTAATATTCTATTCCCCAGGGCCAGAGAGATGTTGCTTACAGAACATTTCCAGCATTCCCTTTTGATCCGTTCCCTTGTATCTTTGTACAGCTGTCCCTATTTCTGCAGTGCCTCCATACATAAATGTGAACGTGCTCTCTCTCAAGTGGTCTGTGACTAACATCCTCACACCATTAGCCAGAAATTCCTTTCAATCTGCCTCTGAGCATAACTGTGACTGACAGGTTGACTGTCACCTCTTTCAAATGTCTGCATAGCATGACCTTGAGTTAATATGCTGAATAATGAAAGAGAGCAGATTCATTTAGCATGAGAATCCTGCACTGAGACGAGCCAGGAACAGGGAGAAGATACAAAGTGCTCAGCGTTGTCAGGGAGAAGAATGAGCTTCCTTGCACTTTGAAATAACCCAGCTACTTCATGCTAACAATTCTGAAACCTGACAAATGGAATGAAATGTATGTGGTGCACCGGTGTGTCTATTACCAATACGCATGGCCGCATATACATATATGCAGAAAAAGAGGTGGGAGGGGAGAGAGAATGATACCAGTTCAAAAGCTAGATCATTAAGCTACTTCAGCAAAGCCTTGGTACCAATTTCCACTTCTGCAGTAGATCAGTTGGGCGATGGAGCTGAGCAGAACTGAATATGTATTTGGGGGGGCATCACTTGATCCACTCTGTCAATATAAAGTAAGGAGAAGGAAACGATTTTAAGAATAAAGAGGGCATTTTAGAACGTGGCATTGAAAGCTTTCATCCTTCTGTATCATGTCTCTTTGTAATCCCAGACATCCTAGATAGTAGACATGACCCACAAAGGAAGGAAAGGAACTGGACTAGGAAGTAAAGATTGTGAGAGTTCTGTGCCTTCTGTCCCTTGGTGCTCATTTCTCTTCTGCTGAAATAAACCAACCTCACCACTCCCAGTTTACGTAAGAGTGGAACAGACTTATAAAATGAAACATTTGTTAACTGTCATTGCAGATATAGTTTAACCTTCAGTCCAGTCTATGATCTGTGAAATGGGAATAGCACTAAATTAATCCAGGAATGTTTGGATCAGGAAAAATGTTTCATAGCACCATGTTCTACCAGAGCAATGGGTTGGGAGCAGGGGTGAAATCCAGCAGGTTCTGACAGGTTCTGGAGAACCGGTAGTGGAAATTTTGAGCAGTTCGGAGAACTGGCAAATACTATCTCTGGCTGGCTCCAGAGTGGAGTGAGAATGGAGATTTTGCAGTATCCTTCCCCTGCCACGCCCATCAAGCCATGCTCACCAAGCCACACCACGCCCACCAAGCCACGCCCACAGAACCGGTAATAAAAAAATTTGCATTTTACCACTGGCTGGAAGACTCAATGATTTATTTATATCTCTTGTATTCCATCCTTTCTCCAAGTAGTTTAAGGCAGCCAAAGCAGTGTAAATCCATTTCATTCTGAAGGATCCAAGGAGGAAGACTTTTGGCTTTGTGTGTGTGTGTGTGTGTTGCAATAGCAATCTTGCATTAAAGTTATCTTAGATGTTAAAGAGCCTTTTTCTTGACATAGTAAGGCACAGCCTTCCTAGTATCTATGCAGATACATCCATGTAGCCTATTTAGCAACAAAAAGAATAGTAATTTTCTGTTTCCTTCCTGTGGATTTTTTTTTCCAATTTCCTTGCCTAGATTACTTCTCAAGATTGTTATCCTGGTGATCTCATATCCAAGATAACACCCAGCTTAACTTTTTTTTAGAGCAATGAAAATTGCTAGTTGCTGCTACTTGTTTAATATGTGTAATATATTATTGCAATGTTTGATTGTTTCCTGTCCTATCCATTTGTAAGCTGCTATTTAATATGTCCACATCTAACTTATTTAAATACCAAGCTATCAACCAGAATACTAAGCAGTACTGAGATACACACAGAGAGATATTTTTATTAAGAATTGTGATTATGATATAAAATTGAATGCAAAATAACTTTAAAAAAAAGAAAAGAAAGAGTGCAAGAGTGCAAGGAAAAGAAAGAAAAAAAGGCTATAATAAAAAAAAATACATAAAGAAATTACTTCCAACCATAAACAAATTCAATGAGCCTTCACCCCCTCTAAGTCACCCCATATCCCATCCTTTATTTAAAGAGAAATCCATTAAACATATTTTTGGTATTGGTGCTAGCAGAAAGTCCATAAAGGTTTAACAGAAGTAACAATATAACATGAACAGTATTGCTTTTATCAGAACTTGTGGTGAACATTGAAAATGACAGGTGGGAGTGAGAAAAGGCTACATTTAGCTATGGGAGAACATCACATGCTTATGCAAGGCAGAATTAGTGGATCACATCCCTTGTGCTGCATGTTCCATTTTCATAAAACCAATGACTTCACTTTGCATTCCACTGAGAAGCATAAATGTGGCAATTCATGCATGTAATGACTGCCAAGAGCACAAGGTTGGTGTCATATTTTTGTGATGAGCTATACATGACTCACCCCAGAAATTATAACTGTCTCATCAGGGGCATGCTGAATAATCCAATGCTAAAGCCAACTGGCAAGCCCATAATATGCTGTGGGGCTACAGGATCTTAAATGGAATGTCAATGAACTAGAGAGCAGGAAACTTTTTGTAAGAGAAGTGGCACTGGGGATTATGATGGGGTCTTTGTAGTTCTTTTGTAATGTAGGTGAATTGGAATGATCCAGCTAAATCAGGAAAGTGAAAGAAGAAAAAAGTTTATTAGGGAAAAATTGGAAGCAGGAATCCTAGATGCTCAGCTAGAAAGTAAACTACCATTGCCATCTTCTGGCTTTGGTCAGCATCCATGATGCATCTGGCATTTTGTGCTGGCTCAAGGAGAGTTTTTGAGTTCTGACATGCATACAAGACCTTCTTAGCTAAAACAGAAGATATTTATACTTTCACAGATGAGATTTATATTCCCTTTGAATTTCCTCTGTAGTAATTGGCTAAAGATTACTTTTTTAGATTATAGTAACCTAATGTTAATGGATGATGGATGATTGTGGTGGGTGGGAGTGGGGAGTAGGAGATTATGTGTGTGGGACCTGGTCTTTGGGTGTCAAGTAAATTTCATTGTATGTGTAAACTGTGTATACACATACAATGACAATAAAGTTTATTTATTATTTATAATAGATTATGATCTTTTCCTTGCAGCCACATTATCATGCATTCCTCCCTTCCCTGAGTTGGCCGAAAAATATCTTTGCATAATTTGTACTGCTCTGATAGCTGAGCAATGGCAGCAATAGTAGTGATGTTCTTACAATTTTAATATAGGTCAAGTTAAAGCAGGAATTGGTGGGTTGTATTTCATCTCCTCCCAGTGTTATCTGTTGGTAGCAAAATCAACCAGTAATCACTGACTTTAGCATGTAATAGAAAGAGCCTGGGTGACTTGGGTGGATATCTGAACCATGAACAGGTTGCTGACATGGAAGTTATCCATTTATTTATTTTTATTTATTTACCAAAAATTTATATGCCGCCCTTCTCCCTAAGGACTCAGGGTGGTGAACACAAGTTAAAAACATACAATAATAAAAGATCAAAATGACTAAAACCCGGTTAAAACAACGGCTATCAAAACCCATGCTGGACACTTCTTGTTCAGGCTATTTCTATGTTAACATGCTTGTGAAGAAGGCACAGAAGACGCTGTACTTCTTGAGAATGCTTAGGAAGATAAATCTATCTCAGCATCTACTTCTGTCCTACTATCTCAGCACCATTGAGAGTGTCCTGACATAAGCATTCTTGCATGGTATGGGAGCAGCTCTGTAGTGGACAGAAAAGCTCTGCAGAGAATCATTAAAATTGCCCAGAATATCATTGGGCTACCAGCCCTGGATGACATTTATTCGAATTTCGCTGTTTGAGGAAGTTGCATAACATTCTCAGAGACTCTTCCCATCCTGCTTACAATCTTTTGGGACTGTTGCCTTCTGGCAGAAGATACAGAACAATTAAAACTCAGACCACATGTTTTCTGAATAGCTATATAGCCAGAGCTATAATTGCACCCAACAATGAACTAAAGGGGCACCATCAGTGAGCTGTTGGACAGCATTACTTGGTCTATTGTGTGGATGTTTGGGTGGTTTAGGGGTGGGGAATTTGTGGTGGGTGGGGGGGTGTTTGGGGATTGTTATGTGTCTTGGACCTGGTCTTTGGGTGTTAAATGAATTTCGTTGTATGGGTATACTTTACACACGGTCACTCATGCCCTTGTCACCTCTCGCCTGGACTATTGTAATGCTCTCTACATGGGGCTCCCTTTGAGGAGCACCCGGAGACTCCAACTGGCGCAGAGTGTAGCCGTGCGAGTGGTGATGGGAGCGACGTGGTGCTCCCATGTTACTCCTCTCCTGCGCAAGCTGCACTGGCTCCCGGTGGTCTTCCGGGTACACTTCAAGGTGTTGGTTACCATCTTTAAAGCGCTCCATGGCTTAGGACCTGGGTACTTGCGGGACTGCCTACTACCACCAATAGCCTCCCACCGACCGGTACGCTCCCATAGAGAGGGGCTCCTCCGGGTGCCGTCGGCCAAACAATGTTGACTGGCGGCCCCCAGGGGGAGAGCCTTCTCTGTGGGGGCACCCACTATCTGGAACGAGCTCCCCCCTGAGATACAGAGGATCCCGGATCTTCGCGCCTTCCACCGTGAGCTAAAAACTTTTCTGTTCCACCAGGCGGGCCTGGCCTAATTTTTTTTCCCCTTCTTTTGTAAAAATAATTTTAAAATTTTAAAATTTAGATATTTTAATATTTGGGGTTTTAATATTTTATATTGGGATTTTAAATAGTTGGGGCCATTGTTTATTTTGGTTTTATTTGGCTTTTAAATTTTATATGTATGTTTTTACTTTTGGCTGTTCACCGCCCTGAGTCCCCTAGGGGAGAAGGGCGGTATATAAATCTAAATAATAAATAAATAATAAATAAATAAATAAATAAATAAATACTGTGTATACATGTACAATGACAATAAAGTAGTAGTAGCAGGAGCAGTAGCAGTAGTAGTAGTAGTAGTAGTAGTAGTAGTAGTTGTTGTTATTATTATTATTATTATTATTATTATTATTATTATTATTATTATTATTATATTTTAACATGGATTTAGCAGACTTCCAGAAGATCACTAACAATATCCCCCCTCCCCCAAAAGCCAAGTGACTGGTCATTACCATACTGAAAGCAACACTGGGAGATCTTCTTCAGAGAAGACAAGTAGAAGTCTTGTCAATGTCAAGCCAGTTCCCATATACCTCAAACTGATATGCTCCAGGGAATATCAGCAACTGTGACTACCAGCACCTGGAAGCAGCCCATGTAATATACAAAATGATACTGCTCTCCCCAAAGTAATAGCAATTTAAGCATGACCACATAAAACCTCTTGTTAACAACACAATGCACTTATAATGCATTCATTGGTAACAGAATCAGCAAAACCGGGTTGGCAGAAGCAGTCTCTTTCTCTCAGTTTAAATCAATTGCAGCATTAGTCCTTTCTTTTAAAAACACATTTAGTGCTTTTTCAGAAGACTGATAAATGCATGTTTAAGAGTCCTGGAAACATGCTAATTCTATGTATCTGAGGAGACTTTTTATACCTAATCAGGCATATCATAGATCTAGAATTGAGAACAGAGGTGATATCCAGAACATTTGCATGCTACTGTATAAGTGTGGTGGTGAGGAACAGAAAATAATATATTGATTTAGAGGAATTCTTTTGGATGCATTGAAAGAGATGAAAAATAGGAAGGCCGCAGGTAGCTCTCACTAAGAACAAATGTGGCTTATGGATCAGAGATGTCTAGCTGCTATTAATGGAAAGAAGTCAGTCAGTAATGTATCTTGCTCAAGGCTGGATGCTTATATTTTACATTAATCCTATAAGGATCCTTAACGTGAGTAGACCTTTACTTTATTTCTTTCCATTTTTCTAAATAAACTTTTTGCTTGGAATAATCAGTTCCTGTGTCATTTATTTATTTAGTAAGTATATAAGAACCCTGTTGAAGATCAGATTTTAATTGCTTTTATTCTGCTTCTGTCTCTCTTTAAGTTTTATTATTATCACTGTGGTTGGTTGCACAGTCAGCCAAATGTTCAGATTGGATATGGCATTTTTGTCCATGTATTGAGTCCTTCCCTAGGATTGGGATAGGAAGAGGTTTATTGGTCTTCAGCTTTTTTGCAGAATGACGTTTGCTGTCTGCTGCTGTTGTCTCAATTCTGGCTTTATATGCATTTGTTCTTAACGCTTTGTTTTGTGCTGCCAGAATTAGTCCCTCTGTCTCCTTCTCACTTTCCTGCTCTTAGCCATTACTAGGTCTTGTTGTTACCTGCTTAGTTTGCTTGGTTTTTTCTATAGTGATCATGTAATACTTTGCCTTGCCGTATCTTTTCTATTCTTCATTTGGTCTTTCTTGTAGCCAGTTTGGTCTCTTCAATGTTCAGTAAGATCTCCTAGTATACTAATTTCAATGCATATTCTTTGCTGTCCAGGATCTGGGACAGGTAAATGCTGTTGTTTGATGGTGTTAAAGGTTAGTGATTGCAGGATGTAAGCTGTTCTGAGTAAAATTATCTTTTGTAATTGACAATTACAAAAGATAGCAATTATTTTGTCAATGTCAGTGGTGTTCTAAGTGGTGTTCCAAATGTTTTGTGATTGCACCAAGGCACCCATATTATTATTATTATTATTATTCTGTATTATTGTTCTACATAGGTGGAAACCTAATATTTGCTTCCATCTACATACACTAACCTGATATTTTGGTGCGTTGCAATCTGCTTCGAGAGAATAATAACAAGGTAGTATGGTATAATTTATAACAATCATTTTAAATTCAAACAGTCCTGACAATGTTCAAAGTGTATTGTCAGGGTTCCAAGTAACTTCCCCAACAAAAGAAGACTCCAAGACTTGAAGTTCCTCAAAGTTCTGTTTTATTAGAGATGTCATATTGGCACATATGGAGAAAACCCGAATCTGAAAGCTTCCAGGTTTTCCCCACCCAAAGGAAAGTCCAAGTCCCTGCCCAGCTCCCACATGTCCATCATGAGGTCCAATCAAAGCACTGTCCCAACTGGAGATGCTTCCCACTCACACCCCTCCAGGTGCAGGGCAAGATGTCCTTGATGTTCTGAAAAAGGAATGTTATTATGACTATACATCACCCCTGCTTTTACAATCCCCCCTCCCAGTTTCCCACAGCACTAAATGTGACAAGCCTGAAGGCCCAATGCAAAAGATGGCTTCCCGGCTGACATGTATTCTATTTGCTTTTTTTCCTAATATGAACTATATTTCACAGGGAAATTCTTGAACATTCTCTACTATTGAATATGCCTACAACTGGTACGTTGAAGCACATCTAAAAAGAAAAGCTGGAATAGAAGAATTCATAACTGCTTACTGCTTTTGAATCAACAGAACATCCTACAGATAAGATGAGGTTAGTAAACAAATTAATAAGATGAATAAAAGGAAAGGCAGTGGAGGGAGTTTATAGATTTATATGTCCTAAGAATTAGATAGGACAAGGAAAGGTTTTTTTTCTTCATCCCATTGGAGTTCATAAAGAGTCTTTTGAGCATATGAATCTAACAAATATGGAATCCACAATCAGACTATCTATGTTAACATTGTTAGCATTTGCTCTGGTTGGAGAAAAGTTTTAGAATTTCTGATCTAATTCCTTCCCAAATCTGCTTAGAGATAGCTTTTCTCATCTTTCCCTATGTCTTCCAGTCTTTTTTCATGGGACAGAAGGTTGAAAAAATGCTAGGGTAGAAAGTTAGCACCCACCTCCCTCCTAGAAGAATAAAATACTTTGAGGAATATTTAAAAAGGCAGAATATTATATTTTCCTGGATGAGAAAAGGAGAAACATGTTTTTAAAGACAAAGAGCAGCTCCCTGCAGCTCCCTGCCCCCAGCAGATATTTGGTCCCCATTGAGAAAGACTGGGCCAGCCTATCTACAAGACAAAAGGCCTCCAGCTCCAGGGTGATGGGATTAAGACATGACCCTCCAGGACATAATAGGATTATCTATCAACAGAGCTCACCACATCGGCCCAAGGTTCAACCAAACTTGACTTCAAGACAAACATGATTCCACATGGCCCCATGGGAGTCTGACAGCAACCAATAGAATATATGCTCTTGGCACAGGAACAGGAAGCTCAAGTTCAAAGCCCAAAAGAGGGTATAAATAACACTCACTCTCCACTCCATGTGGTCAGCTACCCAGAACCACACGTGCTTGGTGGTTCTGCTTCACCATTAAACCATCTTTCCAATCAGCCTCCATGTTTCCAGTGTTTTTCTCCCCACTTAGCTCCCCACTGAACCCAGATGGACATTTCTTCCAACACTAGGGAATCCTCCGAATTGAATAGGCACATGGATTTTAACTAAAGCTATCCTAACTGAGCTGCAAAAATCCAGATCTTTACCAGATAGCAGCAAGGAGACATTGAAAAACCAACAAATAGCAGCTCTATTGAAATTATTTGGAAGAAAGAAAATCTAAGTTATGTATCCATAGTTCCATGAATGTATATCAAAGACAGCGTTTATAAATATGGTAGTTTAAAACAATGGATCCCTGTTGCGCACAACTTTCTTTAAAGATGTCTAATGCTTGGAACTTTGTTTACGAATGTGGAGAACTTCAACTGCCCTGAAACAACATCCAAGTGGAACTTTATCTAATGACTCAATTTTGCCAAGCAAATATTCTGGAATCTTAAAGGAGCAAGTAAACTACGGTGCTTATGAAAACAAAGCATTTTATATGAGGCAAAAAAAGCTTTCATTAGGAAATGCCACAAAATTAAGGGGAGAACATTCAGAAATATTGGCTGTCTTGGGCATAAAGACAATGATATGAAAATAGCACCTTATATCTAAAAGAAACCAAACAAAAGCAATATATTATGCTAATTGGAAAGGATAGGAAAGAGTATGAAAAAAATAACCTTTTCTAACAGCTTTTCCTCATTAGTTATTTACAAAGTCATTTAATGGCCTTGCAAGCCTATTTTTCCCAATTGTCTTCATGATGCTGGGCTTGTCTCATTCCCAGGCGATGATTTATGCAGCTTTATCTCAGTTTTCTGTCTGCAAAACACAAAGGATAAGAGAAAAATTGGGACAAAATACAGAATTCCTGATAGAACTTTCTACCTTTGCACCAAGGTCTGGGATACACTCAGGTTTTATAATGAGATAACAATCTTGGAGAGGAAAATATCTTCATTCAGTGGAATGATGGAAACTTTTTGCTAAAGGAGGAAGAAATGGTAATGGGAAAAAAAAACCAGTGAGAAAAATGTCTGTATATAAATAATTGAGACCTACTGTAAATAGCGTGCATACACAGGTGGATGAGTGGTGGGTTGCTACCAATTCGCCCCAGATTGGGCAAACTGGTAGCGGCAGTGGGAGGCATGCGCAGAAGCATCGTGTGCGCAAGCGCGCACACACACACACGAGCGAATTGGTAGCAACTACTGAATCCCACTACTGAGGTGGATGATGGAATGTTTAGGTCCTATATCATCTCTCACGTATCAGGAGAGTGAGGAAGTTCTCTTTTATAAAAATAAAGTTCCTTGCAGGGAAACAGACACAAAGATACAGAAAAACAAACAGATTCGTTCTCCAAGATGGATTAGTTTTCAGCTTGTACATTGTTTGTTTTTAGTTTTGTTTTTTTAATATGGAAGGAACTTCCTAGGTGTATTTCTCAATAATGATCTCATTTTGTTGTTCATAAAAAACAAAACGGTGAGAGTCCCCTAACTCCATCTTAGTTTAATCATCACAGTTAACAAGAAAGTATCACTCCCCGGGGAATTCCCAAATGCCTCCTTTGTACTGCTAGCAGTTCAGGCAGGAGAAAGTACCGTAGAAGAAACAAAAGAACCTGCTTTATCCCAGGTTAGTTAGAAGTGTCATCTCCTCTTACTGAGATTGTTTCTCCAGAATCTTTGGCATGGATGTTTTTGTTATCATGTTGTTGTTTGCCAGAACCTTTTAGGCAAAGATCCCATTGTCTTCCCACCTATAATTAACTCTGCACTGACCTTTCCATTCAATGTGCACAACATCACATAGCACTATTTTAGTTTATTATTTTCATGTACAAAGCTACCCATCTCACACACATAACCTATATGCTGGAACAGAAAGGTTATTCAGCATATGGGAATATGAGAAGTGACATGTACCATATAAATGGAATGAATGAATGAATGAATGAATGAATCTGTTTTATTGACAATAAATTTAAATTATATCAGATCCAATCAAGTTTGACCCTAAACCTATTTAGTTCTTTGTTCTGCTGAGCTTCCTTGTTGTTCTGTGACCTCTTGCATGTCTGTCCAGTTATCAAAGCCTCTAATCCTCCCAAACACCACTTAGTTGAGAAGTTCATAATTATATTGTGCAAAGTCATCCAGTTCTTCCTCAAGAATAAATAGGTTGAGGGGATTATTATTATTCTTTTGTTAATGATGCATATCTAGATGCTAGCCGTCCTTCTTTCTCGTGTTGGTTTAATTTAAAGTTTTCAGTTGAAAGAACAAAAAAAGAAAAGAAATAATAGTCAGTGGATATTGATTTGTATTTTCAGTGCCTAGGTGATATTTTATGAAATAAAAAATGACATTTTAATGACGGGTAACTATGACCAAGTAATGAATGATCAGATTTCAGAACAGGTCTATTCTGGATGGGCTGCTGGTGCCAAAGCACTTGTTCAAATGTACGTACACAATTTCTTTGAGTATCTGCTTCCTTCAAAACATTCTGGAGATGTTTCCCCCCTTATATAATGATTTGACATTCTTTGGCAAAAATGATGAATATCCCAAAGTGACAGAATTCATTATGTCTTTTGTGCATGGTTTGAATACTAAAGATGTTCAAATAAAACATTTGCAGAAATAACCAGCAGCAACAATTAAAAGATTTCACATGTGGATAATTAAGAAACACACAGTTGATGAGTAAAACAGTCCTTTACTGGTAGCCTTAATTATTTTAATTGGAACAAAAAATAATCATCCTATGAGATTTATTGGAATGTTTTTGTAGAAAACAGAGCTAGAAGAAAATACATTTTATGTACAGTGAAAGATTAGGAATTCATAGGACTACCTGAGAGACGTACTGTGAAATCTGATGCGCTGTAAATATGTGTTCAAAATAGAAATAAATATTTAAACTGCTTTTGTTTTGCTTTTGAATTCTGTTAAAGTTTAGTACTGCAAAGACTAATCCAATGATTATGTTTACTTCATAGTTTCTAATATCTTTTTAGCAATTGTTTTTCTTCTGAAATGACTAAGCTCTTGCTAATCAACAAATTTAATTGAAAGAAGAGTCATCTCCTAAGTGATAATTTCATGCAATCTTCCTTGAAAGGGAAAGGAATGTATAAGGAGGACATGCCCAATTAATGTATTTAAGATATTAGGCATACCTATCACTTCTTTGTAAGGTACCAGGGGCCAATAGAACTGGATGACTGCAGGGAAGCAATTAATGAATTGCATAGTTAATCATAAACTTTTCCAGTTTATGTAATTTGGAATAAACATTTAAGATAAGCAGTTTTGCATATTTTGGCTAAAGATATTGAATTCAAGATAAGTATTGATAATATCCAAAACCATCTACACCAGAGGTGTCAAACACAAGGCCCGCGGGCTGGATTTGGCCTGCAATGTAGTTGGATCTGGCCCGCAGGGCCATCCTGGAAAATGTAAGGGGCTGGCCCGCATCGCTTCGACCCAATATGAAGAAGAAACATTGGGCCAGCATGGCTTCAGCCATGTCTACTCAATGCAAAGAGGAAACATGCCAGCAGTTTGGGGAGTGGTGTCAAGCTGGCCATACCCACCCAGTTGGCCACACCCACCAGGTCACAACACCCGCCCTGATGTGGTCCTCAATGAAATTGAGTTTGACACACCTGATCTACACTAACTAACTAACTAACTAACTAACTAACCGCAAACAAGAATCAAAAGATAAAATCAGAGTAAGGATGTTTTGGGGACAAAAAGGATAGAGTAGTACCACAACTAGAAACATCTGCACTAGGAGCTTAGGGTAATGCTGGAAAAATCTCATCATGGACTACATCTGGTTTCCAGAAGAGCTTGATACATTCCTCAAGGACTGTTGACTTGATGATGAAATATGATGGTCTTACTGATCTATTATGAATGTTAATGGGAATGGGGTGTCTGCTTTTTCCTTCCTGGGATTGAATCTCCATGACTTTCATTGTCTTTCTAGAACTTCCCCATTACTGACAGAAAAAATGGAACAGCTTTGCTCTCCATCACTGGGGTAAAGTAGGGAAGCAGATGATCTCTTTCTCTAGGGGAAACTTAGGTTTCTAAGCCCTACAGAATTTAAGGGTACCGTCTTGCTGAAAAGGATGCTGAAGGAACAATCATTATCTTTGTTTCCTTCTTACAAGTAGTGACTGATCTACAGGTATGGGAAGGCCCTTGGCCAATCCATACAACCCCATTCTTCCTCTTTTTCTTTCTTTTCCCCTACAATTATGGGAATTATGATGTCTAAACAGAATGGAAAATCTGACCTACAGTATTGTATGGCCTCTTGAGATGCCGTTGAAGGCAATGAGGGCTTGCAGCCTTGGCTTGGGATGGGATGCTGCATTTGAAGAAAAAAGATGTCCTTTGTCTATAAATAAAACAATTGCACTTCAGATGAACTCCAAATCAAGGTGACTGATTTCTCTTCTGCAGGGAATCCGATCACAAAGCCCCAAACATCTGCTACAACTTGGCAAATGAACATTGGACTTATTATCATATTACAGAAAATTGGCTAAGTTCTGTTGAAAATGAACATCATTAGAAGTATTGTATGCTTTAGGGAAGGGGCTAGTTTGAATAACCAGATGCTTTCTAATTAGTGGCTTTCATTATCCTTGACCTTTTCCCTCACTCACATGTATACAAGCAGAGAGAAAAGGAATTATTTGTACCAGTCAAATGCCCGCCATCAGCATGGGTGGGTAGCACATATTGGAAGAAAGCTGAATGTTGTAGGATATTGGAGAAGGAAGAAATAACTCTATTATCCTCTATGCCTCCTACAAGGCAGCATTTAACATCCAGCTGCCTGCAATTACTGTAAGTTCGAATCTCACTAGGCTCAAGGTCAACTCAGCCTTCCATTCTTTCTAAGGTGGGTAAAATGAGGACCCAGTTTGTGGGGGCAATAAGCTGACTTTGTATAAAATATACAAAAGTATGAAGGCTATTGCTTAATGCATTGTAAGCCGCCCTGAGTCTCCGGAGAAGGGCGGCATATAAATAAGAATTTAAAAAAAAAGAAAAGACACAATGGTGGCCCTGTAAAAGTGTATGAAGAGAGGGTAGGAATATTTGGCAAGATTATGTAAGCTGTATTTCTTCTATTTTCTTCTTATTTTATGAATATTCGCTATTAACTGATTCCTAGGAAGGCTAACAACAAGACATGGGAATCTATGAAGCTGGCATGTACTGCCCAAGGGTTCACTCCATTTTTGATGCACTGTGCCTCACAGAATGCTGTTATAAGATGGTTTGCCCCAGTCAACAGTCTGAACTCCAAAATAGTGTTTTCTGCACAAACATGGAAGCCACTTCAGGCAGGGGAAGAAATCAGAGCAACCATCCAGCTACTCAGAGAGGGCATTCATGAGGAGGCAATTCAGGGGCTTCTTTCAAAGAGGGCTTGAGTCAAAGCTTCCTACAACCCTGCAAGAGGAACCATTTTGAAATAGCAGGTCCAACTCTGTTTACTCAATGTGAAGAGATATCCACCCTGACAGATATATGCAGCCTATGTCATCAAGGCTAAAAGATTGGTTAAGTCCACAACATCTAGATAACCGTGGGTCAGACAGACAAGTTCCTAATTCACTGATCTATAAGGAAGAGGAAGAGTACAACACAACCAGACTTGCAAGATTATTATTATTATTGTGAGTCTCAATGAGGGTAATGGTAGTCATTATGTGAAGTTCATTTCATGGTTTAGTTTATTTAGTAGGATTGACATCCACTAACCAAATATTCCATCAAAACCTTTTCCCACTCTGGCAGTCACTTTGTTCCTCTGTGTTGTAATAAGAGCAGTGTATTTCCAACTTGGCAACTTTAAGATGTTTAGATCCCCAGAATGCTGGCTGGGGAATTCTGGGAGTTGAAACCCACCTATCTTACAATTGCCAAGTTGGGGGAAAAAACACTACTGTAGAGGATGTAGAACAACGGGGCAGATTTTGAAGATGGCAGTGGAGGGTACAAAGTGATAGCAGAAAAAATGAGACTACAGTAGTTTGTAACACTAGCCGGCCTGCAGATTTGAAAACAACATTTGAAACTTACGCATAACAGAGTCACTAATTTAAAGTATAATTCGTGGCAGCCCCTCAAATACTGGAATAGTGTGCCCCCCTCCCGCAGCCCATTTTCGCTTCAGGGAGGCCTCTTGGGAGCAAAAACAGGCCATGGGGGGGTGTCCCACATCCCCCTGCACCAGTAGTGGGTTTTAATTTTGGTTGCTACCAGTTTGCTCGCAGGCATGCATTGATGTGCATGTACAACACTTCTGCACATGCGCAGAGACATCTGGGTGGGTGGGCGGACCTTCCCACTGACGCCGCTATAGGTTCGCCCAATTCACAGCGAACCGGTAGTGACCCACCACTGCACCTCACCCCGTTTTGGACCTAGGAGACTTCAGGGAGGCCTCCTGAGAGCGAAAACGGGCTGCCGGGGAGGCTGCACCGCACACACATCCCGTGGCCCATTTTGGGTCTAGGAGGCCTCCCTGAAGCCTCCTAGGCCCAAAATGGGGTGCGGGTGGGCCCCCTCTCCCTATGCCCCATTTTGGGCCTAGGAGGCCTCCCTGCACTTACCTGGGAGCCAAAATGGGATGCATGGGGACTCCTGGAAGGGGCGGGGAAGGGCGGAGCCAGCCAGCAATTTAGCTACTGGTTCACCCGAACCAGCCTGAACCAGCTGAATCCCACCACTGGGTATAAATATAGATTACCTAGCTCAAAACCTAGCTCAAAAACAAAAGGGCTAGAGGTGACATGATAGAACTATTCCAGTATTTGAGGGGCTGCCACAAAGAAGAGGGGGTCAAATTATTCTCCAAAGCACCAGAGGGCAGGGCAAGAAACAATGGATGGAAACTAAACAAGGAGAGAAGTAACCTGGAATTAAGGACAAACTTCCTAACACTGAGGACAATTAACCAGTGGAACAGCTTGCCTTCAGAAATAGTGGGCGCTTCACCACTGGAGGTTTTTAAGAAGAGAGTAGACAGTCACTTATCTGAATTAGTAAAAGTTCTCCTCCTTGAGCAGGGGCTGGACTAGAAGAACTTCAAGGTCCCTTCCAGCTCTATTCTATTCTAAAATAGACTTTTTACAAATATTGATGGGAGAAGAGAAAAAGGAGAAGTTCCACATAACCTCGGGATTTCTCTCATTTTTATTTATTAGCAAAAGGAAGCATTTTTTAAAAATGCTCTAACATTCTTTAGTTTCAATTCTCTTTAGTTCATCAGTAGCTAGGAGGGACCATTATTCCCCCTTGTTGTTACACAAATAGGGAAACAGAAACCTATGTCAACCTGATGCAAATTACTTAATAGTCCATCTAGTTCAGAGATGTCTAACCTTGGCAACTTTATCTGGCTGGGGAGTTCTGGGAGTTGAAGTCCACAAGTCTTAAAGTTGCCAAGGTGGGCACCCCAATCTAGTTCTAGATCAAGTTGTCCCTTTTCTTATACTTCCTCTCCTCAACAGGTGCACAGAAGCTGAAAATGGGACATGTAGAGGCCGAAAATGGGGCACGCAGAAGTGGCAATAGGCGGCAGCCATCCCTGCAGCCTGATTGTCAGTATTCTGGGATGCTGATCCAAATGCCAATCAGCTGCTCGTGCTAAATCAGGCTGTGCTGAAGCTGACCAGGCTGTTGGCTGTTTGCTGC
Source organism: Ptyas mucosa (assembly GCA_012654045.1). Lineage (NCBI taxonomy): Eukaryota > Metazoa > Chordata > Lepidosauria > Squamata > Colubridae > Ptyas > Ptyas mucosa. Next base: position 37,969,327 of record WNWU01000005.1, read on the forward strand.
AAGGAGGCAAATTGCTGGAAGACAGAGGCCGAAGGGTGGGGGCCGAAGGGTGGGGAGGGCTTTGGCAATATTGGCTGTATAAGACACACAGACATTTCCACCCACTTTTGAGGGGGGGAGTGCGTCTTATACTCCGAAAAATACAGTATATACCTAATATTCTTTGGTTATTTGCTCTAAAGAATGAACAAAATTGATATGCCTTTGTTTTAGGTATGTTCCTCTCTCAATTGTGCAACTCTGGTGACAGCTGGATGGAAGTTAAAATATACAAACGCTTGAATTACTTCTCACTACTTTCACCCAGTGAAAGTAGTGAGAAGTATCATCTTACAGAAAGCAGATGGGAAGTATTCACTGGAGAAAGCAATTATGTTTGGAAGAGTTTGTAAAAGGAAACCAGGCTGCTGTAGAACACTGTGGTTGGATACCATCAAAGTTGATATAGCTAGAACATAGAAGAACCCAAAGAAATAGTGTGAGATTGGAAGATGTGGAGAGATCTGACCCATAGAATCAAGAGTTGGATTATGTCCCCACTTTAATGGGGACCCCTTTTTAGTTTATCTTGGAACTGGTTTCCTTTCTCCCATTCATTTTGGCACTGAGATTTCCTCAGATGTCAGAGCTAAAGAACTGCAAATTAATGTTGTGGATTTTCTTATAAAATTCGCTGTGTGTATTGCAGGTCTGACATCTAGTGGCCATAACAGTTCTCGTCTTCTTTTTGTTCCACTTATTGTACTGTATGTACTATCTTTCCACTTTCCACTTTCTTGTTTTATGCACTTCTGCTTTTCTACCACTTCCTCCCCTTGTTTACAGCCTTACAGTATCTCTTATAAAATCACCACTGTGTCCTTGAAAAACACAGATTCCCCATATTGTATTCAGTGGTGGGTTGCTCCCGGTTCAGTCTGGTTCTATAGAACCGGTAGTAAAACTGGCGGGAGGTTCCGCCCACTCGCCATGACATCATCATGGGTGATCTGTGCATGCGCAGAACCGCGCGTGTTCCTGTTGTGAACCAGTATTAAAGGTAAGTAGAACCCATCCCTGATTGTATTCCTTTTGTTTTGGGAGTCCTCCTATTTCGGTACTTCCAATGCCATGAAGACTTCCATTAAGATTCAATGCACTGCAAAATCTGTCGTGCTTACAATGTGAGCCACTGATGTTTACCAATGCTAATTGTGGGAGAAACAGGCAACCCAGGAAAATGTGTATGTATTCTTTCATTTGTGTTTGTAAGTTGAGTACACCCTATAAGCCATTTATAAATTGTAATTGGTTCATGCTTTCATTTTAAGTTGAAATTGCTGTTTTAAATCCAATAGCTAGTAGCTACATGACAAGTCATGCAACTTTCTTAGTTCCAGTTATTTAGGTTTCAGAGCTGACAGATACATTGGGTTCAATTTTTTTTTTCTGTACTGTTTCTTTTCTTTCCTCTAAAAGAATGCTTTGGCAACTGTGCAGAAGTCTGGTTTTTTTAAATAATTATATTATTATACAGAGCAGCAAAATACTTGGGTAATGAATTAATTTTGAATGGAAAGCGATCATGGGATTCCATATCCCATCTCCCCTTGCCCAAGGTTAAAGATTTGTAGTAAAAGAGTTGTATGTTAATAAATGGCAACACACATCACTTAAAGAAACTTGTGCTGAAAATGGTGTCACAGCAACACTGTAGAAGGGGGAAAAAACAGAACATTTGGCAAGAAATAGAACCAGGATAACTCATCGAAGAGTGTATCATCTACAGCTTGAGTGAGATTGATATTAGAGTATCGGGTTAAAATGTAAAGGAAACTACGGAGTATGTTGGCCACTTCCATCATCCACAACCGGCACTGACTTTTCAAGAATAATAGATGCTATAGAGAGTGCCTGGAAAAGATCAGTATACTAAGAAATGTATGCATCTCACAATTCTATTGTCCATGTACTGTCACACAATTGTGATATACAATGTTTTAAATTATACTACACTGGATTGTGATATTCCATTTCTGTTGAATTAGGTGCTGCATCAAGGATGCTGGAACAAGTATGACATCTGGTGGCTAAAGCATAGTCCACCTCCCAATTTTTCTTTATTTTTTTATTTTACTGGAGATTCATTTACAAAGGTCAATATTTTACAAAGCAAAAGCTGCTATTTTACAAAATATTTCAGGTGGTGATTCCCCCCCCCCTTTCCACTTCTTTGGAGTGGAGGGCATCCATTACTAATATAATTGTTAAGAAACATTCTGAATATGTCACTGTTCTAGGACTTAGAAATGGAATATTGATGATAACAGTAAATGAGGCCCAACAAAGTGTTTTGGAATAAGGGTTATGTTGCAGGTGAAATTGATTGAGATTTGATTTGATTTGATTTATAAAACTGTTCTATTGTCAAATGACTCAATCCCATTATATGGTCTCAAGGTGAATTCTTTGGAAAAGTGTGACAAGGTCCTGACTTTCTAAATATTTTTCTTCGTTTCTTCTCTTCACTAAGGGCAGGAAATGAAAATATTGCTAAGCTGCCTAGAGAAATAAGCAATATAACAAAGCAAAGATTCAGTTCAGGGAGTTTCAGAAACAATTAAGTAATAGTGAGAAATTGTGTGTGTGCGTGTGTGTGTGTGTGTGTGTGGGTATGTGCGTGCATTACTTTGGTGCATGTGTGTTTGTGTCTGTGTATCTGTATCACACATTTCGCTTTGGTCCCTTTTCTGCCCACTTTTACCTCTACAGCAATTTATTAATTATGTATTTTATATACAGGGGAGAGCGAGCAAGAGTGAGCATAAGCCGTTACATATATAATTTCTTGCTATTTCTCCACATGCCAGTTAAGAGTTGTGGTTTAGGGACTGGGGAAGGGTACAAATCCAGTTACCTCAAAAATGATGTCCTTACTTAACCACAGTTTGAAAGACAGTTGTTAAGCAAGGATGTTTATTTTGAAGAGTCATGGCACACATTCCATTGATTGATTCTCATGTAGCTTCTCTGAGGTTGGAGTAATTGAAAACCAAACAACTAAAAGTCCTGTTGTAAATATACTGCTCAAAAAAATAAAAGGAACACAAGCAGAAGACATCCGAGATCTGAATGAATGAAATAGCCTTATTAAATACTTTGTTCATTACACACCATAGTTTTGTGTTCCCTTTAGTTGTTTGAGCAGTGTATAAACTACTGTATGTAAAAAACAAAGTATTTAATAAGGCTATTTCATTCATTCAGATCTCAGATGTCTTCTGCTTGTGTTCCCTTTACTTTTTTGAGCAGTGTACAATCAATGTTTGCGGGGGGTGGGTGTGAGGCATTTAAAAATGTCAAGATGACATCCATGACTGTGCAGTGCAGTGCAGAATCCTTATACTGTACATTAAAAAGAGTTCAGGGCTTTGGTGGTCTTTGCCATAATTTGACTATTTTGAGCCCAGCCCCACCCTGCTGGCAGGCTGAGAGCCAATATATGGCTTCTAGCAGGGGTGAAATT